>SJYT01044339.1:90908-124726 GCA_006410635.1 Cephalophus harveyi | reverse complement strand
CATGGACTATCATATCATATTAATCTTAATGTTTTACCTGAAATAATCTAAGGAAACCCACTAATATGTTTCAGTACAGATTCTTTATATAATAGGATCATTTCAAAGTGCATTGTAAAAAATTTAATTTTTATGAACAATATTGGCATTTTATTAAATAAAACCATGAGTGAGCTCTTTAGAGAGACAGTCTACATTAAATGGGGAAAAAGAGATAAGAAAAAGTTCTTTCAATATTTTGTCCATTTTTGAGCATCTTAATTCCATTTAGATATTCATGAAAGAAGTGAAGCAGAGCTAAGCATATGCAAAAATGGTAAGTAGGAGCAAGGCAGAAAGTGATTATACAATAAGCACTAGTATGCAAATTATGTATGCTCATTTTCATAACATATGCATATGTATATACACTTATATTTACTTCTAATGATATTATTAAGATATCTTTAAAATAAATAAGATTGTACATTTTGAGAATCTAGAAACAAGAAAGGGCCGAAAGGTCTTTTGTCTTTTTCTACATTTGCCCATTCCATTTTCTTTATATCTACTAGCTAACAAGCAATATTCTGCCTGGAGGCAAATGTCCCATATAACTTAATCCTTCCTTTATGCTAACATATTCAAAAGAATATGCAAATTATTTAACAATAGTAAAGTCATCACAGTTCTCAAGGAAAATAATTTCCATATTCGCCAGGAAGTTTATATAGATAAATGAGCATAATAAATAGAAGCGAGGTCCTTGATGCTTGACCAACTCCTGCCACTTCTAGCCTCTTCTCAGTCATATATTCACTAATTGAAGTGATAAATAGTTTCAAATAGTAGTTTCAAATAATAGTTTCTTATTATTTCAATGACTTACATTTCACTGTTTATCTAGGGAAAGGAAAATGTCCACACATTTGTATTTCATGCCCTCATTGAACTTTCCTGAACCCTTCTTGTGTACTCAGGTTTTGAATTAAAAATCTGTTTGTTTCTGTACCAAAGCAAAATTTGCATAATCAGTGTCCACTACTCAGTGGAAAGGTATATGAAGAGACCATGATGGTTATTAGAGAGCATTTCTATGGATCTCTCCCGCCTGGGTACAGCAGCTGGTGTGATCCTGGGAACCTGAAGCAGCCAGAGAGGTAGGGCTCACAGCACACCATGATGGGGACTCTCCAAGTTGAGAAGAGTTAGGACATTTCTACTATTGGACAGCCAAATTGGAGAGTGCTCTTCTTGGAAGGACACTGTACATTTATTTTCGAATATAAAGCCTGGATAAGAATCCTAATAAAATAGACTAACATTTATTCAATAAATGATGTGCCAAGTGCTATACTAAACACTAAATGGTGTTTCATTTAATTATCACAGCAATACTATGAGGTAGGCACCATGATAATTAAAATGCCCATTCAATTTATTTTCCATACTAAAACACTTTGGGGAGTAAAATGGTAGCTATTAATATTTACACTCAGACAATAGGTATAACATGGGACTTGCCTGGGAAAACTGTAAATGTGGTCACTCTTATCATCCCCATATTACAAATAAGGAAATTGAGGTTCAGAGAGATTAAGTAATATCCCCAAGCACCACAGCTAGAAAGTGAGAGATCTAGGACTCTCAAATCCTTAAACTTATCACATTATAGAGTAACTGGTCCATTACAAAGCAGTAAATCAGGAGATATTTGATAGACAATGACAGATTAATAACATTTCTGCTCTACTTCCTTTAATAAAATCCTCCACAAAATAACTGAAAGATTAAGAAAAGGAGAAGCCTCCGTCTTTTTTTATTGTATTGAAGTATAGTTGATTTACAATGTTATGTTAATTTCTGGTATACAGCAAAGTGGCTCAGATAAATATAAGTGTATATATATATGTGTGTGTGTTTGTGTATTCTTTCTCATATTCTTTCCATTATAGCTTATCACAAGATATTGACTATAGTTCCCTGTGCTATACAGTAACACCATGGTTTACTCATTCTATATATATTAGTTTGCATCTGCTAATCCCAAACTTCTACTCCAGCCATTCCCCACACCTTCCCCCTTGGCAACCACCAGTCTGAAGTTTGTTTTCTATGTCTGTGAGTCTGTTTCATAGATAAGTTCATTTGTATCATTTTTTTAGAGTCCAAATATAAGTGATATCATATGATATTTTTCTTTCTAACTTAGTATGAAAATCTGTAGGTCCATCCATGTTGTTGTAAATGGCATTATTTCATTCTTTTTATAACTGTGTAGTATTCCATTGTATATATGTACTACATTCTTTATCCATTCATCTGTCGATGGACATTTAGGTTGCTTCGTGTCTTGGCTATTGTAAACAGTACTGTGATGATCACAGGGATGCATATATCCTTTTGAGCCATGATTTTCTCCAAATATATGCCCAGGAGTGGGATTGCTCTATTTTCAGTTTCTTAAGGAAACTCCATGCTGTTCTCCATAGTGGTTGTACCAATTTACACTCCCACCAACAGTGTAGGAGGGTTCTTTTTTCTCCAGCAATCATTTTCTGTAGAATTTTTGGTGATGGCCATTCTGACTGGTGTGAGATGGTATCTCTTTGTGGTTTCGATTTGCATTTCTCTAATAATTAGTGATGTTGAGCGTGTTTTCTTGTGCCTGTTGGCCATCTGTTTATCTTCTTTGGAGAAATGTCTGTCTAGGTCTTCTGCCCATTTTTTCAATTGGGTTGTTTGTTTTTTAGTTATTTAGTTGTATATTGTGTATATTTTGGGAATTAAGCCCTTGTTTGTTGTATTGGAGAAAATTCCATTTTAAAGAAATTAAGAATTGGTCAAAAATCCCAAATCACAACATATACAGAATTTTTTACAGGATAGCATTGCTCCTGAGTCCCTTTTGGAAAAAATATACTTACACAAAAATCTAGTCAACTCAAACAGTAAAGAACCAAAACATGGAGAAGCCATGGTATGATACGCCTGGGATTAAGTACTGATTCTATTAACATTTGTAATTTAAAATGAAAAAAATACAGGAGTTATAATTATAGAACAGAATATAAAGGATATAAACACTGTTAATGTAAAAATTTTAATGGAGCTTACAAAAATGTGGAGGTATGAGGGAAGAGAGGAGTGGGAGGAAGTTTAAGTACATGAATATTTTTCTTATCAATAGAGAAAAACCAAGAGATATCGTTCAACCTGATAAGTCAGCAAGTAGATGTTAAATATACATCTAAATTTAGGAAGATAAACAGAAATATTAAAAATACATAAACTTTTAATATTACCAAAAATTAAAAAAATAAACAGAATTAAACATAGAATTTCATAACTGTATTAAAAAGCAATACTGATGCAACTACATAAATGAAGTGAATGAAAGTGACAGAATTATTCATATTTGCAAAATAATATGATTATCCATGTGATGAAACCCAAAAAGAAAAATTGAAACCCTACTAGAAAAAACAATAGAATCAGTGAGGTTTCTCATTACAAAGTCAGCAATGTTAATCAGTAACTTCTCTGTATATAAAAATTCAGTTCAGTTCAGTTCAGTCACTCAGTCACGTCCAACTCTTTGCACCTTATGGACTGCAGCATGCCAGGCTTCCCTGTCCATCACCAACACCCAGAGTTTACCTAAACTCATTGAGTCGGTGATGCCATCCAACCATCAAATCCTCTGTCATCCCCTTCTCCTCCTGTCCTCAATCTTTCCCAGCATCAGGGCCTTTTCTAATGAGTCAGTTCTTTGCATCAGATGGTCAAAGTATTGGAGTTTCAGCTTCAGCATCAGTCCTTCCAATGAACACCCAGGACTGATCTCCTCTAGGATGGACTGGTTGAATCTCCTTGGAGTCCAAGGGACACTCAAGAGTCTTCTTCAACACCACAGTTCAAAAGCATCAATTATTTGGCACTCAACTTTCTTTATAGTCTAACTCTTATATCCATACATGAGTACTGGAAAAACCATAGCCTTGACTAGATGGACCTCTGTTGGCAAAGCAATGTCTCTGCTTTTTAATATGCAGTTTAGGTTGGTCATAACTTTCCTTCCAAGGAGCAAGTGTCTTTTAATTAATGAGATATAAGTTGCAATTAAAGAGAAATCTCTGCAATCAATATTCATATGATTTCTAACATTCAGTCTTAGAAAGACATCTTGCCATTTGAAGCAACATGGATATCATGCTAAGTGAAATAAGTCATAGAAAGGAAAGAAACTCCATGATCTTGCTTTTATATGGAATCTTTAAAATCTGTGTTGAATTCATAGAGGCAGAGAGTAGAATGGTGGCTACTGGGGGGTGGGGAGGTGGGGGAAATGTGGAGACGTTGGTCAAAGAGAACAAAGTCACAGTAGAATGAATAAGCTTAGAGATCTAATGCACAACATGATAACTACAGTTAGCATTGTATTGAATACTGAAAATTTGCTGAGAGTGTAGATTTCAGATGCTCTCATCACATTAAAAAAATGGAAAGTCTGTGAGATGATATGTTAATTAGCTTAACTGTAGTAATCATTTCACTATGTATATGTATATTGAATCATCATGTTGTACATGTTAAACATACAATGTTTATTTAAAAATAAAATTAAGAAAACATCTAGGCATAAATACCATAAGAAATGTACATCACTTATATCAGCTAGAAACTTAAAAAATATACTGAGTGACTTAAAATCAGCTTTAAAGAAGCAGAAAGCTATATACTAAGTTGTTGGAGTATGACCTTCAATATTTGAAGTATATCAACTCTGTTTAAATTGATCAATACATTCAACTCTAATCCAAACATTAACATGAGTGTAGCTATAACTTGACATAATGATTCTGAATTTCATCTGGATAAATAAACATGAGAATAGCAAGGAATCCTCTGAAAAAGGAGCATAAAGTAGGGGAACTAGGATTACTGTACACTACAATGTTGCATAAAGCAACAGTAATTAAAGTGGTTTTATTTTGGGACTTAAACTGACTGATGAACAGAATAGAGAGGCCAGTCAGATCCAAACACATCTGGAATTTAGTTTGTGATATAAAGTAGCATCTCTGGTAATGGGAAAAATATAAATAAATCATTCAATATATACACAGTGGAATATATTCAGTCTTTAAAAAGAAAGAAATCTGCCATTTATGATAACATAGATGAAACTTGAAGCATTCTGTTAAGTGAAATAAGTCACATAGTAAAAGATAAATACTGTATGATCTCAGTTATATGTGAAATCAAAAAAATAAAAATAAAATAAAAACTGAACTCACAGAAACAGACTCATGATGTGAGGACCTGGTGGGTGCAGGAAATAGGTAAAAGTGGTCAAAGGGTACAACCTTCGAAATATAGGGGGAAAAAGTTGTTCTCAGGATCTGATATGTATGCATGCATGCATGGTGATGGTAGTTAACAATACGGGGAGGATGCTTTTCTAAAGCTGGCTTTAGAAAAGGCAGAGGAACCAGAGATCAAATTGCCAACATCCGCTGGATCATGGAAAAAGCAAGAGAGTTCCAGAAAAACATCTACTTCTGCTTTATTGACTATGCCAAAGCCTTTGACTGTGTGGATCACAATCAACTGTGGAAAATTCTGAAAGAAATGGGAATACCAGACCACCTAACCTGCCTCTTGAGAAATCTGTATGCAGGTCAGGAAGCAACAGTTAGGACTGGACATGGAACAACAGACTGGTTCCAAATAGGAAAAGGAGTGCGTCAAGGCTGTATATTGTCACCCTGCTTATTTAACTTCTATGCAGAGTACATCATGAGAAACGCTGGACTGGAAGAAACACAAGCTGGAATCAAGATTGCCGGGAGAAATATCAATAACCTCAGATATGCAGATGACACCACCCTTATGGCAGAAAGTGAAGAGGAGCTCAAAAGCCTCTTGATGAAAGTGAAAGAGGAGAGTGAAAAAGTTGGCTTAAAGCTCAACATTCAGAAAACGAAGATCATGGCATCTGGTCCCATCACTTCATGGGAAATAGATGGGGAAACAGTGGAAACAGTGCCAGACTTTATTTTTTTAGGCTCCAAAATCACTGCTGATGGTGACTGCAGCCATGAAATTAGAAGACGTTTACTCCTTGGAAGAAAAGTTATGTCCAACCTAGATGGCATTTTCAAAAGCAGAGACATTACTTTGCTGACTAAGGTCCGTTAGTCAAGGCTATGGTTTTTCTGTGGTCATGTATGGATGTGAGTGTTGGACTGTGAAGAAGGCTGATCGCCAAAGAGTTGATGCTTTTGAACTGTGGTGTTGGAGAAGACTCTTGAGAGTCCCTTGGACTGCAAGGAGATCCAGCCAGTCCATTCTGAAGGAGATCAGCCCTGGGATTTCTTTGGAAGGAATGATGCTAAAGCTGAAACTCCAGTACTTTGGCCACCTCATGCGAAGAGTTGACTCATTGGAAAAGACTCTGATGCTAGGAGGGATTGGGGGCAGGAGAAGGGGACGACTGAGGATGAGATGGCTGGATGGCATCACTGACTCAATGGATGTGAGTCTGAGTGAACTCCGAGAGATCGTTATGAACAGGGAGGCCTGGCGTGCTGTGATTCATGGGGTCGAAAGAGTCGGACACGACTGAGCAACTGAACTGAACTGAACTGAACTGAGTTTAAGGTATACAGCATAATTAGTATATATTGTGGAATCATTTCCATGTGTAGTTAGCATCATAGTTGTTTGTTAAACTTTTTTATTCCTATTACTTAACATTTCAAAAATAGATAAAAACATTTTTATTACATACATCAAAAAACTTATTCAGGCGGTCACTAGAGTCTTTCTCGAATTATTTCTGTTTTTCAGTTGGCACAGATGGATATTTCCATGTGTAACAGTAACATCAAATAAAACTATTATTGCAAGAATGGAACTTTTTAAAAAATTAAACACTGATGAATTAAGTGATTTTTCTTGAAGTAAAAGATGAATGTCCTATTAAGTGTATTTGGAGAAGGAAATGGCAATCCACTCCAGTATTCATGCCTATAGAATACCCATGGATAGAGGAGCATGGCAGGCTACACCCCTTGGGATCACAAGAGTTGGACATGACTTAGTGACTAAACCACTACCTCCACCTGTTAAGTTTATTAAGTTTCAGAATTTTAAAAAAAATCAGTATTTGTGATATTTGTGAGTGAAAGATCTGCTACAGGTGTATAAGTTTGTGTTGCATTGGTAACAACAATTCCTACATATTGTTATACTTCTGTTTCAATCGGAAGTATACATTGCTTTTCCTGCTGTGTATTAATAGTTTTATGTTGTGCTATAATTATACAGTCCACAAGGCTCACATACATGATCCTTCTAGTGTCCTCCTCTGATTGCTATCAGCTTGGTTCAACTGATTTTTGCTTGTTAATTTTGTATCCTGCTTAATTTACTAATTATATGTTTATGCTTGGCAACTGTGTATTCTTGTTAGTGGGCTGCTTTCTGAATGTTGGTTTGCTGTCTGTGTTAAAACTATGGCATTCCTGTATGTATGTGTATATGAGAGAGAAAAAGTGTAGGGTTTTCTTTTCTTCCTTCTTTCCTTGTCTCATTTGATTTAGAGTAAAAACTGTTTTTAGCCCCAATTTATACATATAATTATTCTGTTTACTTAATATGCTGTCCTTGGGACTTCCTTTATGGTCCAGTGATTAAGAATCCACCTTGCAATGCAAAAGACACTGGTTATATTTGATCAGGAAATAGGAGACTAAGGTTCCCTATGGGGAACCTCCCTATGCCATGGAGTAACCAAGTCTTTGTGCCACAACTAGTGAATCCCATGAACAGCAAAAGATCTTGTATGATGCAACAAAGATCCCATGTGCCACAACTAATACCCAGTGCAGCCAAATAAATACTTGAAAAATAGAAATGTTTTTTAATAAAATATGTGTTTGAAGTTACTTCACCATCTTTTTCTTTTTTGTTTAAGATTGTAAAAATATCTGTCGGGCTTTTCCACGTATGTTTTAAGGACATACCATACTTTGGATTTTCTTTTATTATCATTTTCTATTGTTTTGGAAGGGTTGAGTTAATAGTGGCGATAAAAGATTTTAGTCTTACAGTAGTTTTTGAAGGAGAACTGTAGGCAGTGGTCTCATTTGTAAATTTGTTTATACCTTCAATATGAATATTGTTTATCATGTCTATAGAAAGTTATGTCTTGAATACCTCATTGCTTATAAATATTTTCCAAGGACATTTTCTATTAAAGCAGTATATTTTAAAATGCAAATTAGATTAACTACTTTTCCTCTTAGATTTCGTAAAGGATAGTAGTAGCACTTCTTATATTTGCTTAATAAAATGTGCGTATCTTTGAAAGTCTTTCCAGGTTAATTATCCATCTGCATGTAGGATAGTTCTACAGCTTTGTGAATGTTGTTAAGTAATGTCTAAAGGTGGTTCCCCCCAAACCGCCCCCCGTAAGTTGTGGGAAATAGCAAATGTTATAATTACCATATTTTACTGATACTATATTAGATTGAAGTATAGTTTTACTAGCTGTTATTTTGAAAGTTGGTGGTGCAGAGTTAAATATTCAGTTAATGAATTAGAACTCTTATTTTCATAACGGAAACTTTAAAAATATCATTATTGTCTGAATGATATACTGCTAAATTTTGTGATCTGTGTAACATATATATGAGTGTTTATTCCAGTTTATTAGTTGAAACATTAATTCTGTGTTTAAAGGCTTTTTTTAGGTGAAGTACAGTTGATGTTATATATAGAATATATGCAACATAGATTTTCCAGATTTTAAAGATTTCATTGCATTTTAATTTATTGTAAAATATCAACTAAATTCCCTATGTGTATAATACATCCTTGTACTTACCTCTTTTATACACAATAGTTTGTCCCTCCTAACCCGTTTAATTCATCTATTTTGCCCCTCCTCCATTCCCTCTCTCAAGTAGTAACCACTAGTTTGTTTTCTATATCTGTGTTAACTTTTTTTTGGTGCAGTAATGATGTATCTTTTTTTCTGAATATCTTCTGCTCTTTAGAGAATGTATCATTCTGCGAAGGAAGCTTATGAACAGCTTTTACAGACAGAAAACCTACCTGCACAAGTAAAAGCAACTGTTTTACAACAGTTAGGTACATAAAAGTTTACTTTTTATTACATAATGCATTACTATTAAAATTTTGGTGGGCGTGGGTAAGAACAGTTTTAATTCTTCTGCATAAAAAAAACTTTTCACTAAACTCCTGTGTTTTAGAATTAATTGTGATGTGTATTGAGATTGTATTTTAAGTGAGTATTTTATATTGTAAATATTCCTATTGTAAATGTACTTCTCTCTCTTTTTTTTGGTCAAGAGTTAATGGTATTTCTTCCTTATTTGCTTGTTTTAATCATTCAGTTGTGTCTGAGTCAGTGACCCCATAGTTTGTAATTGTAGCCTGCCAGACTTCTTTGTCCATGGGATTTCCCAGGTAAAATTTTGGAGTGGGTTGCAATTTCCTCCAAGGAATCTTGCTGACCCATCTAGCATATTTCATCTCATAATTTAGATTCAGTGGTCCAGTCCACTCCTTTTAAGTTCTCAACATTCTTCTTTAATAATTGGCCTCTAGAAGAGGTTTGAACATTTCTTTGTGTTTATTATAAGCACTCTGTGAAGTGAAATGAGTTAAAATGATTCAAATGGTAGTTAAGTGCTGTGAGCTTGTTTTCATAGGGTGTTTTATTATATGACTTAATGGAACTGTGTTACCTAAAAATGAAAGAATATTTTATTTATTTTCTGTAGCTACTTGGTACATTTTTTATGTTTAAAAAGCAAAAGTTTGGTGCTCAGAAATGATATATTACTACTACTTCCATGATAGTAAGACTACTCTGCATGTTTTTCCTGTGGTCATGTATGGATGTGAGAGTTGGACTGTGAAGAAGGCTGATCGCCGAAGAATTGATGCTTTTGAACTGTGGTGTCGGAGAAGACACTTGAGAGTCCCTTGGACTGCAATGAGATCCAACCAGTCCATTCTGAAGGAGATCAACCCTGGGATTTCTTTGGAAGGAATGATGTTAAAGCTGAAACTCCAGTACTTTGGCCACCTCATGCGAAGAGTTGACTCATTGGAAAAGACTCTGATGCTGGGAGGGATTGGGGGCGGGAGGAGAAGGGGACGACCGAGGATGAGATGGCTGGATGGCATCACTGACTCGATGGATGTGAGTCTGAGTGATCTCCGGGAGATGGTGATGAACAGGGAGGCCTGGCGTGCTGCAATTCATGGGGTCGCAAAGAGTCGGACCGACTGAGCGACTGAACTGAACTGAACAGAAGAACGTAGATGGGCTTCTTTCGTGGCTCAGATGGTAAAGAATCCGTCTGCAATGCAGGAGACCTGGGTTCGATCCCTGGGTTGGGAAGATCCCCTGGAGGAGGGCCTGGCAACCCACTCCAATATTCTTGTCTGGAGAATCCCCACGGACAGAGGAGCCTGGTGGGCTTTAGTCCATGGGGTTGCAAAGAGTCAAACACGACTGAATGACTAAGCACAGTACCCAGAACAAGAATATAGATCTTAACTGTTCTTACCATCACCACCACCACAGCCAAACAATGGTAATTATGTGAGATGAAGGATGTTAATAGATTTATTGTGGCAATCATTTCTCAGTATATATGTGTGTCAAAACATCACATTGTTTGTACACCTTAAACTTATGAAATTCTATATTTCAGCTATATTGCAACAAAACTGGAAAAAAAAATAGACATTAGAGCAACTGGCTAGCAGTTTTATTTTTTTTTAATATATAATTGTAAATCTTGTTTCCTACTTCCCTCTTTACCCTGAAGGGTAGAGCAGATGGATCAAATATTTAAACAGAAAAAAAAAAGCATAAATAGACCAGATAAAATCATGGGGAAATTTATGTGTGTATGTGGAGAAAGGATCTTTCTAACCTGAAAAAAAAAAAATCCATAACTGAAAATAATCAAAAAAGGTAATTTTATTATATAAATCTTAAAAATTTCTGCATGACAAAGATAATTATAACAGTCTAAAAAACTGAAACATTTGGAAGAAAGATTTCTAACTTCTGGACCAGAGAAGACACTGATTTTCTTAATATTGAAATAACTCATATAAATGAATAAACAAGAAAGAGAAACTCAAGCTGATAAAAATAGCCAAAAGGGGAGGGGGTGAAACAGATCATATAAAAAGAATTTAACAAATATTAAACCATGTATGTGTTCACAGATAATTTAAGCAATACAAAATAAAATGACAAAATACTATTTTTAAACTATCAGACTAGAGAAGATTAAAAAGTGGTTTGAGGGACACAGTTGGAAAGGGTGGGGAGAAACAAGCATTCATATACTGTTGATAGAATCATAAATTGAGGCAAAGTATTTTGAAGGACAAGTTTCCATTATTAAAATTTCAAGTATATTATAACTTTTGACTTAGTGATATGTCTTTAGTATATAGATAACTTTGTGTATGTGATCAACTACATATGTAGAATTAAGCCTGTTGCAGCACCCAGGTTAGAAGGAGAAAATGACAAAATTTTAAATATCTTGTTGGTTTTGAACATCATGGTACATCTGCAATGCAATACTATGTATTTGTTTACAACAGTGAAATTAAAAAGAAAGATACATAATATATATTGTAAAATGAAAAAGAAAGTTACAGAACAATATGTGTAGTATAGGTCATTCACCTTAAAACCTAAGTAAAGAAACAAACAGTCGGCCAACCAGAGGTGTAGAATTGGTATAGAATTTAAAGGCTCAAGAGACAGTTTTCTATGACAGTTAACCTGGGGTATCCTCTAATGCACATTAATGAAGTCTCCTTTATGTACAGTTGGGAAGGTCCCCTGGAGGAGGAAATGGCAACCCACTCCAGTATTTTTGCCTAGAGAATCCCGTGGACAGAGGAGCCTGGCGGGCTACAGTCCATGGGGTCGCAAAAAGTCGGACACGACTGAGCGACTAATATATTTATAAAAAAGTCAGACTTTCTATCTGTATACATTATTTACACATATGCAAAAAGCTTACCAGTTATTTCTAGTGAGTAGAATTAGCACCTTAAGAGGGGAAGGAAGTGAACTTCTTATTTTATTTTATATATCTTAAGGCAATTTGAGTATTTTTTCCATAATCACTTATTTCTTTTATAACAAAACTGGCTTGTATTTTATTAAGTAGCTGTTGATGGGCCTTTAGTTACAAACCTATTTTTAGATATTACTGGTGTGCTTCTCTAGTGCCTTTACGAAGAAGAAATTCTAGGTACCTAAGAAATATTTAGTGAGAACCTACTCTAGGCCCTTGGCATATATGGGGGAAATGAAAAATTGCTCATGGGAAAAAACAAAATAGAATTCATTTTTCCCTAGACTTGTGAACTGTATTTTGATAATTTGCATTACACTTTGGCAATTCACTTTATCTTAAAATGCTAGGGATTCCTAACAAGAACATCATGCATGGTTACTTACAAAAGTACAGATAATTGTGATTAAAATTTCAAATAAATTAACTTTAAGAGCCATGAGAGGGCAACTAAGTACTTCTGTTCTAGGACTAGACATGCAATTCTTATCCTCGATCAACATAATTATGTCCTTTGAGCTATATATTAGAACTTGTAAGACATACATTCAGTCATAACAACAATGCATTATATTGTATAGGCATGAAACTCTGAATGTCATCGGGGCATAAACGATCAGAAATTTCAAAATCCCCTTCCTGGGCTTTCTAGAATCTTCATAATTGTTCTCCATTCTCTTTTCTGATTTTCCTTCCTGTTCCTTTTCATTGCTTTGCTAAGGTCAAGAATCTCCCAGCCTTTCATGGACTGATGATTGCTCCTCCTATATTCTATTCCCTTACACCTCAACTCACCCCAGCATGCCTTATAAAAGCATAGCCTGAGGGAGGAACAGCATAATACATTTCTGTGAAGAGCATGAACTACGGACCCATTTTCCAGTTTTGTGACTCTGGACAAGTTGTTTAAACCATATGTGCTTCACTCACCCCACCTCACAGGGTTATTATAAGTAAATTACTTAAATTAAAAGACTAATAACTAATCTGTAGGGCTTACAGCAGTTCCCTTGGCACATAGCTGGCATCATGTAAGAACTTAAGTCAAAAAATAAGTCCTACGAGGCTTAGCATAGACATGACCACCATCAGGAAATTTTTCTCACTTTCCTCTTAGTTTTTCTCCTCTCTGTGCTTTGGCTTGACGTTATGTTTACTGGACTACATTTTCTAAAAATTAATTTATTTTTGGCCCCATGGAGAAGCATGCGGGATCTTAGCTCTCTGACTGCGTCCTAACCACTGGCCCACCAGGCAGTTCACCCACACTGCATTTTAATTGTCAGTTGTTTTAGAGCTTGCCTGCTGAAATGATCCAGTGAAGATGTTCTTCAGTTGGTAAACACAAGTTTTTTTTTTTTTTTTTTTAAGGCAAGTGTTTTGTCTTTTTGCCTTCCACCAAATCCTTAGTGCCTAGACTGGTGCCTAGGGCAGATGCATTTGAACAAACCGAAAAAAAAAGCTCTCACTTCTTTTATATCCTCATCTATTATAGTGCTGCACAGGAGTATCAAGTAATAATAAAATTATTAGTAGTAGTAATCACTACTTTATAATGTGACACAGACTGAGTGCTACATGGCAGAAAATGTGTTAAGTACTTTACATACAGAATTTTATTTAAGCCTCTTAACAAGCCAGTAATGGAGGAGCTGTTAGTAGCCTAACTTTTGTAATGGAGAGAGTGAGGCTGAGCAAGACTGCCTTATACCTACTGATCATACAACCAGTAAGTCATAGACTGGCAACCCTGGAGATATGACTTTGGAGCTGCTCTCTTAACAAAACTGACAGTTGTTGAAGGTCACCTATGCTATGTCACAGGTGGTGAACTTTGTCTCATAGGCATTCACTCTTTGAAGGAAAAAATGCCATTTATGTAGATCCACATAAGCGTTGAATTTCTTTCAGGTACCTCTCCCATTAAACCAAAACAGTATAAGAAAGAAGGTGGGGAGAATTATCTCATGATTGTCACACTAACCTGTGGATGCCCAGCTATCACCTCTGCTGTACTGATGAGTAAATTAGTTTCAGAGAGATCAATATGAAATGCTGAGCTTTTGAACACACCTCAGTATGACTCTATACACTAAACTAATTTTTGTTGCTAGTACCATAGATATTTCTAAGGAGGTTAACTAAAAATAATACAGCATTGATGATGACATTTTGGAAACTATGATATTTAGGTAAGAGAAATACTTATACCAGTAGGATTTTCCAAATGTGTAGCATACCAGTTTTTTAGTAACCAGAGGTGAACCCTGGATAAAATGATAGATGAAATAAGTTCAGTGGTGATCCTGCCACTTCTTTTCCCCCTTAACCTAGTAATCATTCCAGAACAGTTTTGGTGGAAATATTTTTGTCCTTGTACCTTTGAGATTTTTGGTTTTAAGGAATGTATGATTTCTGAATCAGTTGATGTTCCATAAATTTTCCAAAGACATACATTTGTTACTGAATTTTACTCCATAATTTTGTCCTTTCTAAAACAGCATATATATTTTGATAGCAATCTTTTAGCATCTCTCACACAAGTATATTTTAAGCTCTAGTTATGTTGGTAGATTTTAGCTTTCTTTGTAGAACACTTTCTCTACCCAAATCCTGAAAATTTAGACCACCCGGTACACAGTTTATGACTTCATATCTGTACAGTAGCTGAAAATTCTGAAGCACATCTCTTTATGTGGAATCAGAGATTTCATTATGCAATTCATTCCTTTCCTACTCTTGACTGTCTTGTTGTCCCCAGGGAGATTTTATCATGAGTTCCTCATTGCCTGTCAAGTGTACCACCTTATCGTTTATGTGACTTATTGTAAGTTTATGTACCCTAGCATATAAATTCATTTTATCTTGGCTTGTTTCTGTTTGAGTCCATGTAAGATTGCTTTCCTTTGGAGAGTAAACTCTTTCTAAATATGCTTATCTGAATAAAATGCACAACGACCTAGAAGCTAAGCCAAGTGGTAATAAAATTAACCTCCAATTAAAATAAATACATTTATATTAAAAAAAAATACAGAGTTTTGTCAAGTTGTCTTATGTTGATCAGCTTTTGGAATTGAGCCCCTTTAAAATTCATAGACTTTTCAGCGTGAACACCCTAAGCTGCAAGGTCAGGAATTCCAATTTGGTAACATAGGGAAACATGTTCTTGCAATTAGAATGAGACCAATGGTATAATGGTCATTCATGACACTGAACTTGGTTCCTTGAGCTTTGGGTCAAAAAAACATCCTATAAATCTAACATTCGGGGAGGGAGGAGGGAGGGGGGGTTCAGGATGGGGAACACGTGTATACCTGTGGCAGATTCGTGTTGATGTATGACAAAACCAATACAATATTGTAAAGTAATTAACCTCCAATTAAAATAAATAAATTTATATTAAAAAAACTAAAAAGTATCTAAGACTAAATCTAACATAAATAAATAAATAAGTAAGTAAACATCATGTTCAATGTGCCAGGTATCTCCTAAGATCAAATTGGTATGCAAATACTGGCAGAAAGTCTCCTACTGTCCACATACTGAGTTGATGTGACTTGCAGTCAGTATGCAGAGTGTTAGTCACTCAGTCATGTCCAACTCTTTGTGACCCCATGAACTGTAGCCCACCAGTCTTTGTCCATGGGATTCTCCAGGCAGGAATCCTGGAATGGGGTGCCATTTTCTTCTCCAGAGGACCTTGCTGATGCAGGGATCGAACCTGGGTCTCCTGCATTGCAGGCAGATTCTTTACCATCTGAGCCAAACAAATCCATATTGTTCATCTCCAATAAAGATTTTCATGTGATTCCATGTACAAATACAGACAGGACTGAACTTAATAGAAAGGAAGTCTAACTGGAAAGAATCCTCTGAAGTGCAAGAGTGTCCCCTCATTTGGGAATAACATTCCCAGGACACAGGACACATTCTTTGTCTCTTTTGTCTAATAGAGAGGGATATATTTGCAAATGATCTGAAGAAAATGAGAACATTAATGCAGATCAATTACTATGCACTAATAAAAATGATCCCTTGAGCCAAAGGAGTAACAGTCCAAGATTGGTCCCTCTAGTATAAATAATGTAGCCTAAATTGGAAATGGATTAAGTAGAAATGTCTGAGTGTTTCAATAAAAGTAAATGTCACACACACATATATAGAGATAGGGCCCAAGTATTCTGAAGGTAAAAACTTGTAGTGTACAAAATCAAAAAAGAACACATTATTTCTTGAAAATTACCTTCAGAAACCGTAGAGCATTGTTAAGTCAGACTCATTAGAGAGATGGCCAGTCTGAATTGCTGAAATGTCTTCAGGATTTAGAATTTATTTTATTTGGATACATTTTATTGCTCTAAACTAATTTAAATAATAATCAGTAAAGCATAGTCTAGTGGAACATTTAATGAGCTTGATTTTAATTAATAGATAAGAGTAATTTGTAACTGACTCATTGTTTATCTTCAAGTTGATTTTGTTAATGTCTTTGGAAGCATTTGTTTCTGCAAGCAGTTTACTATTCTTCAAGATTTTTCATTAACATTTGCCAAACATTTTCTGCATAGAAAGTGCAAAAGGAGAGTTCAATCCAGAATTCTTTGCTATCATAAAATTAAATAAGATTTGAATGATTTTTATAGAAAAAATTCTCATAATGGATTGATTACATGCATGGCAAACTTTGGAAGCATTGGCTATAAATTTTAAAGAGCTAGAAATCTAACAAAATACTCTTTTACTCTCGCCAGACAGTACTGACATAGCTGGTTGATTTGATCAAATTAAGATATTTTGTTAAAGCACTATAAAACAAACAAACAAAAAAAAACCTTAGGCTATTTGATGGAATTGACTAGTTATATTTTTGTTTCAAACTGGCTGATTCCATACCTTCAAAGTAGAGAAATAGCCAAAATGTGCTTGATTCCTTTAAATATATATTTATTTGAACTAATATTTTTTTAAGGGGTGATGTGTTTCTCTTAAAAAAGATGTTTTGAATTTAAGATTATTCATCAGTCCTTGAGAATTTATTGAGGTCATTCTGTGTGTTAAGGATAAAATTTTTAAGATACTGCCTTTGTTTGCAGGTTGCTAACAACATAATGTATTATATATTTAATAATAACAAATTATGTATATCATTATATATAATTTGAGAAAAATATGAGTGAGTTTCATTCAGGCATTCTTTCATTCTTCCATTCAACTGAACTAACATGATTTGAGAACTTGTGCCAGTTTCTAAAATGTAAATGTGCAGAACATCACTTTTTTGCCATATAAGAGGAGATGTGACATGGAGAATCAGAGGCATCTCCTACACACACTATGATTTAACAAAAATAAAGGAAACAAACATCTTTTCTTCAAAGATGTCCCAGGTAGGAACTATGGCTTGAAATCATCTGTATAACTGTTTTAATACATGACTTGCCCCATAAGGACCTAGTAGTGGTTGTGCTTTTGGAGTATGGAATCAACTGGAAATTAAATTGGAGAGGTGAGCATTTGTTCAAACACTGTTGACACCTCATCCAGGTGACTCAGACCTAAATTCCTTCTGCCTTTCTAGAACTCTCCATCCTCAGATCCTATTAGATAATTAGTTTAGCACTCCATTCCACTTGACTTCTGTAGACATTGCTGAAATATTCAGTTCCCATTTCTTTCTTTCCTGAGCTAACAAACTGAACAGAGACATGTGTTTGTCTGTTAGTTTTTCAAAATCAGGTTGAGGGGAAGATCTGTAGGAATTTTCCCACATGCCTTCTTTACAGGTACTCTATATTTTCATTCCACATTTTCAGATTCGAGTTGACAGGGATAATTAATCATACAAAAAGGCAAGGTACTCAAATCCAACAAACATAATGTATGGTTCTCTTTGTGGTTTTAATGAATGCATCCTTAGAGTACCTTTCAAAGTATATATTGAGTGTGGTTCTTTGATAGTGCAGCCATATTCTCTTTTCTCTCTTCTTATCATTGCTTCTGGTTAGTGCATTCTGGCTTGTTTATGGTCGATGCTTTCAAAGAAGCATGATTTATTAACTCCAGTGAGCTTGCTGAATATTTATTTATGTAAGTATAATTTAGGGTCTACAAAATAAAAAACCACCACCCCTTCACCATTTTGGCTATGGTTTTTTAAAACAAATTTATACATTAATGGTATTATTTAAAAATACTCTCCCACATTTTATCTAATTAGAAACCCTCTCAATTTCTGCTTCTTTTCTATGCTCCCAGAGTATCTGTTCTTTAAGACCTGTATCCCTATCATAGTCTTTGTCACACTCTATTATAAATTTATGCTTTCTTATTTATTCTTTCACTGTGCTTGGAGTTCTCTACCCTAATGGCACTTAGTAGAGTATTAGTAGTTATTTGCTGAGTGAGCAAATGATTAAATAATAGGTGTCTTGAATACCTGGATTGTGTTAATTTTTCTTATTTTCAATACCGTGCTTCTCTCGAGATGTTTGCATGCTAAGTCGCTTCAACTGTGTCCGACTCTTTGTGACCCCATGGACTGTAGCCTGCCAGGCTCCTCTGTTCATGGAATTCTCCAGGCAAGAAAACTAGAGTGGGTCATCATTTCCTTCTCCAGGGGATCTTCCTGACCCAGGAATCGAACCCGCATCTCTTATGTCTCCTGCATTGGTAGGTGATTCTTTACCACTAGTGCCATTTGGGATGTTGACCATGCATAAATCCATACTGGATCCCTAAAATGATTGCATAAATATCAACACAGTGCACAAGGCCTACAAGTGATATCCATTAGAGAAGATACAAATATAATCCATAAAACTGTGGATCCAATGGAATATTTTATAGACGTTCATTTTATAGATGAGGGAACTAAGTTTTTCATAGGAAAATGATTTCTGAAAGGTCATCAAACTATTTAGTGGTAGAGTCAGGTTTTCAGTCCAAATCGACTAAATAGTATAAAAGGGAGAAGCCAAAAAGGGCTATGAAAATAATTTAAAGGTTAAAGGACATAGTTCAAATATGGGTTCAAGATGGGCTGGGATTGAACACAGTCAAGGGGTAAATGATGACGCCTATCTCACTAAAATTAATTCAATAGGATAAAGGTATTGAATAAAATCAATGCGCTGGGAAAGAGAGAGAGAGGAAATGTAGACCAATCACCACATTTCCAGGATTCACAATTTAACATTTTCTTACTTTAACAAGTAAGAGTATATCTTATAATCAAAAGGATCTATGTGGGTCTTTAACCTGGCTGGGGACATTATGAATTACATTGCTCCTTCCTTGATCTCTCCCACCCAATAAAAAGATGATTTATGAAGGGAAGCAAAATTGGTGAAACATTATATGTGATTGTGCTAAATTGAAGTCATTCTGTAGCACAATTTAAGTATTTATATTTCTGAAAGAACTCTTCTTGTTAAATACTTCTCATTTTATTATTTCCAGCCAGTGGAAATCCACCATGAGTATTTAAATCTCAAAGATGAGCTAGATTCTAAATCTGTACCTCATGTTTCTCAGCTGAGTCTCTTCTTCAAATTACATATGCATTTTCTGCATTTGTATTCCGATTCATTTTTCACACTTTCACAGTCTGGGCTGGGAACCATGCATTTGGTAGTTCTTGACCTATTTTTAAGTTTTGTCAATTTTTTTTTTTCAACTTTTGCCTCTGCCCAGGAGGAACAACCACTTTAGATTGAATCACATTACAATCAGTTTTGTAAACTTAATCCAAATTGGGTCTCATACTATGTTTGTCTCTAATCAACTTAAAACTGAGTATTTTTTCCAGGAATTCTGCTATTATGAGTCTTCTTTCTCAGTTCAGTCACTCAGTCATGTCCGACTCTTTGCAACCCCATGAATCGCAGCACGCCAGGCCTCCCTGTTCATCACCATCTCTCAGAGTTCACTCAGACTCACGTCCATCGAGTCCATGATGCCATCCAGCCATCTCATCCTCTGTTGTCCCCTTCTCCTCCTGCCCCCAATCCCTCCCAGCATCAGAGTCTTTTCCAATGAGTCAACTCTTCGCATGAGGTGGCCAAAGTACTGGAGTTTAAGCTTTAGCATCATTCCTTCCAAAGAAATCCCAGGGTTGATCTCCTTCAGAATGGACTGGTTGGATCTCCTTGCAGTCCAAGGGACTCTCAAGAGTCTCATATACACCCGTGGTAGATTCATGTCAATGTATGGCAAAATCAATACGGTATTGTAAAGTAAAATAAAGTAAAAATAAAAAATAAAAAAAAAAGTCTTCTCCAACACCACAGTTCAAAAGCATCAATTCTTCGGCACTCAGCCTTCTTCACAGTCCAACTCTCACATCCATACATGACCATAGGAAAAACCATAGCCTTGACTAGACGGACATTAGTCGGCAAAGTAATGTCTCTGCTTTTGAATATACTATCTAGGTTGATCATAACGTTTTTTCCAAGGAGTAAGCATCTTCTAATTTCATGGCTGCAGTCACCATCTGCAGTGATTTTGGAGATCCCCCAAAATAAAGTCTGACACTGTTTCCACTGTTTCACCCTCTATTTCCCATGAAGTGATGGGACCAGATGCCATGATCTTCGCTTTCTGAATGTTGAGCTTTAAGCCAACTTTTTCACTCTCCACTTTCACTTTCATCATCTGCAATGGTAGCTTAGTGTAAATAACCTACCTAAGGTCACATGTCTTTGAAGTGGAGAAGCCGGGATAGTATTATTATTATTTTTTTTTTTTCCCGTTTAATAAGATTTTATTAAAGTTGCCCCTAAACTTTGCTGATTCATGTTGCTGAATGGCAGAAACCATCACACTATTGTAATTATCCGGGATAGGATTCTGATTCCCACCCTACACTGCAAACTGACGGTCATTTCCACCCCTGCACCCCAGCGGGTCTGTAAAGATGAGACCCCAGCAGGGAGACTGAAGGGGTGGGAGGTGCAGTCCTGACTCAGAACACTGACTTCCGGGGTGGAAGGATGCCAGGCAGGGCACAGCTGCTGTAGGGTGGGTTGGCCGAGGGGCTCTGTTGGAATGGCTGGCTGAGTGACTGTGGGGTTGGAGCCCCGCGGTACGAGTTGCCAGGATAGGGTAAAACAAAGTTGCAGAAAATCCAAGAAGGGACTTGTCAGCTGCGCCTCCGCATGCCCCCCCGCGCTCCTCACCCCTCCAGCTCTAGACTGGAGGCGGGCCTGCGGTGGGCGGAGCGTGCGCACTTCCTTGCTCCCTCCTCTTACTGAGCCCTGAGCGCCTGCCCTTTACAGCCTGCCGCCTACTCGTGGGCTGCGACCCTTGCCAAGTTTTCGCACTCACTCTTATAGAAACGGCGCTTCAACTCCGCCGCCACCGTGGGAGAGGGAGGTAGGACTTTGGAAAGATCAGGCTGTGGGCCGCACTTGACAGTTTTCTGAAAGTCCCCCTCTGAAAAGCACAACCCCAAACCCCGGCGTGGGGGAAACCCAGGTGAAGGGCTGCTAAGGGGGCTGGTGGGCTGCTGTCCAGGACATTTCAAACATGTTTGGTAATCAGTATGCTGCTTTGCTGTGCTCAGTCCTGTCCGACTAATATTTATTGAAAACCTCTAAACTTATGCATCTGTTTGATACAGTTCATCTACTCCTGTCCACACCACCACCAACTGATTCCAACAAACTGCATGACTTGACCATCATTCCTTGCAAGATGCCGAAAATCTTGGGAGGACCTATCTGCCATGTTCTGGGAGGGCTGACGAAAGTAGACCTTGAGCTGGAGAACAGGATTTACAGGTTGAGCACTTGGACAGAGTGCTCCCTGGAAATACCAGTGAATTTCAACTGGAATAATAATAATAATAACAGTGAATTACAACTGAAGGATATAGAAGACACAGAGTCCCTTTGAGGAGTTCTTAGCCCAAAAACTAGAGAGAGAGAAAGGACACTAGAGGAATCTGATCTCATGGCACCTGTAGCTACTGAAAACACTACCCACAGCCCAATTACATTCTAGTCATAGTGACATAAAATCTCAAGCTAAAAGCCTATTTACCTCAGTCCCTATTATCTAATATATCATGCCTAGTTTTCAACAAGTCATGATAAAAGGCAAGAAAAAG
Organism: Cephalophus harveyi; assembly: GCA_006410635.1. Taxonomy (NCBI): domain Eukaryota; kingdom Metazoa; phylum Chordata; class Mammalia; order Artiodactyla; family Bovidae; genus Cephalophus; species Cephalophus harveyi. Next base: position 102,478 of record SJYT01044339.1, on the reverse strand, counting down.
CACAGTTTGAAAAAACAAAGAGAGCAACAGGACTAGGCCCAGCTTGAGAGAGTTAACTGCTAACTGGAGTTAGCAGACTGGGCCTTTAACTATGGTCACTATGTTAAGAACTCTAATGGAAAGTAAAAAATCCAACAGCCATTCATGTTTAAACACAAAACTAAAACAAAAATTTTCAGTAAACTAAGAATAGAGGGGAATTCCCTCAACTAGATAACATTTACAGAAAAGCTACACTTAACATCATACTTAATGTTGAGAAATTGAGACACTTGTCCCCCTAAAATCAAGAACAAGGCAAGGATGTCCACTCTTACGTAAATGATGAGAAGGAGTTAGCAATGCAAATATCCAAGGAAGAGCATTCCAGACAGAAGAAACAGCAAAAATGGAAAAGAGGTTCACATGTTTGAGGAACAGAGAGGCGAACAGGGAGCTTGGTGTATCATGAATGAACAGCAAAGTGGTAGGGGGTGAGGTTATAGGAGTAAGAAGGGGCCCAATTATTCAGAACCTGGGAAGTAAGGTAAGGAATTTGAATATTATTCTAATAGCACTGGAAAGTCAGAGAGGGGTATGTATGGGTGTTAGTTCTAAAAGGTCTTGTAGGTCTTCATAAAACCGCCTTCTTTCTAGATATGTTTGTTCTTATTCTAAGGGCTTTGTCAGCTGTAATTCCAGAATATAGATAACTCTATAATCTCATGCTCAGCAATTATTTCCAGCTTGTTCTTGACTAAAATCTTTGACATTTCCTCTCATGTTTTCAGCCATCAGTGGCCTCAAACTGTCCTGCTGAAATGACTTCCAACCATTAAAGTTTACCAATTTCAAGTGATTTTTTTCTACCATCCAAATCACTAGAGTTCCATAAGACTATAGGATGGGAAGTCACTCAGTCGTGTCTGACTCTTTGAGACCCTATGGACTGTAGCCTACCAGGCTTCTCTATCCATAAGACTGTAGGGACCATCCAATTTGATATTCTATATCATGGCCAAGAACACTGATGCCCAGAGAGATGAAATGATTTTTCCAAGGTCACATAAATTTGTAGTATCAGAGTCAATGTGAGGACTCAAGGCTCTTGATTTTTGTAAGATGGCTTTTCAACCCTACCATAGTATGTTTATTTATATCACCAATGTCTTATTTTTCTTATGTTGTTTAAAATTCCAAAATACTTGTAACATTTTGTTTATCTTAACCTTTGACGAATTTTTGTGAAAATAAAGATACTGTAATCTATTCTTATGCTTATCATCCCAAATCATCAATAAAAGATGTCTTCATTTCAACCTATAGCAGGAAGCCCATTAACATAGCATTTTAATTTGAATTAATGGTAACACTTAGAAAGGAATGCTGGATCAAATACTATAACCGATCTTCATTTTAATTCCAGTACAGACTAGCAGATATACAGTTATAGCCATGCTGTGTTATGAACATTTTGAAAAAGTAATTAAATGAGTGGCTCTGGATAACACATTAGAACCAAGGTGATAAAGTCAATGATACTGATCCAAACTGAAAAAAAAACCAGTATCCCATAGTCAAAGTAATTCTTGTATTTAAATATTATTACCTACTGATTTTGTCTTAATATTTTTGCTTTCAGAAATAGAGTGCTCCTAGGAATTCCAATTATTGGCATACATTTCTACACTGTTTATGAATTAAGACAAAAATCACATGCTATTATACTGATATTTGGAGGCATTCAACAAAGGGGTAGCATAAGAAATCTATGGTTTTAGAACATGGGAACCTTTGGGTTTCCTTTCAAAGAAATGTGTAACCAACTTCAAAAGTGAGAATGGTTATGTACTCATGGCGCTAAAGAAAACCCCTGTGTTTCTGTTACAAGTGTGTATGTTCGAAGAGAATGACATATTCCAAAGTAAAGCTGAGTATTGACTCATAGCTCCTGTGCAGTCTATCTGCTGCTTTTAAAATCTGTATGGAGTCCTTGAGGTGAACATGAAGACAAACTCAACTGAGATAAGTAAAATTCTGTTCAGAAAAAGCAGAGGTACATATGCAATTATACACACACACGCACACACGGGGCTTCCCTGGTGGCTCAGAGATAGAGAATCCACCTGCCAATTCAGGAGACATGGGTTTGACCCCTTGGTCAGGAAGATTTCCAGGAGAAGGAAATGGCAAGCCACTCCAATATTCTTGCTTGGGAAATCCCATGGACAGAGGAGCCTAGTGGGCTACAGTCCATGGAGTTGAAAAGAGTTGGACATGACTTAGCGATTAAACAACATTAACAACAGCAAAATATATAAACAAAGCAAATTTATTTTTTTATTTAAGTATTGACACATGAATACTTTTTGAGACATTAAGTTGCCTTTCTGCCAATAAACTGTTTGCAACTGTTTTTTAAAAAATCATTAAGGAGTGGTTCATAGGCAATAAGCAAAGATTTTTGTAGAGCATGAGTCACTGAAATCCCTTGCCTCTGATTTTTGTTTTTGATTCAAGAAGACCTGTACATATTCAAAAACAATAATTAAGAAAATTACCTGGAAAAATAGATGCTCAGAGCACCTGTCCTTCAACTACATGGGCAGGTCATAAGAGAATATTTCAAGGGAGAAAGGAAGCTAAATTACTGAGATAATTGTTTCCATTTCCCCACTCAGTTTTCATGTGTAAGCACAATATTTTGCAGTTTATATCGAAAACCTTTTTGGCCATTTCTTGATGCTACTGATGAGTTCTGACTTCTCTTCATGGTCATTACTCAGATCTGAGAGTGTATGTTTTAAAGTAAAAGCAGGACAAACTTTCAAACTAAAACAAAATATTTGGAAGCAAGGACTGAGGGTCAAAAACTCCATTAGTCCCTTCAATCAATATAATGGAATTACCTGGGGAACTTGTTAAAAAATCCAGATTACCAGGGCTTACTAGACTCTCTTGTTATGGAGTATAAGAATACATATTTGTAAACAGCTCCCCGGGTGATTCAAATGCACCTAGCTAGGCTGGCCAGCACAAGTGATGTTTGGGAACTACTTCAGTACATCATAACAAATATTTAGCACTGGAGGTTCCCTTAGGAGATTTCTTATATGTTTCATAGTTTGAAATTATCTATTTTACCTGATTCTTTTACTGAGTGTATTTACACGTTGTGTAAGGACAGAACCATTTCCACTAAAATTTCCTGATCAGAGTAGTCCCCATGTGGTATTTTTATAGCAATACAATTGGAGAGATGGGTACAAGTCTGTGCAAGCTACTATCTGGTAGACCTATTTGTGTGAAACTTTTATTGGCAAGATGTCTCAGAAATATTGTTGTCTTAGTTGCTAAGTTGTGTCTGACTCTTTGTGACTCCATGGAGTATAGCCTGCCAGGTTGCTCTGTCCATGGGATTTCTGAGGCATGAATACAGGAGTGGGTTGCCTCTTCTTTGCCTGGGGATCTTCCCAACCCAGGGATTGAACCCATGTCTCCTCCATTGCAGGCAGATTCTTTACTGCTGAACCCCACTGGGTTGGCCAAAAGGTTCAGTTGGGCCTTTTGTAAGATATTATGGCAAAACCTGAGTGGATTTTAGGCCAATTCAATAGCTAGTTAAGTATAGGCTAGATGCTTTTGTTAAGACTAAATAGATATATTTTCCCATTTGTCATAACAGCCAGCACTCACAGAATAAATGCTAATATTTATGAAATCCCATATAACTAATCTGATACAGTTATTAAGATGAAATTAATAAAATTTCCATAGTTGGTATACATAGAATCAACTACTCAGATTCTTAGGCAATTCATCACTGAAGAAAATTACAAATCCCTCTCAAACCAGTCATGAAGCTGAACTAGGAAAGTATCATATTCAAAATGATGAAAAAGTTACTTTTGTTTTTCAAATCCTAATGTATCTGAGCTATCTCACTTGCTTGACTTCATGGTATATTTGCACCATTTACGTTTGCCAATGGTTGATCTCCTTGCAGTCCAAGGGACTCTCAAGAGTCTTCTCCAACACCACAGTTCAAATGCATCAATTCTTCGGTGCTCAGCCTTCTTCACAGTCCAACTCTCACATCCATACATGACCACAGGAAAAACCATAGCCTTGGCTAGACGGACCTTAGTCAGCAAAGTGATGTCTCTGCTTTTGAATATGCTATCTAGATTGATCATAACTTTTCTTTCAAGGAGTAAGCATCTTTTAATTTCATGGCTGCAGTCACCATCTGCAGTGATTTTGGAGCCCAAAAAAATAAAGTCTGACACTGTTTCCACTGTTTCCCCATCTATTTCCCATGAAATGATGGGACCGGATGCCATGATCTTTGTTTTCTGAATGTTGAGCTTTAAGCCAACTTTTTCACTCTCCTCTTTCACTTTCATCAAGAGGCTTTTGAGCTCCTCTTCACTTTCTGCCATAAGGGTGGTGTCATCTGCATATCTGAGGTTATTGATATTTCTCCCGGCAATCTTGATTCCAGCTTGTGCTTCTTCCAGTCCAGCATTTCTCATGATGTACTCTGCATATGTTAAATAAGCAGGGTGACAATATACAGCCTTGACGTACTCCTTTTCCTATTTGGAACCAGTTTGTTGTTCCGTGTCTAGTTCTAACTGTTGCTTCCTGACCTGCATACAGGTTTCTCAAGAGGCAGGTCAGGTGGTCTGGTGTTCCCAAGATCAGTCCTGGATGTTCATTGGAAGGACTGATGTTGAAGCTGAAACTCCAATACTTTGGCCACCTGATGTGAAGAGCTGACTCATTGGAAGAGGCCCTGATGCTGGGAAAGATTAAGGGCAGGAGGAGAAGGGGACGACAGAGGATGAGATGGTTGGATGGCATCACCGACTCAATGGACATGGGTTTGGGTGAACTCTGGGATTTGGTGATGGACAGGGAGGCCTGGCTTGCTGCAGTTCATGGGGTCACAAAGAGTCAGACATGACTGAGCAACTGAACTGAACTAAACACTTTGCAAAGTAAGTACAAATGTTTTGCAGTAATGTGATGGTAAGTGGAAACAACTATGTTTCTGAAGAAACAAAACAAAACAAAACATGATTTCCACCATTTAACTTTTTTAATGACATTTTCAGCTATCATAGCCAATGGCAAGCCACAAAATCGATATCACTGTATGTAGAGTTGGGAAGAAATGCACAGTTGGCTCTCACAATGTGGCGTGACCTGGTCCTAGCACACCATTGGTTGTATATTTTTAGGCTACAGCTACCAAATGGTAAGCAAGGAGCCATCCTTTTATTTCCTCATATTTTCACATTCAGGATCACTGCTTGCTCTCAGAGAGCTCATGTCTATTTTTAAAAATTAATTCATTTATTTTAATTGGAGGCTAATTACTTTACAATATTGATTATGGTGGTTTTTGCCATACATAGACATGAATTAGTCATGGCTGTACATGTGTCCCACCATCCTGAACCACCCCCTCCACCTCCTTCCCCACCCCATCCCTCTGTGTTTTCCCAGAGTATCAGTTTTGGGCATTTTACATATGGTAATATTCACGTTTCAAGGGTATTATCTTATATCATCCCACCCTCGCCTTCTCCCACATATTCCAAAAGTTTGTTTTGTACATTTGTGTCTCTTTTGCTGTCTTGCATACAGGGTTGTCATTACCATCTTTCTAAATTTCATCAGTTCAGTTCAGTCACTCAGTCATGTCTGACTCTTTGTGACCCTGTGGACTGTAGCATGCCAGGCCTCCCTGTCCATCACCAACTCCCGGAGTTTACTCAAACTCATGTCCATTGAGTCAGTGATGCCATCCAACCAGCTCATCCTCTGTTGTCTCCTTCTTCTCCCGCCTTCAATCTTTCTCAGCATCAGGGTCTTTTCAAATGAGTCAGCTCTTTGCATCAGGTGGCCAAAGTGTTGGAGTTTCAGCTTCAATATCAGTCCTTCCAATGAATATTTAGGACTGATTTTTAGGATTGACTGGTTGGATCTCCTTGCAGTCCATATATATGCATTAATATACAATATTGGTGTTTCTCTTTCTGGCTTACTTCTGTCTGTATAATAGGCTCCAGTTTCATCCACCTCATTAGAACTGACTCAAAATGCATTATTTTTTATAGCTGACTAATATTCCATTGTGTATATGTTCCACAACTTTCTTATCCGTTTGTCTTCCGATGACATCTAGGTTGCTTCAGTGTTCTCGCTATTGTAAACAGTGCTGCAATGAACATTGGGGCACACATGTCTCTTTCAGTTCTGGTTTCCTCCATGCGTACACCCAGCAGTGGGATTGGTGGGTCATATGGCCATTCCATTTCCAGGTTTTAAGGAATCTCCACACTATTCTCCATAGTGGCTGTACTAGCTTGCATTCCCACCAGCAGTGTAAGAGGGTTCCCTTTTCTCCACACCCTCTCCAGCATTTATTGCTTGTAGACTTTCTAATGGCAGTCATTCTGACCAACGTGTGATGGTACCTCATTGTGTTTTTGATTTGCATGATAATGAGTTATGTTGGAGAGCTCCCATCTTCTATGGAGAAAATAAACAAGGAGACAGACAAGTGTAATGTAATGAAATAAGTACTGTGAAAAGGATGAACACTGGGTGGTTAATGAGCATCAAAGAGGGACAGCTAACCAAAGTTTGAGGAAGCTTCCCTGAGGAGGTGACATCTAAAGCAAATTTCATAGCATACACTTGTGGACCATACTTTGATAAACCTTACACGTATTGTGGACTTCTCTTGTTGCTCACATGGTAAAGAATCTGCCTGCAGTGCAGGAGACCCAGGTTAGATTCCTGGCTCAGGAAGATGCCCTGGAGAAGGGAATGGCTACCCACTCCAGTGTTCTTGCCTGCAGAATTCTGATATCTATTATATATTGGGTTGGGGGCAGAAGAGTAGCTGAGTCTGGATGGATAGTCAAGGACCGAGTCTTAGAGGAACTTGAGTGGCATGATTAGGAGCTTGTATATTATATCTGTTGTTCATAGAAGACCAATGAAGGTTGGAAATTAGTGGATACATAGCAGAAAATGCATTTAATGAGGAGGGGGATGGGCTGGAGGTAGAGAAAAATCCTGTGAAAAACTCAAGGAACTCATACATTCCACATGGAGAGAGGCCTGTAAGCAGAGGGTTTACTTTGATACATGACAGTATGGGCTTGAATAAAGGTATGAACTTGGCTGTGGATTGTTTTTTATGTTCTTGTCATGTGTGTGTAAGTAGGTTGTAAGCTTCTTGAGTTGAATATGAAAGTTTAGAATGTTACCAATTCCATAGATATCTCTGAAGTCATGCGGTGGTATGCGTGCCTGCTAGGTCACCTCAGTAGTTTCTGACTCTTTGTGACACCATGGACTGTAGCCCGTCAGGCTCCTCTGTTCATGAGATTCTCCAAGCAAGAATACTGGAGTGGGTTTCCATGCCTCCTCCAGGGGATCTTCCCAACCCAAGGATTGAACCCACATCTCTTATGTCTCCTGCATTGGCAGGTGGGTTCTTGACCTCTAGTGCTACCTGGGAGGCCCATAGTGGTATATAAGGAAGCATTATACAAGTATTTTATTGTATGTTTCTATTTACACATGGAGTTTGAGTTTATGTGGAAATATTCCCCACCTGATCACTAAACTATAAGAAAAAGAAAGAAATTTGTTTAGGCCTTTAACAAACACATGCAAAATCAACATGAGCTGTAAATGTAATTAAAAACATCATATCACTTACTAGTATATAGAAATGTTAGGTATTTAATTTTAACATTTACAAATTATTTATAAATGTAGATCTCTTTCTTTGCCAAAGAATGGTCAAAGATTTTGAATATTTGGACATTTTTTATTTATAAATGAGTAGTTGTACTATTTTAATAATATAGGGAAATCAATTTTAGTGATTTACTCTTACACATGTAACAATAGGCTATACAGGAAATGACCTTGGATTTGATTGTGATCTAAAGACTTGCAATGTTGTGTTATATTCTCCAGTCAACCTCTCATAATCAAGCCCTCTATTATCAACACAGGTTATTTCTCAAGTCTAAGTAAAAATAGCATATTTTCTTCAGAAAGGATTTGAATACGATTTATTTATCGCAACACAAACTGTGCCCACTTAATATTAAATATACTAAAAATAATTCATACAATTTACTAGCATTAGCAGATAAGCTGAGCAATTGTATAAAAGCACTTCTGTGCATAACATATACATAGGACACAGACACATTTGGTGATAAGACTAAACTTTCTTTGGTGTTTTAGCCTGTGCCCCATATTGCATAAATGATGTTTTAAATTTATTCTTTAACCTAAAATATTGGTTAAAAGAAGAAAAGGGATTTAATATGCACAGGTGAGAGTTTGCTCCTTCTGTAGTTAGAACGCTTCATTTAAAACTAAAAAGGTAAGCATAGTCTGCACTGTACTGCAGTAATGATGTTAACAATCTTTATGTTTTAACACAAGGGCTTATATTTGGCTCACCCTACATGCCCCACAGAAATAGGCAATGAGACGAGGTAATGATGGTAGGTTCACAGCTCAATGGATGACCCATGTGTGATGCTACCAGTTCAATTGTTGGCTACCAGAGCACAAGTGTCAGGGCAAAAAGCATGGAGACTTTCACCTAATCTTAAGTGCCTTGGAGGGGAAGTGATACAAAAATTGTTTCCACTCATATTTCATGGGCTAGACTTAATCACATATTTCCACCTAGCTGCAAAGTAGAGTGAGAATTCAGTTATTCCTGTGCCCAGAAAGTAGGCAGAAATTGGATATGGGTGAATGCTGGACTACCTGTCTTAGAGAATAAAAGACTAATATGTTAAATATATGTAATCAAGACAGGAAAAACTCAAGAATTCCACTCAAAATTCTTTCAGAGTCTGTATTCTCTCATTCCAAGAACAGTGTCTTCCATGATTTTGTATCTTCAGTGAATATGACAATGCCTGAGTACCTAGGCATTCAAGAAAATTTCTGTTGAATGATTGATTTCCCTAGAATCTATAGCAAACTGAGAGTTAGAATTGCTTGAATTCTAAGGGGTAATTGAACACAAACCACACGCACACACACAAAACCCACTAGATTCATTAGATAGATAAAAGGATATAACCAGTTAATCATAAATGAACTGATAGAAATCAGTTTGGTATAATCTACAAGTTCGACATAAGTTCTTTCTTCCTGGAAAGACATGTCTAGTTAAAAGAATTCCAAAAGTCAGATGACGAAACTGAACCAAAATAGCCGATCAAGGAATCCTGTCAGCATCCCATTTCAGCCTACCATAAATTCCATCACATGAGCTGCTGATGTGGTAAAACCTCCATCTGTGCTGTTTTAGTATCCACAAAACATGACCAGAGAGCTGAGAAGCACCTTAGCAAGTATTCGGTCTAGGGATGGTTAGTAATCGGAAGAGCTCCATTCCCAAGGCAGACATTTTGCTTGCTCTTTCTATAAGTTTGTAAGTGAGCTGAAGGCTATGCAGATAATTTTGTATACATATATATATATTTATGCCTTACACTGTAAGGTACTGTACTATGAACTTTATATGAATTATCAAATGCATTATTTACAGCAAGTCTACAAGGTAGGTAATATTATTCTTTTCATTTTAGAGGTGAGGGAAAAGAGGCTTAGGGAGGTTAAGTAACCTGCTAATGGTTACATATTTGGTAACTAGAAAACTTTGCTTCCAAATTCGGTGCTCTTAACCTCTCTTCTCGGTCATTGGGATATAATGCAGTTACTACAGGCTACAGTGACAGTGTTGAACCAAGACACTCAGAATCTTTCTGAACACCGTGACACAAGTAATTATGTCCAGCCAATGGTGATTGTCAAGGAATTTGAAACTTATTTCCCTGTCAGCTGCCTTACTTTGCATGAGCTGTTTAGGATTCAGGAGCAAACTGGCAGAGTAGAAGGGCCTTGAACTCACCTCCTCACAATATCACACATAAATCACAACTAACTGCTGAACAACCCTCAATGGAAAAGATGAACCTACCAAAAAGATCTTCTACAACATGAAGAAGAAGGCACAGTGAGATGATAGGAGTAATTCACTTGCAATATAAAAAAATCCCTCCATTCACATGGGAAAGCTGAGTTCCAAAAGAAAAATGTCTAAGGTTACCTTCAGGGAGATAGTGTCAGACCTTGGAGTGGAAGAACCCAGCAGTCCTGACTTGGAACCCCAGGTTCATGTACCAGGATATCTACTGAGCTCTCTGCTCCAACAAGGGCAGAAGCTTAGAAATCAGGGGCCCTTGGTATCTTTCTGACAATGGACCCACAAGAGAACAAGCCTTAGAGCACAGTGTACTCCAGCACTTCTAGAAGATCCAATGGACACTTCTTCAGTATTTGCCATAGCATTTAGTCAAACAGATTAGGTGTGCTGGGGGTTGCACAGAATTTCACGGAAGGATCAGTGACTGTTCTAATTTGATTACCACCAACTAAGCTAAATCAATGGCAGCGGAAAGGAGATACCCCTCATCCAAGGTAAGGGGCAGCAGTTATGCTTTGCTGAAGCTGCCGTGAAGAGATACCCCAAGCCCAAGGTAAGGGAAACCCAAGTAAGATGGTAGGTGTTGCAAGAGGGCATCAGAGGGCAGACAAACTGAGACCATACTCACAGAAAACTAGTTAATCTAATCACACTAGGACCACAGCCTTGTCTAACTCAATGAAACCAAGCCATGCCTGCGGGGCCACCCAAGATGGGCGGGTCATGGTGGAGAGGTCTGATGGAACGTGGTCCACTGAAGGGAATGGCAAGCCATTTCAATATTCTTTCCTTGAGAACCCCATGAGCAGTATGAAAAGGCAAAATGATAGGATACCAAAAGAGAAACTCCCCACGTCATTAGGTGCCCAATATGTTACTGGAGATCAGTGGAGAAATAACTCCAGGAAGAATGAAGGGATGGAGCCAAAGCAAAAACAATACCCAGTTGTGCATGTGACTGGTGATAGAAGCAAGATCCGATGCTGTAAAGAGCAATATTGCATAGGAACCTGGAATGTTAGGTCCATGAATCAAGGCAAATTGGAAGTGGTCAAACAAGAGATGACAAAGGTGAACATCGACATTCTAGGAATCAGCGAACTCAAATGGACTGGAATGGGTGAATTTAACTCAGATGACCATTATATCTACTACTGTGGGCAGGAATCCCTCAGAAGAAATGGAGTAGCCATCATGGTCAACAAAAGAGTCTGAAATGCAGGACTTGGATGCAATCTTAAAAAAGACAGAATGATCTCTGTTCATCTCCAAGGCAAACCATTCAATATCACAGTTATCCAAGTCTATGCCCCAACCAGTAATGCTGAAGAAGCTGAAGTTGAACAGTTTTATGAAGTCCTATGAGACCTTTTAGAACTAACACCCAAAAAAGATGTCCTTTTCATTATAGGGGACTGGAATGCTAAAGTAGGAAGTCAAGAAACACCTGGAGTAACAGGCAAATTTGGCCTTGGAATGCGGAATGAAGCAGGGCAAAGACTAATAGAGTTTTGCCAAGAAAATGCACTGGTCATAG
>SJYT01044339.1:53031-82192 GCA_006410635.1 Cephalophus harveyi | reverse complement strand
TCCCTGATGTTCAAGCTGGCTTTAGAAAAGGCAGAGGAACCAGAGATCAAATTGCCAACATCCGCTGGATCATGGAAAAAGCAAGAGAGTTCCAGAAAAACATCTACTTCTGCTTTATTGACTATGCCAAAGCCTTTGACTGTGTGGATCACAATAAACTGTGGAAAATTCTGAAAGAGATGGGAATACCAGACCACCTAACCTACCTCTTGAGAAATCTGTATGCAGGTCAGGAAGCAACAGTTAGAACTGGACATGGAACAACAGACTGGCTCCAAATAGGAAAAAGAGTATGTCAAGGCTGTATATTGTCACCCTCCTTATTTAACTTATATGCAGAGTATATCATGAGAAATGCTGGGCTGGATGAAGAACAAGCTGGAAACAAGATTGCTGGGAGAAATATCAGTAACCTCAGAAATGCAGATTACACCACTCTTATGGCAGAAATTGAAGAGGAACTAAAAAGCCTCTTGATGAAAGTGAAAGAGGAGAGTGAAAAAGTTGGCTTAAAGCTCAACATTCAGAAAACGAAGATCATGGCATCTGGTCCCATCACTTCCTGGGAAATAGATTGGGAAACAGTGGCTGACTTTATTTTCTTGGATTCCAAAATCACTGCAGATGGTGACTGCAGCCTTGAAATCAAAAGATGCTTACTCCTTGCAAGGAAAGTTATGACCAACTTAGACAGCATATTAAATGCTAAGACATTACTTTGCCAACAAAGGTCCATATAGTCAAGACTATGGTTTTTCCAGAGTCATGTATGGATGTGAGAGTTACACTATAAAGAAAGGTGAGTGCTGAAGACTTGATGTTTTTAAACTGTGGTGTTGGAGAAGACTCTTAAGAGTCCCTTGGACTGCAAAGAGACCCAACCAGTGCACCCTAAAGGAGATCAGTCCTGAGTGTTCATTGGAAGGACTGATGGTGAAGCTGAAACTCCAATACTTTGGCCACCTGATGTGAAGAACCAATTCATTGGAAAAGACCTTGATGCTGGGAAAAATTGAAGGCAGGAGGAAAAGGGAACGGCAGAGGATGAGATGATTGGATAGCATCACCGACTCAATGGACATGAGTTTGGGTAAACTCTGGGAGTTGGTGACTGACAGGGAAGCCTGGCATGCGGCAATTCACGGGGTCGCAAAAAGTCGGACACGACTGAGCGACTGAACTGAACTGAACTGAAATATCTGAAAATGCAAGAGGTTCAACAACATCCAAAAGGAATAAAATAAAGAAAATCATGTCAATGTACATCTTAATTAAAGCTGAAAAAGAAAGACATTATGAAAAAAATGGAAACAAGTCAGAGGGGAAAAAAAATCAAAGTGTATAAGAATGGCTATAGTGTTCTCACCACAGAGATGAGTGACATTTTTAAAGTACTAAGAAACAAACGTCTGGTGACCAATATTCTATATCAAGGAAAAATATATTTCAAATGAATGTTAAATACAACATTCTCAGAAAACCTACTGGAGAGAAAATTTATCTCCATCAGGCCTACACTACAAGGAATGATAAGAGGAATTTCTTCAGGCGGAAGGAAAATAAGACCAATGGAAAATTGGATCTCTTTCTAAAGAGATGAAAAGTACTAGTACTGTCTCTTATACACATCTAGTCTCTTCATTAAGAGAATTTTGTAAAGACTGAAATAAATGGAAATCTGAAGGTGTAGTGTCTGTGAATACAGTGGATGAATTAGAACTTCTCAGCTAAGCTGTAACAGTTTTTGCCTGGTTATCCAAGATATGGGCTTCCTTGGTGGCTCAGATGGTAAAGAATCCACCTGTAATGTAGGAGCCCTAGGTTCTATAAAATTTTATCCTTATATTTTTAACAAGTAAACAGTATGACAGCAATAGCACAAGGATGAGAATGGGGAAATGAAAGTGAAAGTCGCTCATTGGTGTCTGGCTCTGTGTGAACCCATGGACTATATGGTCCATGGAATTCTTCAGGTCAGAATAGTGGAGTGGGTAGCCTTTCCTTCTTCAGGGGATCTTCCCAACCCAGGGATGGAACCCAGATCTCTCTCATTGCAGGTGGATTATTTACCAGCTGAGCCACCAGGGAAGCCCAAGAATACTGGAGTGGGTAGCTTATCCCTTCTCCAGAAGATCTTCCCCACCCAGGAATTGAACTGTGGTCTCCTGCATTGCAGGCGGATTCTTTATCAACTGAGCTATTTTTAAACTCCTACATTATAGGGGAAATTGTGTATAACTATTTGAAGGTAGAAAGTGATAACTTACAGAAAATTAAACCTTTTGCAACTTATTTTAAAACAGTAAACCAAAAAGGTACAGACTACAAACTAAAAAAAAGTACAATGTTAATTATTCCAATTATACATAGTGAAAAAGTAGACATCTGAGCAAAACATGATAGAGACCATGATAATCAGCAGCACACAAAGTGGAAGAGTATATACCTATCAAACATGAAAATAGGTCTCTTTAAACTTTGCTTTACTGATATATGAAATATGAATCAACTTCCTGCATATGTGGCATACATACACCTGGAAGAGATGCTAGATCCCATTCTGTTCTATTTATCACTGAAAACCCAGAAAAAAAACCCAGTGAAAAACTGTAGAAGACAAAAATTTTAAATTCTCATTTGCTGCCAAGTCGCTTCAGTCGTGTTCGACTCTATGCGACCCCATAGACGGCAGCCCACCAGGCTCCCCCGTCCCTGGGATTCTCCAGGCAAGAACACTGGAGTGGGTTGCCATTTCCTTCTTCAATGTGTGAAAGTGAAAAGTGAAAGTGAAGTCGCTCAGTCGTGTCCGACTCTTAGCGACCCCAGGGACTGCAGCCAACCAGGCTCCTCCGTCCATGGGATTTTCCAGGCAAGAGTACTGGAATGGGGTGCCATTGCTTCGCGTTACATGTGCTTTAAATTGCTTCCTGGGGGTCCCGGAGGCTGCTCTCCAGGCGGAGGTGCTATGCTGAGCTCTCCTGCAGCGGACCCCCCAAGCCAGCCCTGCGGACCCTCTGGAAGGGCTGTGTCCTCCTCTAGGCTGCCCGTGCCTTCCACGAGCTCCTCATAGATGATCTTCTCGGCGAACCGCCGCGGCCCGAGCAGCTCCACCATGTCGGCCCGCTCCAGCACCTCCTTCTCCAGCAACCGCCTGCCCACCTTGTCCACCTGCTCGTGGCTCATTTAGTCAATGATTAAAACTAAAAAAGCTGCACTACAAATATCCCTGAAGGGGCACCAGCTCTCTGTGTAGCATGTCACAGCTTGCTATGAAAATAAAGAAGTAGCACCTGAATGTTATTCTATAAAGTACTTTAATCACAGAAAACACTTAATGACATACCTTGTTCTATTTCACTTCACTTTACTGTGTTTCAGAGATAGTGTGTATTCTATAAATTGAAGGTTTGTAGCAATCCTGTGGTGGAGCAAGTATATCAGCATCATTTTTTCCAATAGCATTAACTGACTTCTGTCTCTGGGTCACATTTTGGTAATTCTCACCATATTTCAATGTTTTCCATTATTATTATATTTGTTGTGGTGATCTGTGATCAGTGACCTTTAATATTACTGTTGTCATTGTCTTGGGGCTGCCACAAACCATGCCTGTATAAGACAGTGAACTTATCTGATAAATGCTGTATGTGTCCTGACTGCTCTATCAGTCAGCTGGTCCCCCATCTCTTTGCTTCTTCTCAGGCTTCCCTATCCCCTGAGATACAGCAATATTGAAATCAGGCCAATGAATAATTCTACAGTGATCTCTGTAAGTGTTCAAGTGAATGGAATAGTTGCATGTCTCTCATTTTAAATCAAAATCTAGAAATAATTGAGTTTAGTGGGGAAGGTATGTTGAAAGCTGAGACTGACCAAATCTAGGCCTCTTGCAGGAAATGGTTAGCCAAGTTGTGAATGCAAAGGAGGGAAATTAAAAGTGCTACTCCAGTGAACACATGACTGATTCGAAAGTGAAACAGCCTTATTGCTGATATGGAGGATGTTTAGTCTGGATAGAAGTTCAAACCAGCACAACATTCTCTTAAGCTAGAGCCTAATCCAGAGCCAAACCCTAACTCTCTTCAATTCTGTGAAGGCTGAGAGACATGAGGAAGCTGCAGCAGAAAAGTATGAATCTGGCAGGCATTGGCACATGAGGTTTGAAGAAGCCCATGGATCAAGAGTTAATTTTGTAAGACCATAGCTGCCATACATAATAATTCCTTTGATAGATTTGGGCAAAGTAAATTGAAAACTTTTTGGTAACTATTCACCATTCTAGATGCCATTAAGAACATTTGTGACTCATAGGAAGAGGTCAAAATGTCAGCATTCACAGGAGTTTGGACAAACTTGATTCTAACCCTTCTTGATGACTGAGGGGTTCAAGACTTCAATGGAGGAAATAACTGCAGATGTGATGGAAATAGAATGAAAACTGGGATTAGAAGTGGGGCCTGAAGATGTGACTAAAATGCTGCAATCTCATGATAAAATTCCAACAGTTGAGGAGTTGCTTCATATGGATGAGTGAAGAAAGGGGTTTCTGGAGATGAAATATATTCCTGATGAAGATGCTGTGAAGACTGTTGAAACAGAGGATTTAGAATGCTACATCAATTTAGTTGATAAAGCAGTGGCATAGTCAAAGCTATGGTTTTTCTAGTAGTCTTGTATGGATGTGAGATTTGGACCATAAAGAAGGCTGAGTGCTGAAGAATTGATACTTTCAAACCATGATGCTGGAGAAGACTCTCGAGAGTCCCTTGGACAGCAAGTAAATCAAAACAGCCAATCCTAAAGGAAATCATCCCTGAATATTCATTGGAAGGACTGATGCCAAAGCTGAAGTTTCAGTACTACGGCCACTTATGTGAACAGCCAAGTCACTGGAAAAGATCCTGATGCTGGAAAATATTGAGGGCATGAGGAGAAAGGGACAACAGAGGATGAGATGGTTGGATGGTATCATTGACTCAATGGACATGAGTTTGAGCAAACTCTGGGAGATAGTGAATGACAGGCAAGCCTGGGATGCTGCAGTCCATAGAGTTGTAAAGAGTCAGCCATGACTGAGGGATGGAACAACAGCAAATCTGTGGCAGGGGACTGACTCCAATTTTGAAAGAAATTTTATTGCAGATAAAATGCTATCTTACAGTATTGCATGCTACAGATAAATTTTCATGAGAGTAAAAGTCAACTGATGTGGCAAACTTCATTGTTGTTTCCTTTTACAAAATTGTCATAGCCACCCCACAGCTTTGTAACTACCACTCTGATTAGTCAGCAGCCATCAATGAAGCAAAACCCTCTACCAGCAAAAAAAAAAAAAAAGTACGACTCCCTGAAGGTTCAGATGATGGTTATCATTTTTTAATAGAAAAGTATTTTTTTAATTGAGATATGTGCAGTGTACTTTTTAGACATAATGCTATTGCATATCTATTATAACAGACTATAGTACTGTGTGAATGTAAGTTTTACATGCAATGGGAAATTTTAAAATCTGTGTGATTCACTTTATTACAATATTTGCTTTATTGCAATGGTGTGGAACCAAACCTGAGCTATCTCTATGGTTTACCTTTATACCTCCTAAAGCTGACTTGGTGAAAATTTTGTAAGTGATAAAATGGTGGACATTGAATGTATTTTTTTGAATGCTCTGTACAGAAATGGTCTAAAAATAACATCTTATATAGCAAAGTATGATTGCACTTGAGAACACATATGTATATATGAGTTTTTAAGGGAAAGATAAGATAAAATGGTCTTCATAAAAGAAGAGTGATGTATGCAAGTATCCTGAAGAGCCTAAACCTATGATTTAATGGATAAAATATCATTATTTACAATATTGTGGATAACCTATTAAAATGTTTTAAATGCAAATGGATTACAAAAATATTCCACAAAATTGGCTGTTTTCTCAAATCTAAAGATCTTCCTCAATGCACTGAAGAGAGAAACCAATGACATATCATTAGGCATAGTCAAAATCCACACTTAAGTGCTTTAATAGAACATGTAGAGTATTTTTCAGAGCCAAATGAAACCAGAGACTAGAAATGGAATCTATTCTCTGACAAGTTGAAATATCCAGTGTTTCAGCTGTTGAGTGCAATGTGCTTGTCAACTTTGCATCTGATGGTTCACTGATAATAGTTTTTATTGAAGCATGTCTCCATAATTTATGGGTCCTCATTTCATCTTAATATCCCTATCAGCCTGAAAGAGCCATGAAATACTTGCTGCCATTACCAACAACCTATAATTGTGAGCTAGGACTTTCTAATTTTAAATCAGTAAACAGTAAGAAAAGAAACTGACCATGTAGCTCAGTGTATCCACAGGTCAGATATAGATTTTTGGTGAAAGAGCTATGTTTGTAGACTATAGACCAAAATAGTGTTAATTTTATAAAGTACGAATATATATGATCAGAATGGATTAATTGCTGTCATTATGTACATCAAGAAGGCAAGAATGGTTGTATGCAGATGAGGTTGGAGATTATTTTCTATAGCATAAGCAGAGATTTAGTTAAATAGGTTGATATAAGAGATAGGAGTTTAGTGCATGGGACAAGATGATGGCAAAGTGAGAAGAGGGATCAAAATAAGGTCTATATTTTGGCTTTTGTAGAATGTTTTGTCTTTTTGCTGTGCCTGAGAGGACAAGAAAAAGAACAATTTGACAAGGACATTATGTTTTATTATTTGCTTCTAAGGGCTGTGAACATTCAATAGGGAAATACCCAAAGGAAATTGTATGAGGCTGGTATAGAGGAGAGTGATTTTGATTGGACATTAATATTTTGAGGCCATCAGAATATCTATGTTGATTAGAACCATAGCTTTGAGAACATCATCCTGGAAGCCTGCGAGTGGAGAAACTATAGGGCAGATCAGTGAGGAGTAACACATTTAAGGGATTGAGGAGTATGGGGTCAAAGAAAACAAAAAAGAGCCTTCCTTCAAGAAGGAATCAACTGACCAGAATTTGACTAAGACACAGTGTGGTATGAGAGCTGAGAGCATCTATTAGATTTCATGAAATAGAGTTTACTTAACAAACTTATTTTGAGTAGAATTATTGTAGTGATGAAAGTGGAACTCAGATTGGATTTGGTTGAAGAGTGAATGGCAAATGAATTGAAACAGTGAGTATGGACCACTTTTTAGAGAAGTTTGTGCTTAAGAGTGAGACAATTAGGGCTGACTGAGGCAGTGAGGTCAGGAGGAAAACTTTCAAAAAATAAAAGCAGCTAAAAATCAAGAATATGTACTTGTTGATGGGAACAATTCGGTATAAAATGAAAGGTTGAAATGTGGGAACAATAAAAAGCTGGGAGAGTGTGCAATCACAAGCACATGTTGAATGATATGATTTAGATGCGAGGAGGTATACCACTTCAATTCTAACTGGAGGGAAAGAAGAAAAAGTGAGTATGGATGTTGGTAGGGTTGCAGGAGGTAAATTGATCTGCTCAGAAAAGCATAGGATAGATTTGTGATATGAAGTTTTGGGAAACTGGGAAAGATTTGACCTTGTCATGGTAAAGAAAGGAGATCAAGTTGATTAGAGAAAGCATAGTAGAACTCGTACATAGTGTGTTGGCCCTAACTGAGGCTAATGACCACTAATTTTAGAATGTTACCATCAGACACATTTTGTTGCTTTTTAAAGTTTGGTGGTAAGAGCAGAGGTGAAACTTATGCTTATACAATTTGGGATATTGTCAGCTATATGTAAAGCAAGGGAGATAAAATATTTAAAGTTACAGACAATACCAATTCTATAATATAAGGATTCAGTTAAGGGATAGGGAAAAAGTTGAGGGGTTACTAAGAATTTGAAGTACTTATAAACTCAAACAGCAGTAGAAAGAATAAATAAATGGACATTTTGGTAAAAACTGGAATGCTTTGGAGGTGGAATATTTCTGAGTGATGATCCTGGTATGTGTACAAGTTGGCTGAAGGAGACTGTAGGAGGAATATGTTGGATATCAAGAAAATGAGAGACCAGAGTGTTGAGCAGCTCATCTGCAGGAACAGGATGATAACAAGGCATGAGAGAAACAAAGACCTGTTTTTCAGGTGCCTCTGCCTTGAATGAATAATTGGAGGGAGGGGGTTAGATACAGTAATCAAAAGTTAGAGAAGATGGCCCAGCCAGAGGTTGATAAAATTTGACTTAATTAAAATTAAGAACTTCTGTTCATCACAAAACACCTTAAGACATGAAAAGGCAAGCCACAGACTGGGACATGGTAAATACAACACATATATTGGGAGAAGGAAACAAATCCAGAATACACACAGAGTTTACACATATCAATGAAAGATAATGAATGGAAAGCATACAAGTGCTTCACAAGAAACGATATCCAAATGGTCAGAAGATATATGAAAATATGCTCAACATTATTGCTCATTAGAAAAATGCAACTTAAAGTCACAATGAGATATTGCTATATATCTGCTAGAATGTCTGAAATTAAAATGACTAACAATAACAGTAGTGGATGAGAATAATGAATAACTGGAAATCTCATATATTATTGGTGGGAATGTGAAATTGCAGAGCCACTTTAGAAAATATGTCGGCAATAAAGATACATTTACCCTAAGACCTCAGTCATATTCTGAGTATATGCCTAAGAAAATGACTGCAAAGTCCCCCAGAAGGACATGTACAAGCTTATTAATGGTATATTTATTTTTAATAGCTATGAAGTATAAATAATTCAAATGCCTATCAACAGTAGCATGTATGAATACTGTTGCATTCATACAATGAAAAGCAGCAGTACAAAGTAATGAATTATTGCTATATATTACAACATGGGTGAAACTTACAAACAAAGTCCAGAAAAATAGTCAGACAGATAAATACTAGTCTATTATAAAGACATAGGCAAAAAAAATCTGTGGTGATCAAAGTCAGAATAGTGGCTGCCTTAACAGGAAAAAGAAGGAGATATTATTGACTGGAATGTGGCATGAAAGAACCTTTTACATGCTAGAAATGTCTTATTGCTTGATTTGTTGGTTACGTGGGTGTATAAATAAATATGTAAAAATCTATCAAGCTATACATTAAGATTTGTGCATTTTATTGTTTGTCTTTTAACCCATACAAAAGTGTTATGAGAACTTTCAAGAACTTGTCCCCATGTATCACTAGAATTCCACATGAATATAAGATCCATGAACCTAGGGACCTTATTAACAAAATGAAATATCAGTCTTATTAACAAATTGAAAGAAAAGATGAATGAATATAAATAAATTTTGAAAGCTGGATCAAGGGAGAGGAAGCTCAGGATATGATGTTGAAAGGATTCAATAGGATAGATGGATGACCTCTGAAATATTGTTTGTAAACTCTAGAGTGCAGCTGAATTCCTTTGAAGGATGACTGGACTCCATCCCAAGAAATTCTGATTTAGTAGTTCTGGGAGTGGGGCTTGAGGTTTTAACAAGTGCCCCAAATAATTCTGATGTAGATATTGCCAGGTTCACCCACTGAGAATGATTTTTCTAAATATTTATGTTTTGGAAGGGATGAGAAGAAATCATCGAGGAGTGACTGCATCCTCCAAAAAAAAAAAAAAAGGTTATGCTTAATACTAGAGCTGGGCACTCCTTTCTCTGCAGATTTTCACCATAACTTCTGACATGAAGCCCTTTCCCCTTTGGTAACTGTAAGTTTGATTCAAAGATCTGTGAATCTGTTTCTGTCTTGTAAATATGTTAATTTGTTCTCACTTGTTAATTTGTGTTACTCTTGTTTGCTTATATGACCAACTTGGCCTCTAAACTGTGAAATACTGTGAAGCAGTGGTAAAGAAACCATGTACTAGTGCAAGAGACGTGGGTTCAATCCCTGGGTTGGGAAAGTCCCCTGGAGAAGGGAATAGCAACCCACTCCAGTTTTTTGCCTGGAGAATTCCATGGACAGAGGAGCCCAGCGGGCTACAGTTCATGAAGTATCAAAGAGTCAGACATGACTGAGGACACATGCACAAGCACACACACATGCACACTGATGGCAGAGGCTGTGTCACATTTTCAGTATTCGACGTGCCTCGTTTGGAGCACTGCACATATTAGTGCCCAACTGGTTGTTGTCTGATGAACAACTGTCTGAATTTCATTGAGGCCAGAATTCAAGGAAAAATGGAACACTGTGCATAAGTTTCAGGGAACGATGTGGGAATGCCAAGATGCATGTGAGCACAGCAGTGAAGAGACAGGATGACCTTGGTAAGCTGGGGAACTGAAGTTTTCAGGGCCAAGCATGGAACACGATGATACCTAATAATACTGTCACATCAAAGAAAGTCATCTTTGCATATGTTGATGAGATATTTTTATGAAGATGTGGAATTATGATAGAGGCCACATTTGGGTTTGTTATATTTGGCATTGGGCGTAATAACCATCTCAGGGCAAAATGCTTATTTCCTATGAGTGATTAATTAGGCGTTACACAACTATGTGTTGTCAGTATCAAGTGTTTTCTGTCGTCAAATTTCAAAAGAACTTTTTATCTTGTTTCTGCATGGGAAAAAGGAAATTCAATAGCCATGAATATTTCAAAGTGCTTATAATTAAAACCTCATGTGCTTGGCATGAAAACATATTTCAGAGATTGAGTCAATTGTTTGCTGATTCTGCTGTTGATCTGCACCCGTGCATGCTAACAGCTGGCTAGCAAACACTGCATGGCTTTGCTTCTTAGTCACCATGGAAGTAATGAAATATCTCCTTTTTGGGAGAACATTATTAATATTCAAGACAGAGTCAAATGCTCATGTTGTGTTTTCGATTAAGCTTTCCATGTTGGGCTTAAATAAGCTCACCTGGAGCCTGGTGGGCATGACTGAGTGACTGAGTGCACACACACAGAAGAGGGAGCTAGACAAACACTTAACCACCTTAAGTCACTGAAATAGAATATAGCCGCCTAGTACTGAAGAGTAACATGGTGATCTGTTCCTTTCCAGGTGAACCTACGGGGAGGCCAAGGTGTGCAGTGTCCCTAAAGATGGGGTGAGCATCCTTGGATAAGGCTAGGCTAGGATGAAGTGAAAGTTGCTCAGTCACGTCTGACTCTTTGTGACCTCATGGGCTATACAGTCCATGGAATTCTCCAGGCCAGAATACTGGAGTGGGTAGCCTTTTCCTTCTCCATGTGATTTCCTAACCCAGGGACCAAACCCAGGTCTCCTGCATTGCAGGCAGATTCTTTACCAGCTGAGCCACCAGGGAAGCCCAAGCTAGGATGGTGGTGAGCAATAACACTGGGGTCTGTAGCCAAAAGACTAAATGCTAGAGCGCGTGTTCCCAACTCAATAGAGTCAAAGTCAAGGTAAACAATCCAAAATTGTCTTTACTCTGGGGTCCTGCATTAACAGCCAAATGCAGCTCATACCCCAAACAGGGCAGAGAGAAAAATAGAAAAGCAATAAGAAAGAAGTACAAAGGCAAATAGATATGTGGTTTCCCTTTAGGTATCTCCTGGATGGAACATAAGCACCCTGGGTAGCTCTCTGTGTCATTGTTGAAGGACAAGTTTCAATCATTTAAAGGAGACAGCTGGAACAGACAGGGACCACCTCCCTTCTACTGGGTGGTGCAGTAAAAGACTAGATTCACGGGTAATGTTCTAAGTGCCCTGCTAGAACCTCGTGTCCCTACTTACAGAACGCCACTCCGTTGTTCAAAATATTGACCACAGAGAGTAGGAAAGCAACTGAGCCTCATTTATTTCATCATGAAAATGTTCAAGAAACATAGACCTGAGCTATGATAATTACCACTTAAGCAGATGGGAAAACTAATGCTTGGGAGGAAGTGGGAGCAATGGGACCATTTCCATGCTTCCCCTTGCCTTATGAGTCTCTGACTTGGCTCGGTTTGCTACTTTCTCTGAGTTGGCCTCCATGATCTCATTCATTGCATGCTTACTGTCGAGTGATCAATTTCAAACTATTTCTTTTCTATCCTCGCTGTCTCTCTGTTGATTACAAAGCTTCATTTCTGGAGAGCCGTTTTCATTAAATCACCCTTAATAACAGTGAGCCAAGGGCCATTCAATTTACAGTGAGATACACGGTCCCTTTATTGTTTCTTCTTCAATTTATAATTATTTTCTTTAGGCATTGAAGGCTAAGGGTAAAGTGCAGTGGTCTATGCAATTTTCTCTAATTCCTAATATAGTAAGTTCTAGGGATACACTGATGTGGTGGCAAATGAATTTTCATAATTATGCTAAGTACTCTACCAAAGGGTCAAGCTGTGACTTCCCCAGCTCTGCTTAGCTACAGATGCTGTTTCATCAAACTATAGGCTTTGTGCCACCCAGATCATGAGCCAATATTGCAGTATTGGTCCAAACTGGCAGGATATTAGGAACCCTACTCATGTCAGAGGCTGGAGTCCAGAATTAGTCTTGCTGTTCTGAGCACCCAGATATCCACCTTACCATAAACATGGGGCATCCACTGCAGATCCTTCATAACTAGTTAATCCCTCTGGAGCTGTGCTCCAAACCCCCTCTGCATTTAGGTGTGTTGTGCTCCAAACCCCCTGTCTACTTGATCTTTGCCAATCCCTCTGGTCATCTACTAGCTGGACCCTGTCTTCAGTTCTCAGGTGCTAGCTTGAATCCTGTGCCAAACACTACTCAGCACTAAGACATTGCCTTCTATCTGAATGCAGAATATGTCCTGGGGGATAGTCTTCTTGTGCCCTACCTGGTATAATAAAAGTGCTGTCTCTCATTATACCTGTTTACCATATTCACTGAACACTGCATTCCTCAGAGCTCAGGATTAAAGTTGAATCAATCTCTGTAAGCCTAGCCCAGGTCACCAATAGCAGCTTCTCCTTCCAAGCTAGCATGTGAGGCAGTTGTTGGACTGTGTCTTGGGGGTTGTAGTAGACCTTCAGGGAAAAATAGAACCAGAGAAAGGAGGCTCCTTTCTTGTGTGCATCAGAAGACAAAGATAGTGTTTTCACCAAGGTGAACAGCAGGAACAAGCTCAATGCAGCTGAGGGGTTGCCATTCTCTAACTCTCCCAGTTCCAGCCCAATTTGGTTGCTCCTCTAATACTTCCAGCTGGTAGGTTTAACTCCAGCAAATCTCTGAGTGTCTAGGGAACTAGCCTGGCAGGATGTCAGGAATCTCACCTCTGTAGCTGGGAAGGATCTAGACTCAGTATTGCTGTCTTAACTGTGGTACCTAGTATGTCTTGGGTACATGTACACCCCTGGCTTCATAGCCATTCCCTTTCTCTTTCCTTTAGGTCCAGCCCATACCACAGTGTTCCTTCTTTGTTTTGAAAAATCTGTACACCAAATCCCTAGAAACCTGTGCAGAACCCTGATGCACCATTACTTTCATGTGAGCCAACTTCCCTGAAGGGTTGGATACAGTTTCCTTCATGCCTAATTTTCAACCAGATGGACCCCCACCTCCAGCATGCGTACTAGTCTGATTCTCTACACCTCAAAATGCCTGTTGCCATGTCCTTCTCCTCATGGACTGTAGCCCACCAGGCTCCTCCGTCCATGGGATTCTCCAGGCAAGCATACTGGAGTGGGTTGTCATTTCCTTCTCCAATATCAGGCCTTACTGACTATCAATAGAGATTACTTCTGACTGAGCTAATCATGCCCCCTTGCATGTTGTGGTTTGGATGCTCTAACCATATTGGTGGCCAGCTCTGGAGCCGAACTCTTCTTCCCCATATGAGTCTGTTATTTTCATAACTCTAGGATTAAATATATATATATAAAATGTCCCTCCTGCCAAAATGCCAAGATAGGATAGTCTCTGGTTATAGCGGACACTATCCATGCCATGAAAACCCCTACCCCATATACTTGTTAAAACATGACCTGAAAAATGAGGAATTTACCAGTATATCTATTCAGGGAGGAGGATAAGTGGGACACAGAGGATGAGATGGTTGGATGGCATCACCGACTCAATGGACATGAATTTCAGCAAACTCTGGGTGATAGTGAAGGACAGGGAATCATGATGTGCTGCAGTCCATGGGGTTGCAAAGATCGGACATGAGTGAGTGACTAAACAACAACATATATGTGTGTGTGTGTGTGTGTGTGTGTGTATACAATCTTTGCCTGTTTCCTCTTGTTTCTGAACATAGGCTCTAGTGTGTGTGGGCTCAGTATTTGTGGCACAAGGGGTTAGTTGCCTTGCAACATGTGGGATCCTCCCTGACTAGGGATTGAACCCATGTCCCCTGCGTTGGCAGGCAGATTCTTAACCAGTGGACCACCATGGAAGTCCCAGCACATATATATTGACACAGTCTGAACAGTGTTTTACTGTCCTTGCTTTTTCTTTCTCTTTTTAAATATCATTCAGTAAGGCTTCCTTTCCTTTCACTGTGGGGTCTAACACTCCTTATTGTCTTATATCTGGCCTGTTTAGCTCATTTAGCATATCTGCCTAGACTATAAATGCATTTAAACTTGCAAAAAAAAAAAAAAAAAAAAAGCCTAGCTATAGTAAGTGTAAGAATGAAAGGCTGAAATAAGCCTCTGGAAAAAGAGCAATTTCAAATGGAACGGAATCAAACTTCAGTATTTATAAATTTTTCAAGTATTTATGATTGCAAATTGGCTTAATGTAATATAGCATGCTGGCAATAATGTATTCAATATTATATAGAATTAGCAAATCGTGTGTTTGAATTGTAAGACTATAACAGAGGAAAAAACTTCAATAGCAGAGTGCAAGAAGAATTTTAAGAGACAACTTTTGAGGGAGTAAAATGATCAACGTAGATGATTCTGTTCAGGAAACATAGTTTAAAATACAAAGTCAAGAGAACAGAAATAGACTCACAGATGTAGAAAACAAATTTATTGTTACCAGGATAGAGAGGGATAAATTCAGAGATTGGGATTCACATATACACAGTACTATACATAAAATAGACAGCTAATACGAATCTGCTGTATAGCAGAGGGAACTCTACTCAATACTGTGTAATGACATATATGGAAAAAGAATCTAAAAATAAGAGTGGATATATGTATATGCATAACTGATTAACTTTGCTGTACACCTGAAAGTGACAGAAACATTGTAAATCAACTATATTCAGGTAAAATTAAAAAAAAATACTTTGAATAAGTTGCTTGGCTGCTCTGTGTCTCAATTCTCGGAACTATTGTGGTGCATAGTAGGTAGTCTTGAAATGTCCATATTTTCATTCTTCTACAAGTAGTTGACCAGTTTTCCCAGCACCACTTATTAAAGAGATGGTCTTTACTCTATTGTATATTCCTCCCTCCTTTGTCGAAGATAAGGTGTCCATAGGTGTGTGGATTTATCTCTGGGCTTTCTATTTTGTTCCATTGATCTATATTTCTGTCTTTGTGCCAGTACCATACTGTCCTGATGACTGTGGCTTTGTAATAGAGCCTGAAGTCAGGCAAGTTGATTCCTCCAGTTCCGTTCTTCTTTCTCAAGATTGCTTTGGCTATTCGAGGTTTTTTGTATTTCCATACAAATCTTGAAATTATTTGTTCTAGTTCTGTGAAAAATACCGCTGGTAGCTTGATAGGCGTTGCATTGAATCTGTAGATTTCTTTGGGTAGTATACTCATTTTCACTATATTGATTCTTCCAATCCATGAACATGGTATATTTCTCCATCTATTAGTGTCCTCTTTGATTTCTTTCATCAGTGTTTTATAGTTTTCCATATATAGGTCTTTAGTTTCTTTAGGTAGATATATACCTAAGTATTTTATTCTTTTCGTTGCAATGGTGAATGGAATTGTTTCCTTAATTTCTTTCAGGTCTCCTTTGTTTTCCTCGCCATCATCCTCTGTAAACTGAGGAACAGCCATCACCTATGTCAGAGAGACATTAGTGACTGAGTACATGGACAAACGAGGAGCTCAAAACTCTTCACTTTCTTTCACTCACTTATCTTCCAATAATCTCTCCTGTAATATTCAAGGCATGCAAGCACGCAATAGAAAATGACAAGAATAAGCAAGCCAAGGAGTCCATAATGAACAGAAATCATCCAGTCATCTAGGTCATACTCCAAGCTGTTGTAAAGAAAATTTGTTATCAAAAGAAATCATTCAAAAGTCATGGCATCTGGCAATAAAACTGTAGGGATCTGATATTTGCCCCTGGAAACAGATTTCAACAACAAACTCATATAGTGAAGCATTACTAGAATGCAAAAGTGATAAAGTCAGTATAATAACAAAGATCTGAGGAATAGTGTGTTACAATGTTATGCATTACAGTGTCTTTTCCTATAAAAGATTCCTGATTCACCGAAAACTCAAGAAAAGAATACAGATTGTGACATTTAATTCTCTGGCAGAGGAGGCAAGGCAAAATGCAAATGTTAGAATTAATCTAAAATTACAATACTTCGTTTAACGTGAGAATTGAAATAGCACAGATTCATGAATCTGCATGATTGCCTCAGTTTAACCTCTCACCATACAGTGCTCAGCTTCTTATTAATTTAAAATAATCTATTTTTCACACTGACATGAGTATCTTTAAGAACCCTAGTAAGTGGAGTTTAAATGCCGCAGACTCTGCTACTCACAAAAATATGCCAGCATTCCAGAGCAAGATAGGAGATGCATCAGCCCAAAAATGCCATTAAAGCTGTCTTGTGAGTAATTCCATTATAAGTTAATAAGGCATATTTCCAAGGCACACAGCATGTTTGTTCCTTCCTGATGTCTGAAAGGTGGATTATTTTCAAAGGACTAACTTTCATTTTAAGGAGAGCAAAAACCCAATACTTGGAGTCATTCTTCTCTTTATCAAAAAAGTCAAGAACTTGAGAAATTGACTCCTAGCAGCAAATCTATCTTCTAATTTAGTCAAGTCAACCATGTTCCATTAAGTATGTTTATCTTAGTGTAGGTTAAGACCTGGATGAAGAAGTAATGTATGTGTGTGTGTGTGTGTGAGAGAGAGAGAGAGAGAGAGATGAAAGACAGAATGAAGCAGTCAACACAGGAAGACAGGAATATGTTCTTTTTACCAACATACCATCTGCTACAGTAAAGAATGTTACCACAACCCAGGGCAAAATCACGGCATCATAAAATTCCCAGGGAGGTAATGACTATCCATGAAAAGGGACTTATAGGAGCAACTGATGAGGAAATCATGCTCCCATAGCCTATAAATACCTCCCTCACCCAATTTAAAATTGTTTTTCCTCTTCCACTGTTGGGCTTTGCAGGTGACTCAGTGATAAAGAATCTGCCTGCCATGCAAGAGACACAGGTTTGATCCTTGGGTCGGGAAGATCTCCTGGAGAAGGAAATGGCAACCCACTCCAGTATTCTTGCCTGGGAAATCCCATGGACAGAGGACCCACGCAGGCTACAGTCCATAGGGTTGCAAAGAGTTGAATACAATGTAGTGACTAAACATTATTCTGTTGTTATGTGAAATTTTAAAACCCTTAATATTCTTGTTGTTATTTTTAAAATTCATTGTTCAATCAAAGGTATTCGACAATTTCCCACAGAGGAATATGGAATGCACATCTCTAAGACACTAATCAAAGAAATAAGCCAGCATCCTCGAATCTTGGTCCTTGAAGTTGCTGAGGCAGAGAACTGCACTTAGAGACAGAGGCTTGGGTTTGACTATAGTTCTGACATTGACTGATTTTTGACTCTTGACAAGGTTCTCAACTCTCATGTTTTGATTCTTCATTTATATCTTCCTCAAAGAATCACTACGAAAATAAAAAATGGCATATCATTTTTGCTACACAATTTTGCTATTTTTGTTGTTGTATTATAACACAACATAGGTGTTCCTAAAAATTGTGCAGTACAAAAAATAGTGCAATAAAATCCACACAGCTTGCTGCTGCTGCTGCTGCTGCTGCTGCTGCTAAGTCGCTTCAGTCGTGTCCGACTCTGTGCGACCCCATAGACAAGAGCCCAACAGGCTCCCCTGTCCCTGGGATTCTCCAGGCAAGAACACTGGAGTGGGTTGCCATTTCCTTCTCCATTGTGTGAAAGCGAAAAGTGAAAGTGAAGTCGCTCAGCCGCATCCGACTTCTAGCGACCCCATGGACTGCAGCCTACCAGGCTCCTCCATCCATGGGATTTTCCAGGCAAGAGTACTGGAGTGGGGTGCCATTGCCTTCTCCGCCACACAGCTTATCGGAGGGAAAATGTAGTTAGAAGCACAACACTCAAAATTTCACCCATGGAAATGTAAACTGATACAGCCACTATGGCAACTCCTTAGAAAACTAAAAACAGAACTACCATATGACCCAGCAATCTCACTTCTGGACAGGCATCCCAAAAAGCCATAAAAGGATACATGAACCCCAGGGTCACTGCAGCGCTACTTACAGTAGCCAGGACACGTGAAGTGAAAGTTGCTCAGTGGTGGCTGACTCTTTGTGACTTCATGGACTTTACAGTCCATGGAATTCTCCAGGCCAGAATATTGGAGTGGGTAGCCTTTCCCTTCTCCAGGGGATCTTCCCAACCCAGGGATTGAACCCAGGTTTCCTGCATTGCAGGTGGATTCTTTATCTGCTGAGCCACAAGGGAAGCCCAAGAATACTGGTGTGGGTAGCCTATACCTTCTCTAGTTGATCTTCCCAACCCAGGAATAGAACCGAGGTCTGCTGCATTCAACTCAGTTCAGTTCAGTCACTCAGTCATGTCCAACTCTTTGTGACCTCATGAACCGCAGCACGCCAGGCCTCCTTGTCCATCACCAACTCCCGGAGTCCACCCAAACCCATGTCCATTGAATCGGTGATGCCATCCAACCATCT
Organism: Cephalophus harveyi; assembly: GCA_006410635.1. Taxonomy (NCBI): domain Eukaryota; kingdom Metazoa; phylum Chordata; class Mammalia; order Artiodactyla; family Bovidae; genus Cephalophus; species Cephalophus harveyi. The sequence goes on along the minus strand of SJYT01044339.1, from coordinate 63,330 downwards.
CATCCTCTGTCGTCCCCTTCTCCTCATGCCCTCAACCTTTCCCAGCATCAGGGTCTTTTCCAAAGAGTCAGCTCTTCTCATCAGGTGGCCAAAGTATTGGAGTTTCAGCTTCAATATCTGTCCTTCCAATGAACACCCAGGACTGACCTCCTTTAGGACAGACTGGTTGGAACTCCTTGCAGTCCAAGGGACTCTCAAGAGTCTTCTCCAACACCACAGTTCAAAAGCATAAGTTCTTCGGTGCTCAGCTTTCTTTATAGTCCAACTCTCATACTCGTACATGACCACTAGAAAAACCATAGCCTTGACTACACGGACGTTTGTTGGCAAAGTAATGTCTCTGCTTTTGAATATGCTATCTAGGTTGGTCATAATTTTCCTTCCAAGGAGTAAGCGTCTTTTAATTTCATGGCTGCAGTCACCATCTGCAGTGATTTTGGAGCCCAGAAAAATAAAGTTTGACACTGTTTCCACTGTTTCCTGATCTATTTTCCATGAAGTGATGGGACCAGATGCCATGATCTTAGTTTTCTGAATGTTGAGCTTTAAGCCAACTTTTTCACTCTCTTCTTTCACTTTCATCAAGCGGCTCTTTAGTTGTTCTTCACTTTTGCCATAAGGGTGGTGTCATCTGTATATCTGAGGTTATTGATATTTCTCCCAGCAATCTTGATTCCAGCGTGTGTTTCTTCCAATCCAGCGTTTCTCATGATGTACTCTGCATAGAAGTTAAATAAGCAGGTTGACAATAAACAGCCTTGACGTACTCCTTTTCCTATTTGGAATCAGTCTGTTGTTCCATGTCCAGTTCTAACTGCTGCTTCCTGACCTGCATACAGGTTTCTCAAGAGGCAGGTCAGGTGGTCTGGGATTCCCATCTCTTTCAGAATATTCCACAGTTTATTGCAATCCACACAGTCAAAGTGAGTGTGATCCATATAGTCAATAAAGCAGAAATAGATGTTTTTCCTGGAACTTTTAAGCTTTTTCCATGACCCAGCGGATGTTGGCAATTTGATCTCTGGTTCCTCTGCCTTTTCTAAAACCAGCTTGAACATCTGGAATTTCACAGTTCATGTATTGCTGAAGCCTGGCTTGGAGAATTTTGAGCATTACTTTACTAGCATGTGAGATGAGTGCAATTGTGAGGTAGTTGGAGCATTGTTTGGCATTGCCTTTCTTTGGGATTAGAATGAAAACTGACCTTTTCCAGTCCAGGGGACACTGCTGAGTTTTCCAAGTTTGCTGACATATTGAGTGCAACACTTTCACAGCAGCATCTTTCAGGATTTGAAATAACTCAACTGGAATTCCATCACCTCCACTAGCTTTGTTCATAGTGATGCTTCCTAAGGCTCACTTGACTTCACATTCCAGGTAAATTCTTTACCAACTGAGCTATCAGGGAAGCCCAGCCAGGACATGGAACCAACCTAAATGTCCATCAACATAAAAATAGATAAAGATGTGGTGACTAAGTGACTAAACAATAAACAACACCACCATATGGAGGTGAGTGTGGATCATGGCAAGGGTCAGAAATGTGAGGTAGTTGGTAGATGTTTATGAAATGTACATTTTATGCATTTTTATATTGTTCAATTCAGCTGAGTGCCGTTTTCTTCATTCACTCAAAAGTGAACTTTGTATTATATGCAAACTGCTCCCTAATATATCAACTGTGTTGGAACAAATTTGTGATTTCAAATGAGTGGTATAGCCAAACTGACTATACCGTGGAATGTGTTCCCAAAATGGAAAATAAGGCTCCCAAATAATTTAAACTGATTCTCTTTGCCCCTGATACTTAAGAGGAATACATACATAGCAGCAGCAACAGGGCATTGCTCTGAACCTCTCTTTTCATCAGCAAATGATGAATATTTGATTACTTTGAAAATTTAAAGCTTTCAAAAGTGAACTTCACCCAGGAGAAGAGAATGGCAACCCACTCTAGTATTCCTGCCTGGAGAATCCCACAGACACAGGAGCCTTGTGGGCTATAGTTAATGGGATCACAAAGAGTCAGACATGACTGAGCAGCTAAGCACACCTATCCCTTCTAAGCCATGTGACTGCAGGGTTATATGATCCATCTGAGCTCTTAGCTCAGTTCAGTTCAGTCGCTCAGTCATGTCTGACTCTGCGATCCCACAGACTACAGCACGCCAGGCCTCCCTGTACAACACCAACTCCCAGAGTTTACTCAAACTCGTGTCCATTGAGTCGATGAAGCCATCCAACCATTTCATCCTCTGTTGTCCCCTTTTCCTCCCACCTTCAATCTTTCCCAGCATCAGGGTCTTTTCTAATGAGTCAGTTCTTCGCATCAGGTGGCCAAAGTATTGGAACTTCAACTTCAGCATCAGTCCTTCCAATGAACATTCAGGGCTGATTTCCTTTAGGATGGACTGGGTAGATCTCTTTGCAGTCCAAGGGATTCTCAAGAGTCTTCTCAAACACCACTGTTCAAAAGCATCAATTCTTTGGCATTCAGCTTTCTTTATACTCCAACTCTCACATCCATACATGACTACTGGAAAAACCATAGCTTTGACTAGACAGACCTTTGTTAGCAAAGTAATGTCTCTGCTTTTTAATATGTTGTCTAGGTTGGTCATAACTTTTCTTCCAAGGAGCAAGCATCTTTTAATTTCATGGCTGCAGTCACCATCTGCAGTCATTTTGGAGCCCAAAAAAGAAAGTCTGCTACTGTTTCCACTGCTTCCCCATCTATTTGCCATGAAGTGATGGTACCAGATGCCCTGATCTTTGTTTTCTGAATGTTGAGTTTTAAGCCAGCTTTTTCACTTTCTGCTTTCACTTTCATCAAGAGGCTCTTTACTTGTTCTTTGCTTTCTGCCATAAGGGTGGTATCATCTGCCTATGTAAGGTTATTGATATTTCTCCTGGCAATCTTGATTCCAGCTTGTGCTTCATCCAGCCCAGCATTTCTCATGATGTACTCTGCATAGAAGTCAAATAAGCAGGGTGACAATATACAGCCTTGACGGACTCCTTTCCCTATTTGCAACCAGTCCGTTGTTCCATGTCCAGCTCTTAGTTAAGAGGGTTATAATGATGCAATGCCATAATGAATGTAAAAAGACTGGCACATAATAGGTGTTCAATAAAAGGTATTACTATTAAAAAATAAAGTGAGTTTGCCACAAGTGGGACTTTCCTAGCATATTATTAACTTTAAGCCTCACAAAGGACATTTGATTAGGGAATTAATATCACTAGATTACAAACCATAGGGAGCTTTTCCTTACTTTTTCCAATCACTCAACAAATGTTCATTCCTGATATTTATTCATTCAGTAACTACTTACTGAGCACCGACTATGTGTCAGACACTATTCTAGGCACTGAGGATACATCAGTGAGTAAAACCTACAAAGGTACCTATTCTCATAGAGCTTACATTCTAGTGAGGGAAACAGATTAGGAACAAAGGCATAATATACATATTACATACAGTGTAAGAAAGTGATAAATGTTATGAATAAGAGTAAAGGGGAAAGGGAATTAGAAATATCAGGAAAACAGCATTACTAAATTATGTGATCAAGGAGAAGTCCTCATTGAAAAGCAGACAACAAACACTAAAAATCATATGTAATATAATATCATATAATGATTAATGCTCAGACGTACATCAGGGTGAAAACAAAGAGAATAATGCAGGGAGTTCAAGAAAGTTGACACATGAGCTAAACGAAATCAAGACTCATGTGGGAATGCAAACTAGTACAGCCACTATGGAGAACAGTGTGGAGATTCCTTAAAAAACTGGAAATAGAACTGCCTTATGACCCAGCAATCCCACTGCTGGGCATACACACCGAGGAAACCAGAATTGAAAGAGACACATGTACCCCAATGTTCATTGCAGCACTGTTTATAATAGCCAGGACATGGAAACAACCTAGATGTCCATCAGCAGATGAATGGGTAAGAAAGCTGTGGTACATATACACAATGGAGTATTACTCAGCCATTTGTTTATAATAGCCAGGACATGGAAACAACCTAGATGTCCATCAGCAGATGAATGGATAAGAAAGCTGTGGTACATATACACAATGGAGTATTACTCAGCCATTAAAAAGAATTCATTTGAATCAGTTCTAATGAGATGGATGAAACTGGAACCTATTATACAGAGTGAAGTAAGCCAGAAAGAAAAACACCAATACAGTATACTGACACATATATATGGAATTTAGAAAGATGGTAATGATGACCCTGTATGTGAGACAGCAAAAGAGACACAGATATAAAGAATGGACTTTTGGACTCTGTGGGAGAGGGAGAGGGTGGGATGATTTGGGAGAATGGCATTGAAACGTGTATACTATCATGTAAGAATGAAGCACCAGCCTATGTTCGATACAGGATACAGGATGCTTGGGGCTGGTGCATGGGGATGATCCAGAGAGAGGATATGGGGTGGGAGGTGGGAGGGGGATTCAGGATTGGGAGCTCGTATACACCTGTGGTGGATTCATGTCAATGTATGGCAAAACCAATATGACATTGTAAAGTAAAATAAAGTAAAAATAAAATTAAAAAACAAACAAACAAACAAAAAAAACAAAACAAGAAATGTCCATATTTTGTTAAAACTCAAATTTGGCACTTGAAAGAAAATCAGAACTATACATATCTCCTTTCAATCTCTTTGTAAATGGCATCCTTCTCTCCATGTCTTTAAGCTGCCCATCATATCCATAGTATGATTTGACTTCTTGTTGCAGAGATGGGTGGCTTCTAGAAGGAGACTGAAAATTTGCTTCAGATTAGTATCTGTATTAGCAGACACCTAGGATGAGAAGGGGAAATCTAGTGCTAGCCTGATAGGGGTGGAAATGCCCAATCAAGTCAGTAGCGGACTAAATTGAAGCTTGGTAGCCTCTGGGCATAAACTTTAAAATTGAATAATTAAAATACAATCATTTTCTGTCAGATATATTAAGAAAGGCAGTAGATAGCTGAAAGAGATCATAATCGAGCTGTGTGTGTACACAGGGCTATTGGACCAGCATTTTAGGCTTAATTAACCACTCAGTTCTTGTTTTTCTGCATACATTGGTTGTTCTGAGTTACTGAGTTGGTCATGGCAGTCAAAAAATCTTCAAATCACAATTAAGCCCTTGCTACTTTTCCCTGAGTAATTGACTAGCTGCTTTGGAGACATGGTCTCAGAGGGATTTAGTATAAATGAAAACAGAGTGAAAAATGATAGCGATTGCCCTGTATTGAGCTCCTGTGACTTGCCAGCCTCCTGATATGCATCTTCTATTAGTGCTCAGATCAGTCGTATGAAGCAGGTCTTATTAGCATCTTGTTTTTATAGAGGAGGAAAGTGAGGCACAGAGAGGTGAAAAAAGTTTCCTGTGGTCACTACAGCTGCAAAAAGGTAGATGCAGAATTGGAACCCAGGTCTACCTGACTCAGAAATGCATGCTCTAGTACTATGCTGAGCTTCCTCTCACTTCAAGCCATTTCTGTGTCACTTGTTATCTATCTACCTTAAGGAGGAGAAGAGGGTAACAGGATGAGATTGTTGGATGGCATCATCAACTCAGTGGACATGAATTTGAGCAAACTTATAGTGAAGGATAGGGAAGCCTGGTGTGCTGCAGTCCTTGGGTTCACAGAGAGTCAGACACGATTGAGTGAATGAACAACAGCCCCCCCAAATTTGTTATTTGCCTCTAATGTACTTAGTTGCAGTGTTTGTTGTGTTTTGTGTCTGAATATGTCGGTTGATGGATGAATATGTATGGTGCATTAAAACAACAGCCACCACATAAATAACAATAACCCCCATCACTAGTATTTATTGAATACCATGTGTCAGTCATAGTTCTAACTTGTGCATATAAATGATTGTATCCTCACTACAACACTCCAAAGAAAGTCCTATAAGTATCTCCAGTTTACAGATGAAATAATGAGCACAGAGAAGCTAAGGAGTACTTGCATTAAGTTAGGGGTTGCTAAACCTGCCTGTGGCCTGTATTTGTACCACCTGTAACTAAGAATGGTTTTGACATATTTAATGGGTTGGAGAAAATAAAGCAAAGAAAAGTATGTGACAAAAAAGAACTATGTTCCCCACAAAGACTAAAATATTACTTTCCCTTAGAGAAAAAACCTTCCAATCCCTGGTATAGAGTCTAAGTCATGGAGATAATAGTAAAATCAAGGCATATTCTTTTTTTAAGGTTGAAGTATAGCTGATTTACAATATTATATTGGTTTCATATGTTTAGCACTGTGATTCAGTATTTTTTCAGATTATAATTTATTATAGGTTAGTTACCTATAAGATAATGGCTACAATTCCCTGTGCTATACAGTAGATCCCTGTTGTTTATCTATTTTATATATAGTGGTTTGTATGTTAATCACAAACTACTTATTTATGCTCCTCTGCTGTCCCCTTTGGTAACCATAAGTATGTTTTCTATATCTGTGAGTCTATTCTGTTGTGTAAGTAAGTTCAGTTGTGTCATACTTTTAGATCGCAGATATAAGTGATATCATATGATATTTTTCTTTCTCTGACTTACTTCACTTAGTATCATAATTTCCAGGTCCATCCATGTTGTTGCAAGCAGCATTATTTCATTCCCTTTTTAATGACTGAGTAATATTCCATTGTAATATTCCATGCATAACACATCTTTTTAAGCCAATCATCTGTTGATGGACATTTAGGTTTCTTCCATGTCTTAGTTATTGTGAATAGTGTTCCTATGAACAGTAGGGTCCTTTTGAATCCCAAGATGCAAGCATAGCTCCTATTACAGTGTTTCACCTTAGAGTTTAACAACGATGACAAAAATGATAGGTATCAGAAGCTTTTATTTATTTAGTGTTTACTTTATTTCAGAAACATAAGGATGGATTTTATGTAATATATGGTTTAATTTGCTACTCAGAACACTCTATGAAGTGTTTTCCAGTCTTTGTGCTACTCAGCTTCCATTTTCCTTCCTTCTTTCTTGCCAAAAGCACTACCAGTTTGTTCAGAGATTTATCCATCCCATGTAACATGGTGTGTGTTAGTCATTCAGTTGTCTCTAAGTCTTTGCGGCCCCATGGACTGTAGCCTGCCAGGCTCCTCTGTCCGTGGACTTTTCCAGGCAAAAAATACTAGAGTGAGTTGCCATGGCCTTTTCTGGGGGATCTTCCTGACCCAGGGATCAAACCTGGGTCTCCTGCATTGCAGGCACATACTTTGCCATCTAAGCTACCAGTGAAACCCTGTGTAATGTGATAGAAGATGGCCAACCCCATTATCTGTTCTGATGTAGAGCCTGATGGTCTAAAGTTCCCAGAGTAGGTCCAGTTTCCCTGTCAGTGATCATCAGGAGTAGACATGTGATCTAGTGCTGGCCAGTGAGACTTGTGGGGGCTGGTCTTCTGGCCAGGAAGTCTTTAGCAAGGATTTCCCTCTTTTAAAGGAGATACAGAGAGATGGTCCTTCTTCCTTTGGTGTTGATTTGTCTGGAGGTGATGCTTTGATCTGACATATTGCTCCTATCCCAAGGGAAGCAGGGCAGCCTAGGGAAGAGGACAGCGAGAATTGCTAAGAAGTTGAGTCAATCCTTGGCACTTCCTCAAGATTTCTTGCGGTAAGAAGTAATGTCTTTTCTTATGATTAAGCCAGTTTAAGAGTCAGGGTTTTCTGATACTACTGCTCTAGTTCATAACAGGAAAATACATAATGTCAGTGCCTACCCAGTTGTCTTTTCAACATAACACTTTTCTTTGTCTGGCAAATATGAAGTTACAAAACACTCATGGCATATCATATACAAACATATCACTGAAGAAGCCACCTGACTGTATGTATCCCATGTATACATATGAATAATTTCAAAAGATTTAAAGGGTAATCTGTCATTAGTCTGTGACAGAACTCTCATTAATGTGCAGGGGCTCACACGATTGTCTTGGCTTACCACACTTAGTTCTGTCTTTTTGCAACTTGGGGCTGCTTGCCTCATATTCTGAAGTTGAATGACATTTTATTCAATTACAATATTAGAATGATGTTGTCCTATATAGCAAAACACTAACATCAGAAAGATTCTCAAATTTTGTATCTTTTGACAGTATTACCAGGCACAATGCTGAAATGACAAATGTGTCTTCCATTTTAAGATATTCTGTCCTATGAAAACTCAAAGCATCTGTAATACTCTAGATTTATGATTATAAACAATGAAAATCATATACATAAATTTATCCTAAAGTATACATAACTGGTTTTTAAATATATCATATTCAATAACTTGAATTGAATTACTTGAATTGAAAATCATAACTAAAAATTCTCACTGAAAGTAGTACAATTTTCTAGTTCTTTTCATACTCACATATGCATACACATGTATTCTGTAGTGTTTATGTATTGTTGTTGTTCAGTCACTAAGTCACGTCTGACTCTGTGCAACCGTGTGGACTGCAGCATGCCAAGCTCCTCTGTCCTCTACTATCTCCCAGAGTTTGTTCAGATTCATGTCCATTGAGTTGGTGATGCTAACTAACCATCTCATCCTCTGCTGCCCCCTTCTCCTTTTGCCTTCAATCTTTCCCACCATCAGGGTCTTTTCCAGTGAGTCAGCTCTTCACAGAAAGGCCAAAGTATTAGAAATTCAGCTACATCATCAGTCCTTCCAGTGAATATTCAGAGTTGATTTCCTTTACTATTGACTGGATGATCTCCTTGCTGTCCAAGGGACCCTCAAGAGCCTTCTCCAGCAGCACAATTTGAAACTATAAATTCTTTGGTGCTCAGACTTCTTTAGGTCCAACTCTCATGTCTGTACATGACTACTGGTAAAACCATAGCTTTGACTAGATGGACCTTCATTGGCAAAGTGGTGTCTCTGCTTTGTAATTAGCTGTGTAGGTTTGTCAGAGTTTTCTTTCCAAGGAGCAAGCATCTTTTAATTTCATGGCTGTAGTCACCATCTGCAGTGATTTTATAGCCCAAGAAAATAGTCTGTCACTGTTTCCACTTTGTCCTCTTCTATTTGTCATGAAATGATAAGACCAGATGCCATGATCTTTGTTTTTTGAACGTTGAGTTTTAAGCTAGCTTTTTCATTGTCCTCTTTCACACTTATCAAGAGCCACTTTTAGTTCTTCTTTGCTTTCTTCCATTAGAGTGACATCATCTGCATATTGGAGGTTGTTGATATTTCTCCTGGCAAACTTGATTCCAGCTTGTGCTTCATCAAGCCTGGCATTTAGCATGAGGTACTCTGTATATAAGTTAAATAAGAAAGGTGACAATATACAGCCTTGTTGTACTCCTTTCCCAATTTTGAACCAGTATGTTGTCCTATGTCTGGTTCTAACTATTGCTTCTTGACCTTCATATGGGTTTCTCAGGAGACAAGTAAAGTGGTCTGGTATTGCCATGTGGGTCATGGTGGAGAGGGCTGACAGAACGTGGTCCACTGGAGAAGGGAATGGCAAGCCACTTCAATATTTTTGCCTTGAGAACCCCATGAACAGTATGAACAGGCAAAATGATAGGATACCAAAAGAGGAACTCCCCAGGTCATTAGGTGCCCAATATGCTACTGGAGATCAGTGGAGAAATAAGTCCAGAAAGAAAGAAGGGATGGAGCCCAAGCGAAAACAATACCCAGTTGTGCATGTGACTGGTGATAGAAGCAAGATCTGATGCTGTAAAGAGCAATACTGCATAGGAACCTGTTGTCCTATGCAGGACATAGGAATGTCAGGTCCATGAATCAAGGCAAATTGGAAGTGGTCAAACAAGAGATGACAAAGGTAAACATCGACATTCAAGGAATTAGTGAACTAAAATGGACTGGAATGGGTGAATTTAACTCAGATGACCATTATATCTACTACTGTGGGCAGGAATCCCTCAGAAGAAATGGAGTAGCCATCATGGTCAACAAAAGAGTCCGAAATGCAGTACTTGGATATAATCTCAAAAATGACAGAATGATCTCTGTTCGTCTCCAAGGCAAACCATTCAATATCACAGTTATCCAAGTCTATGCCCCAACCAGTAATGCTGAAGAAGCTGAAGTTGAATGGTTTTATGAAGACCTACAGGACCTTTTAGAACTAACACCCAAAAAAGATGTCCTTTTCATTATAGGGGACTGGAATGCTAAAGTAGGAAGTCAAGAAACACCTGGAGTAACAGGCAAATTTGGCCTTGGAATGCGGAATGAAGCAGGGCAAAGACTAATAGAGTTTTGCCAAGAAAATGCACTGGTCATAGCAAAC
>SJYT01044339.1:24662-49725 GCA_006410635.1 Cephalophus harveyi | reverse complement strand
AAAAAAAAAAAGATGAAGGTAAAAAGCAAGGTTGACAATGGTGAGGTTTAGACCCTTTGTTAAGGATTTTTGAAAATTTTCTGATGTTAAATGGTCAGTGCTACTGATGAAGAGAGCACTAAGGGAATAACCTGATTCAGGCATTACATGCTGACAGATATAGTGAAACAAATGCAACTCCATCCTAAGATATCTTACAGTACCCTTGAGAAGCTTTGTGGGGATGAGTAGACTTTCTCACTGAAAGCAAGGTCTGCAGTCAGGAAAGCATAAAATTGTCTAGTCACTCAATCTGTATCACTCTCCTCTCAATGAGATACACAGTCATTTGGGTCTTAAGAATCTGTCACTTTCCAGAACATGGTTATTCGAATGTGCCCAGTCGGGGGAGTCCAATCTTTGTGAGGCATCGTATTCTCCATGGAAAGATGGAGTAGGAGAAAAATAACTTAGTTTGTGGTTTTATGATCTCTTGGGAAAAGTTATATAGTTCTGAGATACATTTCTAAATTAGTATAGGGTTCAGGAATAAATAAATATGCAATAGTGTTCAGATATTCTTCATGTTCATGAAGTATTAACTCCAAAATAAGAATAATATTTCAGTAAATCTTGTCCATCTATAGGTAAGTTTTTCTTTAAGTGTGGAGTTTGAATAGAAGTTAAGAATAGGAACATATTTAGATCTGCAAGATACTGGTAATAAAAAAATAAAAATAAAAAAGATAACTGACTTAACAGAAAGGGCACTAGTCAGAGAGGCTGAATATCCTGGTTGTCATACCATATCTTCCTCTAAAGCACAGTGCAAATTATTTCAATAACTTTATTTTTGAACTTTAGCTTATTCATCTGTGAATCAAATGGAAGAGTTAAGCAAAATTATTTATTCTTAGTCTCTGAAAAAGTGAGAGTGTTAATCACTCAGTTGTGTCCAACTTTTTGTGACCCATGGATTGCAGCCCGCTAGGCTCCTCTGTCCGTGGAATTCTTCAGACAAGAATGCTGGAGTGAATCATCCTTTCTTTCTCCAGGGGACCTTTCGGACCCTGATATGGAACCCGGGTCTCCTGCATTGCAGGGAGATTCTTACCATCTGAGCCACGAGGGAAGCCCTTCTTAGTCTCTGCTGAGCATTAAAATACTTGAGGAGAATTTAGTTTTTGTTTTTAAGTAATACCCAATATTTAAACGGGGTAGCCAGACTATATCCTAAAACATTTAACTCAGTAAATCTGGGTAAGTCTGAAGGGTCTGTATTTTTTTAAAGTGTCTCATTTGGTTATGATTGTGACCAATGTTTGGGGATCTCTAGACCATATGATCTTGTATGTGTGTGTGTGTTCACTCACTCATTCATGTCCAACTCTTTGTGACCCCACAGACTGCAGCTCAGCAGGCTCCTCTGTCTATGGGACTTTCCTGACAAGAATACTGAATTGGGGACCATTTCCTCCTCCAGGGGATATTCTTGACCCAGGGATTGACTCTGCATCTCCTTCGACTCCTGTATTGGCAGGTGGATTCTTTATCACTGAATCACCTAGGAATGCCATATGATCCTGTAGGTTCTATTTGGTTCTTAAATTTCATTGTTCTTCTATGAAAAATAAGTGTATAAGATAGAAAAACCACAAGTCAGGTTGTGGGATATTCTTGACCCAGGGATTGACTCTGCATCTCCTTCGACTCCTGTATTGGCAGGTAGATTCTTTACCACTGAATCACCTAGGAATGCCATATGATCCTGTAGGTTCTATTTGGTTCTTAAATTTCATTGTTCTCTACGAAAAATAAGTGTATAAGATAGAAAAACCACAAGTGAGGTTAAAGATTCTAAAATAGAAATACTGAGAGATAAAATATAAAGATGATAAAACATAAAGAGATAAAATAAAATATAAATAGAAAACCACTTTCTATCTAATGCTATGGGTTTGAATTCTAGCTCCAATATTTACAAATTGTTGGTGCAAATGATCCAAGTATCCTTAGCCTCAGTTTTCTTCAACATACAGTCTTAAGCATAACAATCTCTTCCTTGTTTTGTTTAGTTGAGTACCTGACATGTAACAAGTGGACACAAATGTTAGCTGCAGGATGACCCTATGGCAATGATAAAAACTGAAAGGAAGGGGAAAAATGCACTCCATAGTTTCAAAGGGAACCCTCTTACACTGTTGGTGGGAATGCAAACTAGTACAGCCACTATGGAGAACAGTGTGGAGATTCCTTAAAAAACTGGAAATATAACTGCCTTATGACCCAGCAATCCCACTGCTGGGCATACACACCAAGGAAACCAGAAGTGAAAGAGACACGTGTACCCCATTGTTCATCACAGCACTGTTTATAGCAGCCAGGACATGGAAGCAACCTAGATGTCCATCAGCAGATGAATGGATAAGAAAGGTGTGGTACATATACACAAAGGTGTATTACTCAGCCATTAAAAAGAATGCATTTGAATCCGTTCTAATGAGGTGGATGAAACTGGAGCCTATTATACAGAGTGAAGCAAGCCAGAAAGAAAAATACCAATACAGAATACTAATGCATATATATGGAATTTAGAAAGATGGTAACGATAACCCTGTATGCGAGACAGCAAAAAAGACACAGATGTATAGAACAGGCTTTTGGACTCTGTGGGAGCAGGAGAGGGTGGGATGATTTGGGAGAATGGCATTGAAACATGTATAATATCATATATGAAATGGATCGCCAGTCCAGGCTTGATGTATGATACTGGATGCTTGGGGCTGGTGCACTGGGATGACCCAGAGGGATGGTACGCAGAGGGAGGAGGGAGTGGGGTTCAGGATGGGGAACATGTGTACACCTGTGGCAGATTCATGTTGATGTATAACAAAACCAATACAATACTGTAAAGTAATTAACCTCCAATTATTTAAACATAAATAAATTTATATTTAAAATAAATAAATAAAATGCAAACATTAAACCACAAAAAATAAAAAATAAAAATAAAAAATGCAGTCATATTTTTCATGCTGTTTCATACTCTAAACTTTTTCCCATGTCAATAATAAACAGAGATGTCATTTTTTTTAAAAAAGAAAATAATGCCCTGCACTCTAAAATGAGATATTGTGAGGACTTTAAAAACAATTTTTTATGGAATTCAGGAGCTATCAACAGATTATAAGATTTAGCTCACCTCCACCTACTTGTGGATCTGCACGACTAAAAATTCAATGCATGATACTGGATGCTTGGGGCTGGTGCACTGAGGTGACCCAGAGGGATGGTACAGGGAGGGAGGAAGGAGGGGGATTCAGGATGGGGAACACATGTAAACCTGTGGCAGATTCATGTTGATGTATGGCAAAGCCAATACAATATTGTAAAGTAATTAGCCTCCAATTAAAATAAATAAATTGATATTTTTTAAAAAATGATGACACTGATTCAGGGCTACAGAAGTAGACCAAAATTTTGTAAGACTGAAGCTGAATATGCCCAGAGACTCCCTAAAAGAATCATGTCTGTATAAAAGATTGACCAGAGGGAAGAGAGAGGAAAGAAAAAAACTATAATATTCATAAGGAGGAAAGAAAGAAGCATGGTCAGATTGGAGGTGAAGTCCAGATTGGGGATGAAAATGAAATAAAAAGGAGATTCGGGAGTTGGAAAATTTGACAGACAGCATAGGCAGAGTTCTAGAAGAAATCTAGCATTCTAACTCTCCTTCCTACCTTCCAGGTGCAGCAGAGTCATGGAAAACCAAACCAGCATTTCTGAATTTTTCCTGCGAGGAATATCTGGTTCGCCAGAGCAACAGCAGTTATTCTTCGGAATTTTCCTGTGTATGTATCTTGTGACCTTGACGGGGAATGTCCTCATCATCCTGGCCATCGGCTCTGACCCACACCTCCACACCCCCATGTACTTCTTTTTGGTCAACCTGTCTTTTGTTGACAAAGTTTTTACATCCTCCACAGTAACCAAGATGCTGGTAAATGTACAGACACAGCTGCATACCATCTCCTATGTTGGCTGCCTCACACAGATGTACTTCTTTCTGATGTTCGGTGATCTGGACAGCTTCTTCCTGGCCGTGATGGCATATGATCGCTATGTGGCCATTTGCCGCCCTCTCCACTACTGCACAGTTATGAGTCTGCGAGTCTGTGCCCTGCTGCTTGCACTGTGTTGGATCCTCACCCACATTGTTGCCTTGACTCATACCCTCCTCATGGCTCAGCTATCCTTCTGTGTTGTTGGGGAAATAGCTCACTTTTTCTGTGACATAATTCCTGTCCTGAAGCTGTCCTGTTCTGACACCCGCATCAATGAGTTGATGGTTTTTGCCTTAGGAGGCACTGTGCTCATGGTCCCCTTCATATGCATTGTCATCTCCTACGTTCACATTGTATCTGCCGTTCTGAGGGTCCGAACGCCGCGTGGGGGTGGCAAGGCCTTTTCCACCTGCAGTGCCCATCTCTGTGTCCTCTGTGTCTTCTATGGGACCCTCTTCAGTGCCTATCTGTGTCCTCCGTCCGTTGCCTCTGAAGACAAGGACATCGCAGCAGCTGCAGTGTACACTCTAGTGACCCCCATGCTGAACCCCTTCATCTACAGCCTATGAAGCAAGGACATGAAGGTGGCCCTTAAGAGGCTCCTCAGTCATAGGAGAATGACTGCTTCTTAGTAATAATTAGTGATAGTAACTTTCAGTGAAAAGACATAGACTTGGAGTCAAACTTGGCTTCAGTTTTGATTTGCCGCACAATAGTCGTAAAAGTTACCTAACCTCGCTGAACCTTAGACTTCTCATCGATAAAATGGAAATATAATCTCTATTTAATAATGTGACTTGGAGAATTAACTAAGATAAACTACAAAATGTGTGTAGCATACTGGCTCATAATAGGATGATTTAAATAAATGATGGCTATCATTATAAGCATCATTCTCAATCTTCATCCTTCTTTCACTGAAAAGGTATAAAAATCTTTTCTTTGAGATCCATTCATTAAACAAATATACACCAGAGACCTACTATGTGGGGGGAGGTTTAATAAGTTCTGGGAATAGAACCCTGAACAAGACATTGACCTTGATTTAATGACACTTTCATTCCAGGTTGTTAATTTGTCAATCATAAAAACTGGGGGTCATCTCTATGTTTATAGCACTAAGTGGAGGGTTTGGACAAAAGAAATAAAGAATAGAAGTCCATTCTAGGAGATGCAAAATAGGTAAAGACTTCCCTGACAGAAGACTGATATTTCAATGTTTAGGTTTCCATGATGGTTACTTTATATTCCATGGTTTGCCAAAATTTCAACCAGGAAAGATGATTGAGCTCCATGGCTGCCTCTTCACCCTACTTACGGGCCAAAATGGTCAATGTCAAGCATCTTCTGTGTGACCTGAAGGAGTGAACGCTGCAAACTTTTCCTTATTTACTTTCAGGTTTGTCTTCAGATCTAAAAGGGGCACCACAGCTTAAACAATTGCAGAGATAGAGAAAAAGCAATATTTTTATGGGCACCTAAGTTTTCTTCTGCCTTTAAGAATCTTAAACACATTAAAAATATTATTGTTAAAAATAAAGACCATAAAATTTTGACTCCTCACATCCCCCTGGTGTGACCAGGAGTCCACTGGCTACCCCAAACCCCTCCCCAAAGCAGTTTGTTTCTCATACTCAGCCTGTCTTAAAATGTCTTGCAATAATCTATATGTTTAAATTAATTTTCATTACTGAGTGTCCTTTGTGGAATCAAACTCTCCCAGCCTTCAGTAGTGGAAGGTACAAATGTGAATCATTTCAAGCAGCACGCTTCATCTTAGTACTTGACGTTTCCATTTGTTTGCTGATTGGAGGCAGAACTTCTGTTTTCTCAAGATCTCCTTTCTGGATAGTCTCTCTAGGGTCCTTGACTCAGTGAGAGGGGCTTTCTTTTTTTCTCCTTTTTTGTGATGAAGCATGATTGCTCTACAATGTTGTGTTACTTTCTGCTATATAACGAAGTGTATCCGCTATATGTATACATATATTCCTTCCCTCCTGCACCTTCCTCCCACCCCTCTAGTTCATCACAGAGCACCCAGCTGAGCTCCCTGTGCTACACAGCCTGTTCTCACTAGCTACCTATTTTACACATGGTAGTGTATATATGTTGATCCTAATCTCCCAATTCATTCATTGCAGCACAATTGACAATAGCCAGGACACAAACAACCTTAATGTTCAATGACAGGTTTATGGGTAAAGAAGATGTAGCACATATATACAATAGAATACTACTCAGCCATAAACTGGAACAAAATTGTTCATTTGTAGAGATGTGGATGGACACAGAGTCTGTCATGTCATATGGAAAGAAGTAAATGAGAAAAAGAAAAACAAATTCATATATTAATGCATATATGTGGAATCTAGAAAAATGGTATAGATGAACCTATTTTCAGGTCAGGAACAGAGATGCAGACACAGAGGATGGATATGAGGGGGACCTTCTCAAATAATCAGATCTGGATCTATTGAAGCCCCAGAGTCCTGTCCCACCTTCTTATTGATGACTCTCCTTTCATTCTCTTGACATCTATTATTTTGCAGACTATGGGGAACTGATAGTCTAGTCTCACTGAACTATTAACCTCTAGCGTTCTTTCTGTCCTTCAGATTGGCAAGAAAATATCTTCTGCCCCTCATGATTGGCTATTTCAGGAAAGGCATTTCTGGCAGGGTTCTAAAGCTCATGTTGACAGATCACATGGACATGACAAGGGCTGGGATGTGAGATTATTAAACACAGCATCCAACCAACCTTGCCATCCATGACCCCTCTGATACCCTGAACCTGCTGCTCATACTGGCCCCCATCAGCTCACCTTCTCTACTCATTCTGACCCTCAGGTAATCTTAATCCAGTAACAACGCAGTGCACATAGGAACCTTGTTGGGTGGCTGAGGTCCCAAACAGACTAGGAGATGAGACTGGGTTCCCCACACCAGAATAGTTATAAATGTACTCAAATTTCCAAACTTATTTATCTCCTGGTACATCCTATCATCCAGACCCCAATCTCTAAGTTCAACCTTCAATTATTTTAGGTCCCCAATTCAAATAAGGTTAATGTGATATTGACATTAAAACAATTCACACTGGATTACAAGTCATTTATAACTCTGCATTTTCATAGTGTGATCTGAGTAAGAAGTGCTTCTGATTGGGATCTGTTCATGGCTGGGTGATGAAGAGTTTCTGGTCACTCCTTCACTATCCAGGGTACTTGCCTTCCTCCTGCTTGGAGCCCTATTATAAAAAAGCAGGTAGTCAGAAACTTATTCTCTCTCTCACTTAAGACTATTACAGTGTAGATAGCCCTGGCATGGCTGAGGGAAATACTCCAAAGCTCATACTTTCAGAGAGATTTTCAGAAGTTCTATATACATAACCAAATCAATATGGTGCATACCAGCTTGCTTTGGACTGTCCACAACCAAGGAAAGCCAATCTAACATAGCAGGTGGTGATGAAACTCTTCCCAACAAGCAAGTGCCTCTGACATTTGTTGAGAAAAATCCATTCAGAGCACTCTCACCTACCCATGACCAAAAATGTGAAGAACAGCAGTGACCTCTTTAGGGACTGGGCCAGAGACAACCAGATAGATGATCAGGGATGATCCAAAAACAGAACTCCACTGCCAACAGGGATGCTGAGCCAGGCACTCATGGGTGTGTCCAGGCCAAACACAGCATCCTTTCTCTAGGACAACACGAAAGTCTTCAGCTCTGTTCAGGTTTGGGTTCTAGAACTGGAGGATACTAAGCCTGCAGACACAGTAACTCCATGTCTGCAGCTTAATTGTTCAAGGTTGGGGTAGGGGACAACTTTGTCCTTCTACAAAGGAAACTGGGGTGTTAAACAGCAGCTTCATCAGCTCCAGGGGCTTCCCTGATGGCTCAGCTGGGAAAGAATCTGCCTGCAATGCAGGAGACACAGGAGATGCAGGTTTGATTCCAGGGTTGGGAAGACCCACTGGAGAAGGAAATGGCAACCCACTCCAGTATTCTTGCCTGAAAAGTCCATGGACAGAGGCGCCTGGTGAGCTACAGTCCATACGCTACCCACAAAGAGTCAGACATGAGTGAACATGAGCTCATCAGCTCCAGGTCAAGGATCACTCTGAGTGAATGTTAAACAAGTAAAGAGTAAGATACTCTTCTGATCTCTTTCCTCATCTACTCAGCCACCAACTTACCAGTTGCTTCTTAGTCATTTGGTTCTAGTCTCATCAGCCAAGATGTGTAACTGTGTCCCTAGGACTGCAGATTACCTTTGTATTGGGATTATAATCTCTATTCCATGATTCCAAGTCAGCATAATTCAGGAATATTTATGCAAGTTCTCCTCCAAAATTCACCTCTGATGAATTGGTAGGGAAAGCTAATATTGATTATTCTGGGTCAATTGCAATGCTGACCAAATTTAGTATTTAATTTTTTAATCAAAAATATATTGAATGTTTTATAATATTTTAATTTACAGAGGAGAAATTGATATTTAGAGGAGTTAAGTGACTTGTTTGAGGCCATACCCCACGGCAAATACAACTTACATGAGCTCTATCTTTCCCAAATACTCTTCTCTTACACCTATGTGGTGCTGAGCCTCAGAAGCCAATTTGACCATGTTTGTCCTTAAATGACTGCAGTCTGAACAAAGAGAACTATGTGACCCTTCACTGGATGTCAAAGAAAATAGATTACTTGGCTTATAACACAAACGTAGGTTCACTAAACTAAGTACAAATGAGTTTCTGGGAGACAGATTTTGACATTGAAAGTGACATGCTCCAAATTCAGTGTGGGCAACAGAAGACTCCAGTCCCAGTATGGACTGAGCAGGTGTCTTCTTGAAACTCACACATGCAGTCAGAAAAGTCCATAGACTTTGTTTCAATGTTTCTAAATCAAGAATAAACTCTGAGTCCTAAGGTGAAGGACCTGAACTCATATCTGTAGACTGTTTTCTGGAGCATTACAGGCTACTATACAGTTTCTTCTCCTGATCCACCATCATTATCACCACCAAGAAAAACTGAAAAGAACACTGAAGGGGAACTGATGAAAGGGAAGGAGGTACATTACAAATCCCAAGCTTTCGATGCTGGGGAGCCTTGTTAGACAGAATCTTCCAGCAGGTCATAAGAACCCCATTTCTTTCTCTCCATCCTCTAGGAACCACCATTCTGGTCTCTGCTTTTATGAATTTGACTATTTTAGATTCCATATATAAGTGAGATCATGAAATATTGGTCTTTTTTGAATTTGACTTATTTCACTTGGCATAATGTACCAAGTTCCAGTTATGCAGATGTGCAACTTCTTGGGAAGTCCAAAGTATGGCATGAGGATTATAGTTTAAAATACTATATTGTATGACTTTTCTGGTGGCTCAGATGGTAAAGAATCTGCATGCAATGCAGGAGACCTGGGTTTGACCCTTGGGTTGGGGAGATCCCCTGGAGAAGGGAATGACAACCCACTCCAGTATTCTTGCCTGAGAATTTCATGGACAGAGGAACCTGATGGGCTACAGCCCACGGGGTCACAAAGAGTTGGACATGACTGTTTAACTAACACACACATACTGTATGCTTGATATTTACTAATAGAGTGGATAATAAATTATATCTTCTCAACAAACACATACACACAAATGGATTAAACTGATAATGAATGATGAATATGTGAACTTGATTGTAGTGGTTATTTGACAATGCATATACATCAAAATATAAAACATACACATTAAATATTTATAATGTGTATATGACAACTTTAGCTCAATAGATATGTTTTAAAAAGAACTAATAAATTCCTGAGAAATAAGACTAGAGGCATAAGTATTACCAGCTGTGTAAAGGAAAGATATAAGCACCTGAATGCAGAGTTCCAAAGAATAGCAAGAAGAGATAAGAAAGTCTTCTTCAGTGATCAATGAAAAGAAATAGAGGAAAAGAACAGAATGGGAAAGACTAGAGATCTCTTCAAGAAAATTAGAGATACCAAGGGAACATTTCATGCAAGGATGGGCTCAATAAAGGACAGAAATGGTATGGACCTAACAGAAGCAGAAGATATGAAGAAGAGGTGGCAAGAATACATGGAAGAACTGTACAAAAAAGATCTTCATGACCCAGATAATCATGATGATGTGATCACTAATCTAGAGCCAGTCATAGGCTGAGGGCCGAAGAATTGATGCTTTTGAGCTGTGGTGTTGGAGAAGACTCTTGAGAGTCCCTTGGACTGCAAGGAGATCCAACCAGTCCATTCTGAAGGAGCTCAACCCTGAGATTTCTTTGGAAGGAATGATGCTAAATCTGAAACTCCAGTACTTTGGCCACCTCATGCGAAGAGTTGACTCGTTGGAAAAGACTCTGATGCTGGGAGGGATTGGGGGCAGGAGGAGAAGGGGACTACAGAGGATGAGATGGCTGGATGGCATCACTGACTCGATGGATGTGAGTCTGAGTGAACTCTGGGAGTTGGTGATGGACAGGGAGGCCTGGCGTGCTGCGATTCATGGGGTCGCAAAGAGTCGGACATGACTGAGCGACTGAACTGAACTGAACTGAATACACAAGATCAAAAATCAAGAATATCTACTCAGAATCCATAATTTATACTAATAAATTGTAAGGGAACTGTAACAGAATGCAATCAAGTGGTCAAACATTCACTGAGTATTCATTTCTTGCCAGGCTCAAATCCAGCAGTATAGGATCTGGGGTTTGTGTGAACACAAAGATGAGCAAACACTGAGACAAGACTTTTGCCCTGTGCAACAGTCTCTTCAGGGCCCCCTTCATGTCCCTGTTCCTTAGGCTATAAATGAAGGGGTTCAGCAGTGGAGTGACCACTGTGTACATCACAGAGGTCCCATTTTGGCCACTACATAGCTTTGAGTAGAGTTCCCTGTGCTATACAGTAGATTCTCATTAGTTGTTTATTTTAAATACAGTATTAAATGTCCACTGACAGAGGAATAGATACAGAAGATCTGACACATATATACAATGGAATATTATGCAGCCACAAAATGTAACAAACTCGTGCCATTTCCTGGGATGTGGATGGGTCTACATATTGTCTGGGTCTGATACAGAGCAAAGAGAAAAATAAATATTGTCTGTTGATGTCTACATATGGAGTCTAGAACAATGGTAGTGATGAACCAATTAGACAGGCAAGAATAGAGAGACAGATATATAGAATGAATTTCTGGACACAGTTGGAAGATGGGTTGTTGTTATTCAGTCATGTTGTCTGACTTTTGCAAGTCCATGGACTGCAGCATACAAGGCTCCCCTGTCCTTCACATAGTTTGCTCAGGGGGAAGGAGAGGGTGGAAAAAACTGAGAGTACCTTTGACATATATACACAACCATGTGTAATTAGATTGTTAATGAGAAAATGCTACATAGCACAGGAGACTCAGTGTGGTGCTCTGTGATGACCTCGAGGGCTGAAAAGCATGGGGACAGTAGGAGGGAGGATCAAGAGAGAGAAAAAACAAGTATATGTATAGCTGATTCTCATTGTTGTATAGCAAAAGTCAACAAAGTATTGCAGAGCAATTATCCTCCAATAAATAATTAATTAATTACATTTTTTAAAAGAGATAAATTCCCAGGAAATAAGAGGAGAGATGAAATACTACCAGGTATATAAATGCCCAGCCTTACAAAACAAGATCAAAAATCAAGAACCTAAACTCAAATTTCACAATTTATGCTAATGAAATTTAGGAAATAGACAAATTCGTAAAGGAATGCAATTCAACTATCAAATATTTACTGAGTATTTATTCTATACTCAGTGGGTTCAAATCTAGGGATGTAAGATCTGAGGTTTTGTGAACACACGTGTCTTTTACAACGATGAGCAAATGTCACTGAAACAAGACTTTTGCCTTGTGAAAGAGTCTCTCCAGGGCCCCCTTCATGTCCCTGTTCCTTAGGCTATAAATGAAGGGGTTCAGCAGTGGAGTGACCACTGTATACATCACTGAGGCAATGGTGCTCTTATCTCTGGAGGTGCTGGATGAGGGGAAAATATACAGCCCAATAATTGCTCCATAATACAGAGACACTACAGAGAGGTGGGAGCCACATGTGGACAATGCTTTGCAGATCCCCTTGGTGGAGGCGACCTTCAGGATGGTGGTCCCGATACGTCCATAAGAGATCAGGATGCATACTAGTGGGAGGATGATGATGGCCACTCCTGCTGTGAAAATGGCCAGCTCATTGAGGGATGTGTCTGAGCAAGAAAGCTTCAGCAGAGCATCAAGATCACAGAAGAAATGAGGGATGCTGTGGTCAGCACAAAAGGACAGCCGGGTCAGGAGGAGGGTGTGACACAGGGCATTGGCACAGGAGAGAATCCAGGACACAGTTACTAGTAAGGTGCACAGCCCCTGTCCCATGACGGTGCTGTAGTGGAGAGGGTGGCAGATAGCCACATACCGATCATAGGCCATCGAGGTGAGCAGGAAATCATCCAGACCAGTGAAAAATAGGAAGAAATACATCTGTGTTATGCATCCTGCATAGGGGATGGATTGATCTTGAGTCTGCATGTTTATCAGCATTTTAGGGATGGTGGCAGATGAAAAAGAGATGTCAGTGAGGGCCAAGTGGCTGAGGAAGAAGTACATGGGGGTGTGGAGGCAAGGGTCCAGCCTGATAAGCAGGATGATGAGCAGGTTGCCCAGAACCGTGGTCAGGTACACGCCCAGGAACAGGGCAAAGAACACGCCTTGCTGCTCTGGCCAGATGGGGAGTCCCAGGAGGAGGAACTTGGACACGCTGCTCTGATTTTCCCTCTTCATGCTCCTCTCCTGTCTGCTGGGAATGAAAGGACAGTGAAAGAAGCACATTTTGATTGCAGCAGGCATATATAAGTGAGTCCTTTCTCTTGGTGAATATGTCATTGTCTGTCTACATTGCCATGTCTCTGCAGAATCCCCTAAGATAAATGGTACTACCATGTATATATAGGGAATTTACCAACCAAGAAGAGTTTGATACAGAAAAAAAAAAAAAAAAAAACTGGCTCAGTGGCATTTTTCCATCATCTCAGTAAAGAGAAATTATCACAGTGTCTTAGCAAAGAAATAGTAAGATAAAAACTGCCCTAATTTCTTTTCTATTTCTGGACATACAATCATAAGATTTGGCCTTCAGGTTGTGACACCTTGACCTACGGAAATCTGACTTTTAAGTCCTCTCATATGTTAAGGATAAGGAAGACGTTTCAGCAATGAATTCTTGAAGGAAAGTGGATCAAAAATACACAGCCAATGAGTTTCCTGGTGATCTACTGCTTAGACTTCAGCTTCCAAGTCAGGATGTATGGGTTCAATCCATGTTCCAGGTATAAAGATATCACATGCCTTATGACTAAAAACCAAAACATGAAATAATACAATATGGTAATAAATTCAGCAAAGAATTTTTAAAAAATGATTGACATGAAAAAAAATTTTTAATAAATAAGCAAATAAATAGCCAGTTCAATTATGTATAAAGGTTGAAGAAAAAAAGAAGCTTACCTGTCAACTGAACTCAGAGTATCTTAGAGTTCAATCTTGCAATATCACTGCTCTACAAAATAAATAATATTACTGGCAATTATATGTATTTTTACTAGTACTCATATTTATCATTCTCCAACATCCTCCTGATTCAACAAAATCCTCTTGTTGAAGAGTTTCCTAATCCAAAATAAAAGCAGTTGCTCCCAAGATGTGTCAAAGAGATATGCCCTGATATGCCTTCTCTCCTCATCTTTAAGAACTAGTAATAAAAGGTATGACAAGCAAGAGCACAGAGAAGTTCTGAACACCTGTATACAGACACACACACACATACACACACACCCCTGCTGTTGGCATAGGAGACCAAGTTCTTCTCTGAACTTTATGCTCGAATGATCTACCTGCCTTGAGTAAGAACTGGTTTCTCAGCTTCTCTGTAGGGCACCCGGAGACAAGATTTATCCACTTCTGTGGTCCTGAACCACTCACCAGCATTAGAAAAAAGAGCTTGATCTTCAATTCACCAACTTCAGAAATGAAGAGGTGAAGACTGCTCTGTCCACCAGGGAGGGGACCCAAGGGGACAGGGCTCCAAGCTCTTGGTTAGAGACATGCATTAAACATGTATCAGTTGCTCAGTTTTCTTGTTTCTCCCTCCAGGACACATGCCCTAGAGCAGTGGTTCCTAAACTTTAATGTTCCCTAGAATGCCCTGGAGAGTTTATTAAAGACGCAGACCCAGCTCCAGCTCCAGCAATGTTCATTCTTGAACTCTGTGGTCAGGGAATTCTGACACATGTGGTCCTAAGAGTTGACATTGAGAAAACAGTGTCCTTAGGAAGAACGCCATGATGATGCCCAGTGAGTGTGAGCAGGAAGGAGACGTAGAAAGAACTCTTTACTGACCCTTCCTCCTACTAGCTTAAAGTTTCCCCTAGTTAAGTGAAAGCTTGGGATGTGAGGATGGAGTTTTCTCCCAAGCCGAGATGCTGCCTTTAAATAAATCTGCTTTATGGTAGAAATCCAAATACAATATGAGAAAGTCAAAGTATTTCCTCTGCCTTTTATTCATCCTTTATATTTCTAAAATGGTTTTTATTCATAAAATTTTATATTAACATTTGCTGTTGTTCTATCAAAGTGTAAATCGCTTAGTCGTGTCTGACTCCTAGCAATGCCACAGACGGTAGCCCACCAGGCTCCTCTGTCAGAGGAATTCTCCAGGCAAGAACACTGGAGTTGTTCAGCTTCAGTGTTGTTCAACTCGAGTTGTTGTTCATTCGATAAGCCATGTCCGACTCTTTACAACCTCATGCCAGGCTTCCCTGTTTTTTGCTATCTCCCAGAGTTTGCTCAAACTCATGTTCATTGAGTCAGTAATGCCAGCCAACCATCTCATCCTCTGCCATCCCTTTTTTTTCCTGCCCTCAATCTTTCCCAGTGTCAGGATCTTTTCCAATGAGCTGGATTTTTGCATCAGGTGGCCATAGTATTGGGGTTCAGCATCAGTCCTTCCAATGAATATTCAGGGTTGAATTCCTTTAGGATTGACTGGTATGATCTCCTTGCTGTTCAAGAGACTCTCAAGAGTCTCCTCCAGCCCCATATTTAGAAAGCATCGATATTTGCAACTCAGTCTTTTTTACAGTCCAACTTTGACAGCCGTACATGACTACAGGAAAACCATAGCATTGACTAAATTACCTTTGTTGGAAAAGTGATGTTGCTGCCTTTTTTTTTTTTTCTTAACTATCTTTTAATGTAAACCACAATTCTCACTTGTTCACATTATACTGGTTGACACTTTGACTAACTACTTGGGTTGGCTTTTTTGTTTGTTTGTTTTGTGATTTTTTTTAATATAAAATTATTTATTTCTGCTTTTTAATATGCTATGTAGATTTGCCATAGCTGTTCTTCCAGGGTTAAGTGTCTTTAATTTTCATGACTGCAGTTACCAAACGATTTTGAACCCTAGAAAATAAAATCTGTCACTGTTTCCACTCCTCCCCCTCCCCACTCCATCTATTTGCCATCAGCAGTGAAACGGGACGCCATGATCTTTGTTTTGTGAATGTTGAATTTTAAGCCAGCTTTTTAATTCTGCTCTTTCACCCTCATCAAGAGGCTCTTTAGTTCCTCTTCACTTTCTGCCATTAAAGTGGTGTCATCTGCATATGTGAGGTTGTTGATATTTCTCCCAGCAATCTTGATTCCAGCTGGTGATTCATCCAGTCTGGCATTTCACATGATGCATTCTGTATGTAAATTAAATAAGCAGTGTGACCATATACAGCCTTTATGCACTCCTTTCCAAATTTGGAACCAGTCAGTTGATCTATATCCCATGCTAACTATAGCTTCTTGACCTGCATACAGGTTTCTCAGGAGGCAGGTAAGGTGCTCTGGTATTTCCATCTCTTGAGGAATTTTCCACAGTTTGTTGTGATCTACACAGTCAAAGGCTTTAGTGTACTCAGTGAAAGAGGAGTAGATGTTTTTCTGTAATTCTCTTGATGTTTCTATTTTCCAGCAGATGTTGGCGATTTGATCTCTGGTTCCTCTGCCTTTTCTAAATCTAGCTTGGACTTCCAGAAGTTCTTGGTTCACATACTGCTGAAGCCTAGTGTGAATGGCTTTGAGTATAATCTTGCTAGCATGTGAAATGAGTGCAGTTGTACTATAGTTTTAACATTCTTTGGCCTTGCCTTTCTTTGGAATTGAAATGAAAACTTCTCTTTTTTAGTCCTGGGGCCACTGGTGAGATTTCCAAATTTGCTAGCATATTGAGTGCAGCAGTTTAACAGTATCATCTTTTAGGATACATTTATATAAATGGGATTTATTTTGCATGGTATCTTAGAGTTTTCTTTTCCTGAATTTTTTGCAATAATACTTGCAAGTCTACTTCTATGCTTATCAATGCATAAATATATATAACATCAATATATTAATCTTTTCAGATTTTTAGTTGCTCTCTTGTTGAATTAACTGAGTGATTCATTACAAAAGAATCTCTAATTCTTCAATAAGATAAAACTTTATTAAATATTATAGCACATCCTGAAATCTTCTCCTGTGTCAGTTGTCTGATCAAGGTTACTTTACTATCTGCAAAGCATCCATTTTAACCGGCTGCATTGACTTAGTTCCCCCGTGCCTGTGGCTTGCTCCTTTGAAGAGAGAACAACAGAACTTTGAAAATGTCTATGAAAATACATGAAGAATGGAAGTCTAGGTGGAAGCCCATGAAAAGAGAGGCAATAAAGTCAGACTGTTTTCATTCACCTAAGGAATCATCTAAGTCATTGCTTATGGAATGAAATAAATGAATAATGAGGAAAGTTGCATGATACTATTTTATGCATGTATCAAATATCAAACTCCTTCAAAATATTGTGATTTCCAACTTTACACCCCAAACAGACTAGAGTTGTGGACATTGCCACAGCCTTGCATGTCACTCCAGCTATTGGTTACATACTAATTAGTCTTCTGTTTCTGCATAACTTAGGTAAACATATTACATCTTTCATAGTGCAGGCACACACACACAAAGGGACAAGATGAAAAAATAGGGTTAAAAATCTGATGTTCAAAAAAAGACATATATGTAGTATGTTGATAAGAGAGATGAACAGTATAAACTAATCTAAAAGAAGGCCAAAAAGAGGAAAAAGAAAGCAAAAAATCTTTCTCCAAATCTCTTTGTACTAAGTGAGCTTTGCAAGGTAGCAGGATTACAAAGTTGATGAATAAAGAAAAAAAAATCAATGATACTTTATATTCTAGCAGTGAGCACTGAGAACTGAAATTTTAATATACTAATTAAAATAGTTTAAAAAGCAAAATATGGGCTTATGGATGAATTTACCAAATTACCGGTATGTTAAAACTACAAACTCATTAATGATAAATTTAAAGAGGATGCAAAGAATAAAGATACACTTTGCCCATAGACTGGATAACAATATTATTATGGAGCCAGGCCTCTCCTCCAATTGATCTATAGGGTCAGTGCAATCAAAGGCAATGTATCAGTAGCCTACTTGTAGAATCTGATTCTTAATCTGAAGTAAAGGGGAAGACAGTTGTGGATATGACTTGTGACGGAAGTAAAGCCCAATGCTGTAAAGAGCAATAATGCATAGAAACCTGGAATGTTAGGTTCATGAATCAAGGTAAATTGGAAGTGATCAAACAAGAGATGGCAAGAGTGAACATCACCATTTTAGAAATCAGCAAGCTAAAATGGACTGAAATGGGTGAATTTAACTCAGATGACCATTTTTCCACTACTGTGTGGGAGAATCCCTTAGAAGAAATGGAGTAGCCATCATAGTCAACAAAAGAGTCTAAAATGCAGTACTTGGATGCAATCTCAAAAACGACAGAATGACCTCTGTTTATTTTCAAGGCAAACCTCACAATATCACAGTAATACTGTCGGGGTCCAGCCCCGGTGGATCCAGGGAATTCAAAGCAGGGACGGAATCGGAGTCTGGGAAAGGACTATTTAATTAGGAATATAAAGAGAGATTAGGAAATAGTGTAGTGGGAAATTTAGTGGAGAAAAGAGGCTGAATAACTTGGTTTACGTGGAGAACTAATAAAACCTCAGGACAAGAGGTTTGCACCATCTACATTAGGCCACCGGCACCCCTTTGAATAGCGGAGGGTGCCCCGCTTTGGACTCCCTCTCTCGTGGGTCTTAGAAGCCAGGGCAAGTAAGTAGACATGGCGAGCCTCCACGCCCCAGATGGGAATTCAGCCTGAAAATGAGAGGGAGGGAGAGGGAGAAAAAGAGAGAGAGAGATTTGACACGGGGGAAACCAGTCTTTCCAGTGACTTGCCCATCCTCTATTGTCCAGAAAGGCCTTTTATACTTTTGATTTTACATAGAGATCAATGGATAATACAAAATTATGCAGTGTCAACAGCCCTGACTCTTATCGAGACCAGGCTTTCTCTTTGCATACCTAGTTGTATACACAAGTCTTAGGTGATTCACATTATCTTCTGCCTAGAGGGTCAATTAACATTTTACAGCCCTTTTCTGATAAGGGTAATAGTGTTGTTCTTCCCAAAGTCTGGTGCCACTCTCAGAAAGCACTAAATAAAGTTACATTCTTACATAGCAAGGACACAACAATTTATAACAATGAAAGAAGTACAGTGATTTGTAACAAAGAGAAAATTCTTAACTCAAAAGTCTAGTGTTGCTAACATAAAAGCTACTATATTCCTATTTCTGCATCCCGATTACATTGATTAATATCCTCCCAGGTGCCTAAAAGATAAAGGATATGGAGGCCTGGCAGCAAACATTAACTCAACAAACTCGTCACCAAACTAATTCTTAACTCTCAAAGGTCTATATCTTTAAGATGCTTTAAGCTGCATGCTTCTCATGGTTGGGGGGCTGTAAACAATTCACAAGTTGTAAAAGTCCGGGCAGACCAGTCAGGTAAGTTAGAAAGCCATTGAAGGGGTTTAAACTGAGACATTCTTTTTATATGCAGGAGACTGTTAACTGGAGCTCTGAGTTAACTCTTTCCAGAGAAAGGTGGTAATGTCAGAAGAGTATAGTATAGCAGACAGTAAGCAGACAGATTTTGGTTTTAGGGTAGATGCTCAGGCAGAGGACTCCTTGAGACTTGACTCGCCTTGCCCGTCAGGTCTCTCTACATGACCTTGTCATGGGTGGGATCTCCCGTGCTGGCTCCCGGCAATACAAGTCTATTCCTTGACCAGTAAGGCTGAAGAGGTTGAAGTTGAACAGTTCTAAGAAGACCTACAGGATCTTCTAGAGCAAATACCCAAAAAAGATATCATTTTCATTATAGAGGATGGGAATGCAAAAGTAGGAAGCCAAGAACTACTTGTAGTAACAGGCAAATTTGGCCTTGAAGTAGAGAATGAAGCAGGGCAAAGGCCAATAGAGTTTTGCCAAGAGAACCCACTGTCATAACAAACACCCTCTTCCCACAGCAAAAGAGATGATTCTAAACACAGACATCACCAGATGGTCAATATCAAAATCAGATTGATTATATTATTTGCAGTCAAGATGGAGAAGTTCTATACAATCAGCAAAAACAAGACCAAGGGCTGATTGTGGCACAGACCATGACGTCCTTATTGCCAAATTCAGACTTCAGTTGAAGAAAGTAGGGAAAACTGCTATACCATTCAGGTATGACCTAAATCAAATCCCTTACGATGAGACAATGGAAGGGAGAAACAGATTCAATGGATTAGATCTGATAGACAGAGTGCCTGAAGAACTTTGGACAAAGGTTCATGAGACTGTACAGGAGGCAGGGATCAAAATCATCTCCAAGGAAAAGAAATGCAAAAAGGCAAAATGGTTATCTGAGCAGGCCTTACATATAGCTGAGAATAGACGAGAAGGGAAAGGCAAAGGAGAAAAGGAAAGATATATTCATTTGAATGCAAAGTTCCAAAGAATAGCAAGGAGAGAAAAGAAAGCCTTCTTCAGTGATCAGTGCAAAGGAACAGAAGAAAATAATAGAATGGGAAAGTCTATAGATAACTTCAAGAAAATTAAAGATACCAAAGGAACATTTCATGCAAAGATGGGCACAATAAAGGACAGAAGTGGTATAGACCTAGCAGAAGCAGAAGATATTAAGAAGAAATGGCGAGAATACACACAAGAACTATACAAAAAAGAACTTCATGACTCAAATAATCACAATGGTGTGATCATCACCTAGAGGCAGACATTTTGGAATGTGAAGTCAAGTGGGCCTTAGGAGGCATCACTATGAACAAAGCTAGTGGAGGTGATGGAATTCGAGCTGAGCTCCTTCAAATCCTAAAAGATGATGTTATGAAAGTACTGCACTCAATATGCAAGCAAATTTGGAAAACTCAGCAGTGGCTACAGGACTGGAAAAGGTCAGTTTTCATTCCAATCCCAAAGAAGGCAATGCCAAAGAATGCTCAAACTACTACACAATTGCACTCATCTCACACGCATGTAAAGTAGTGCTCAAAATTCTCCAAGCCACACTTCAACAGTTTGTGAACCTTGAACATCCAGATGTTCAAGCTGGATTTAGAAAAGGCAGAGGAACCAGAGATCAAATTGCCAACATCTGCTGGATGACTGAAAAAGCAAGAGAGTTCAAGAAAAACGTCTACTTCTGCTTTATTGACTATGCCAAAGCCTCTGACTCTGTGGACTACAACAAACTGGAAAATTCTTAAAGAGATGGGAATACCAGACCACCTGACCTGCCTCTTGAGAAATCTGTATGCAGGTCAGGAAGCAGTAGTTAGAAATTGACATGGAGCAACAGTCTGATTCCAAATAGCGAAAGGAGTGTGTCAAGGCTGTATATTGTCACCCTGCTTAATTAATTTATATGCAGAGTACATCATGAGAAACACTTGGCTGGAACACAAGCTGAAATCAAGTATGCCAGGAGACATATGACCCAGCAATTCCACTGCTGGGCATACACACCAAGGAAACCAGAATTGAAAGAGACACATGAACCCTAATGTTCATTGCAGCACTGCTTACAATAGCTAGGACATGGAAGCAACCTAGATGTTCATCAGCTGATGAATGGATGAGAAAGCTGTGGTACATATTCACAATGGAATATTACTCAGCTATTAAAAAGAATGCATTTGAATCAGTTCTAATGAGGTGGATGAAACTGGAGCTTATCATACAGAGTGATGTAAGTCAGAAAGAAATACACCCATACAGTATATTAACACATATATATGGAATTTAGAAAGATGGTAATGATGACCCTATATGAGAGACAGCAAAAGAGACATAGATGTAAAGAACAGTCTTTTGGACTCTGTGGGAGAAAATGAGGGTGGGATGATTTGAGGGGGTAGCGTTGAAACTTGTATATTATATGCGAAGTGGATTGACAGTCCAGGTTGAATGCAAGAGACAGGGTGCTCAGGGCTGGTGCACTGGGATTACCCTGGGGAATGGGATGCAGAGGGAGTTGTGAGGGGGTTCTGGATGGGGAACACGTGTGTGCCCATAGCTGATTCATGTCAATGTATTGCAAAAACCACTACAATATTATAAAGTAATTAGCCTCCAGTTAAATAAAATAAATTAATTAAAAAATAAGAACAAAAAAGAAAGAAAGTCATGGTACATATACACAATGGAACATTACTCAGCTATTAGAAAGAATGCATTTGAATTGGTTCTAATGAGGTGGATAAATCTGGAGCCTATTATACAGAGTGAAGTAGGAAGAAAGAAAAACACCAATACAGTATATTAATGCATATATATGAAATTTAGAAAGATGGTAATGGTGACCCTATATGAGAGACAGCAAAAGAGACACAGATGTAAAGAACAGTCTTTTGGACTCTGTGGGAGAAAATGAGGGTGGGATGATTTGAGGGGGTAGCGTTGAAACTTGTATATTATATGCGAAGTGGATTGACAGTCCAGGTTGAATGCAAGAGACAGGGTGCTCAGGGCTGGTGCACTGGGATTACCCTGGGGAATGGGATGCAGAGGGAGTTGTGAGGGGGTTCTGGATGGGGAACACGTGTGTGCCCATAGCTGATTCATGTCAATGTATTGCAAAAACCACTACAATATTATAAAGTAATTAGCCTCCAGTTAAATAAAATAAATTAATTAAAAAATAAGAACAAAAAAGAAAGAAAGTCATGGTACATATACACAATGGAACATTACTCAGCTATTAGAAAGAATGCATTTGAATTGGTTCTAATGAGGTGGATAAATCTGGAGCCTATTATACAGAGTGAAGTAGGAAGAAAGAAAAACACCAATACAGTATATTAATGCATATATATGAAATTTAGAAAGATGGTAATGGTGACCCTATATGAGAGACAGCAAAAGAGATACAGATGTAAATAACAGAATTTTGAACTCTGTGGGAGAAGGTGAGGGTGGGATGATTTGAGAGAATAGCATTGAAACATGTATATTAGGGTTAGGATTAGTGAACTAGATCACCAGTCCAGGTTAGAGGCATGAGACAGGGCACTCAGGGCCAGTGCACTGGGATGACCCTGAGGGATGGCTTGGGGAGGGAAGTGGGAGGGCGGTACAGAATGAGGACACATGTGCACCCATGGCTGATTCATGTCACTGTATGGCAAAGACCACGACAATAATGCAAAATAATTAGCCTAAAATTAAATATATTAAATTTTTTTAAAAAGATTGCCAGAAGATATATCAATAACCTGAGATACGCAGATGACACCACTCTTACGGCAGAAAGTGAAGAAGAACTAAAGAGCCTCTTGATGAAAGTGAAAGAGGAGAGTGAAAAAGTTGGCTTAAAATGCAACATTCAGAAAACTATGATCATGGCATCTGGTCCCATCACTTCATGGCAAATAGATGTGGAAATAGTGACAGATTTCATTTTCTTGGGCTCCGAAATCACTGCAGATGGTAACTGCAGCCATGAAATTAAAAGATGCTTGTTCCTTGGAAGAAAAATTATGACCAACCTAGACAGCATATTAAAAAGCAGAGACATTACTTTGCTAACAAAGGTCCGTCCAGTCAAAGCTATGGTTTTTCTGGTAGTCATGTATGGATATGAGACTTGGACTATAAAGAAAGCTGAGCACCAAAGAAATGATGCTTTCGAACTGTTGTGTTGAAGAAGACTCTTGAGAGTCCCCTGGTCTGCAAGCAGATCTAACCAGTCCATCCTAAAGAAAATCAGTCCTGAATATTCATTGGAGGCTGAAACTCCAATACTTTGGCCATGTGATGCAAAGAACTGACTCACTTGAAAAGACCCTGTTGCTGGGAAAGATTGAAGGTGGGAGAAGGGGATGACAGAGGATGAGATGGTTGGATGGCATTACCAACTCAATGGGCATGAGTTTGATTAAACTCTGGGAGTTGGTGATGGATAGGGAGGCCTGGTGTGCTACAGTACATGGGGTTATAAACAGTCAGACACAACTGAGTGACTGAAGCATACTGAACTGAAAAGGGAAGACAAAAAATATTAAAATGAAAAGCAAAATGCCATACTTAATTTACCTAATTTCAAAACTGTTTTATAATCCAAAGCAAGGAAAATAAAAATAATTACATGAGAATAGAAATATAAATCAATAGAACAGTGAATAATTTTGAAATACATCAATACATATAAGGTCAATTAAGAGTTTACAAATGCACCAAGGCAATTTAACGTGGCAAGGATAGTGTTTTAATAAATGGTACCAGCATGGTTCGGTATCAATATGTCTTAAGTGAACATGGATGCTTGTGCCACACCACATGCAAAACATAACTCAAAGTGGATCAATAGTTTAGGATCTATAACTATAAAACTATCTTCAATAAAAACTTGGGCAAATCTTGGTAAATGTGGGGTAGGCAATCTTTTCTTAAATAGGACATAAAAGTCATGAACACTAAAAGGAAAAGAGTAGAATCTTGATTTCATAAAAATAAAAAGCATTTGCTCTTCCAAAGAAACTTTTTTAAAAAAAGTTATTGGACTATAGTTGTTTAACAATGTTGTGCTATTTTCTTTTTTCAGAAAACTGAATCTGCCATACATATACATATACCCCCACTTTTAAAAAAATTTCCTTCCCCTTTAGGCCACCACAGAGCTTTGAGTAGAGTTCCCTGTGCTATACAGTAGATTCTAATTAGTTATTTCTTTTATGGACAGTAGTAAATGTCCAATGACAGTTGAATAGATACAGAAGTGGTAGCATATATATACAATGGAATATTATACAGCCACAAAACATAACAAAAGTGAGTCATTGCTAGGATGTTGGTGGGTCTACATATTGTCTGGGTCTGACATACAGAGTAAAGAAAAAAATAAATATTGTTTGTTAATGTCTATATATGAAGTCTAGAAAAATGGTAGTGATGAACCAATTTGACAGGCAAGAATAGAGAGGCAGACATAGAGAATGAATTTCTAGACACAGCTGGAGGTGGAGTTGTTGTTATTCAGTCACTAGGTCTTGTCTGACTTTTTACAAGCCCATGGACTGCAGCATACTAGGCTCCTCTGTCCTTCACAGAGTTTGCTCAGGTAGAAGGAGAGGGTGGGACAAACTGAGAGAGTACCATTGACATTTATACACTTCAGTTCAGTTCAGTTCAGTTGCTCAGTCATGTCTGAGTCTTTGCAACCCCATGAATCAGAGCACTCCAGGCCTCTCTGTCCATCACTAACTCCCAGAGTTCACCCAAACTCATGTGCATTGAGTCAGTGATGCCATCCAGCCATCTCATCCTCTGGCGTCCCCTTCTCCTGCCACCAATCCCTCCCAGCATCAGGGTCTTTTCCAGTGAGTCAACTCTTCGCATGAGGTGGCCAAGTATTGGAGTTTCAGCCTCAGCATCAGTCCTTCCAATGAACACCCAGGACTGGTCTCCTTTAGGATGGACTGGTTGGATCTTCTTGCATTCCAAG
>SJYT01044339.1:0-13641 GCA_006410635.1 Cephalophus harveyi | reverse complement strand
TGCAAGGAGATCCAACCAGTCCATTCTGAAGGAGCTCAACCCTGGGATTTCTTTGGAAGGAATGATGCTAAAGCTGAAACTCCAGTACTTTGGCCACCTCATGTGAAGAGTTGACTCATTGGAAAAGACTGTGATGCTGGGAGGGATTGGGGGCAGAAGGAGAAGGGGGGGATCGAGGATGAGATGGCTGGATGGCATCACAGACTCGATGGACGTGAGTCTGAGTGAATTCCGAGAGATGGTGATGAACAGGGAGGCCTGGCATGCTGCGATCCATGGGGTCGCAAAGAGTCGGACACGACTGAGCAACTGAACTGAACTGAACTGAATCTTAAAAAGGCCAATAAAGAGGGAAAAGTAAAGAAACAATCTTTGTCCAAATCTATTTGCAATAAGTGAGTTTTCCAAGGTAGCAGCATTACAAAGTTGGTCAATAAAGAACAAAAATCAATGATACTTTATATCCTCACAGTGAGCACTGAGAATTGAAAATTTTAATATACTATTTATAACAGTTTAAAAAGCAAAATATACATATGGAAGAATTTACCAAAATACCAGTACATTAAAAACTATAAACTCATTCATGTACAAAGTTGGTCAATAAAGAACAAAAATCAATGATACTTTATATCCTCACAGTGAGCACTGAGAATTGAAAATTTTAATATACTATTTATAACAGTTTAAAAAGCAAAATATACATATGGAAGAATTTACCAAAATACCAGTACATTAAAAACTATAAACTCATTCATGGTAAATTTAAAGAGAATGAAAATGAATAGAGATACACTTTGCACATAGACTGGATAGCTCAATATTGTTATGGAGCCAAGTCTCTCCTCCAATTGATCCACAGGGTCAGTGCAATCAAAGGCAATGTATTAGTAGCCTGCTTATAGAAGGTGATTCTTATTATACGGAAGTCAAAGGGAAGACAAAAAATCTTAAAATGAAAAGCAAAATGCCATAATTTACCTAATTTAAAAACCTTTTTATAATCCATCAAAAGGAAAATAAAAATAATTGCATGAGAATAGGGATATAGATCAATAGAACAGTAAATAATTTTTAAATAGATCAATACAAATAAGGTCAATTAATAGTTTACAGTGGACCAAGGCAATTTAATATGGCAAGCATAGTGTTTCAATGGTTCAGTATCAATAGAGCTTAAGTGAACATGGACTCTTGAGCCACATAACATGCAAAACATAACTCAAAATGGGACAAATGTGTAAGAACTGTAGCTATAAGACTATTTTGAAGAAAACATTGGGCAAAATCTTGGTAAAAGTGAGGTAGGTAATATTTTCTTAAATAGGACACAAAAGTCATGAACACTAAAAGGAAAAGATAGAATCTTGATTTCATAAAAATAAAATGCATTTGCTCTTCCAAAGAAACTTCTTTTAAAAAAGTTATTGGACTATAGTTGCTTAACAATGTTTTGTTATTTTCTGATCTCAGTGAAATGAATTTGCCAAGGTTCTGGTTTTTCCAGTAGTCATGTATGGATGTGAGAGCTGGACAGTGAAGAAAGCTGAGTGCCGAAGAATTGATGCTTTTGAACTATGGTGCTGGAGAAGACTCTTGATAGTCCCTTGGACTGCAAGGAGATCCAACCAGTCCATCCTAAAGAAGATCAGTCCTGGGTGTTCACTGGAAGGACTGATGCTAAAGCTGAAACTCCAGTACTTTGGCCACCTGATGTAAAGAGCTGATTCATTGGAAAAGATCCTGATGCTGGGAGGAATTGGGGGCAGGAGGAGAAGGGGATGATCGAGGATGAGATGGCTGGATGGCATCACCGACTCAATGGACATGGGTTTGGGTAAACTCCCAGAGTTGGTGATGGACAGGGAGGCCTGGCATGTTGCAGTTCACAGGGTCACAGAGTCAGACATGACTGAGCGACTGAACTGAACTTAACTGATACATATTTATGCCCCTCTTTTTAAAATTTCCTTCCCATTTATGTCACCACAGAGCTTTGAGTAGAGTTCCCTGTGCTAATACAGTATAGTCTCATTTGTTATCTATTTTATGCACAGTAGTAAATGTCCACTGACAGAGGAATAGATAAAGAAGATGTGGCACATATATACAATGGAATACTATACAGCCACAAATGAAACAAAACTGTGCCATTGCCGGGATGTGGATGGGTCTACATAGTGTCTGGGTCTGACATACAGAGTGAAAAAAGTCAGAAAGAGAAAGCTAAATATTATTATGTTAATGTCTACATATGGAATCTAGAAAAATGGTAGTGATGAACCAATTAGACAGGCAAGAATAGAAAGGCAGACATAGAGAATGGATTTCTGGACACAGATGGAGGAGTAGTTGTTGTTACAGTTGCTAAATTTTGTCTGTTTACAAGCCCATGGATTGCAGCATACCATTCTCCCCTGTCCTTCACAGAGTTTGCTCAGGGGGAAGGAGCTGCTACTGCTGCTAAGTCACTTCAGTCATGTCCGACTCTGTGACCCCATAGACTGCAGCCCACCAGGTTCCCCCATCCCTGGGATTCTCCTGGCAAGAACACTGGAGTGGGGGAAGGGGAGGGTGGGAAAAACTGAGAGAGTACCATTGACATACATACACTACTATGTGTAAATTAGATTGCTAATGAGAAACTGCTCCATAGCACAGGAAACTCAGTGTGGCACTCTGTGATGACCTAGAGGACTGCAAAGCATGCAGAGGGTTGGAGGGAGGATGAAGAGGGAGAGAATATATATATATATACTTAGAGCTTATTCATGTTGCTGTATTGCAAAAACTAACAAATTATTGTAAAGCAATTATCCTCCAATAAAAAATAAATGAATAATTAAATACATTTTAAAAAAGAAATAAATTCCCAGGAAATAAGAGGAGAGGCATAAATACTAAGATCTATATAAATTCTCAGCCTGATAGACAAGATCAAAAATCAAGAACCTAAACTCAAAATTCCAAATTTATGCTAATGAACTGTTAGGAAATAGACAATAATTGTAAAGGAATGCAATTCAACTACCAAAGATTTACTGAGCATTTATTCCATGCTGGGATCAAATCTAGGGATATAGGAGCTAAGGTTTTGTGAACACACATGGCTGTTATAA
Organism: Cephalophus harveyi; assembly: GCA_006410635.1. Lineage (NCBI taxonomy): Eukaryota > Metazoa > Chordata > Mammalia > Artiodactyla > Bovidae > Cephalophus > Cephalophus harveyi. The sequence goes on along the minus strand of SJYT01044339.1, from coordinate 10,522 downwards.
AGACGAGCAAACATCATTGAGAGAAGACTTTTGCCTTGTGCAAGAGTCTCTCCAGGGCCCCCTTCATGTCCCTGTTCCTTAGGCTATAAATGAAGGGGTTCAGCAGTGGAGTGACCACTGTGTAAATCACAGAGGCAATGGTGCTCTTATCCCTGGAGGTGCTCGATGAGGGGAAAAAATACAGTCCAATAATTGTTCCATAATACAGAAACACCACAGAGAGGTGAGAGCCACACGTGGACAACGCTTTGCAGATCCCCTTGGTGGAGGGGACCTTCAGGATGGTGGCCCCAATGCAACCATAAGAGGTCAGGATACATATTAATGGGAGGATGATGACGACCACTCCTGCTGTGAAAATGGCCAGCTCATTGAGGGATGTGTCTGAGCAGGAGAGCTTCAGCAGGGCATCAAGGTCACAGAAGAAATGGGGGATGCTGTGGTCAGCACAAAAGGACAGCTGGGTCAGGAGGAGGGTATGACACAGGGCATTGGCACAGGAGAGAATCCAGGACACAGTTACTAGTAAGGTGCACAGCCCCTGTCCCATGATGGTGCTGTAGTGGAGAGGGTGGCAGATGGCCACGTACCGATCATAAGCCATTGAGGTGAGCAGGAAATCGTCCAGATCAGTAAAAGAGAGGAAGAAATACATCTGTGTTATGCACCCGGCATAGGGGATGGATTGATCCTGAATCTGCATGTTTATCAGCATTTTAGGGATGGTGACAGATGAAAAGGAGATGTCAGTGAGGGCCAAGTGGCTGAGGAAGAAGTACATGGGGATGTGGAGGCAAGGGTCCAGCCTGATGAGCAGGACGATGAGCAGGTTGCCCAGCACCGTGGTCAGGTACACGCCCAGGAACAGGGCGAAGAACACACCCTGCTGCTCTGGCCGGATGGGGAGTCCCAGGAGGAGGAACTCGGACACGCTGCTATTTTCCTCTCTCTTCATGCTCTTCTCCTGTCTGTTGTGAACAAAAGGATAGTAAAGTAGCACATTTTCACTACAGAAGCAGAAAATAATGAGTCCTTTCTGCTGGTGAATGCCAGTGTCTGCCTGCATTGCCATGTCCCTGCAAAACTCTAAAATGTATGACATTACCATGTAAAACAGGGAATTTACCAACCAAGTAGAGGTTTGATACAGAACTGAAACTGGCTCAGTCGCATTTTTTCATCATCTAGCAGAGAGGTCACCTCTAAGTCATAATTTGCAGCTGTGCCTTTTCAGCAAAGAGAAAATGTCACATCATCTTAGTAGAGGGATAGATAGTAAGTTAAAATCTCTCTCATTTCTATTCTGTTTCTGTACATTTAAGAGCAATCCTATGGTTTGACCTTCAGATTGTGACATAATGATTTTTCTGAAATCTGACTTCAAAATCCTTTCCTAAGTAAAGTATAGGGAGGACGTTTCAACAACAAATTCTCACAGGGAAGTGGATCAAAAATACATTGCCAAAGTTTAAATTATGTATAAAGGCTGAAGAGAAAAGAATCATATCTCTTGATTGAACTCAGAGGGTCTTATATCTTAGCCTTGCAATATCACTGCTTTACAAAGTAAAAATATTACTGTCAGTCACATATTTTTTTTTAACTAATACTCATATTTATCATTATCTAATCTTCTCTTGATCCAACAAACTCTCCTGACCTCATGAATAGGCACACCCATAATAAAAAGAGTTGTTATCAAGAGTCAAAGTGATAAGCCATGATATGCCTTCTCCCCTTGTCTTTAGGTACTAGCATGAGAACTGACATAAATAAGACCACCTGTATACATACACACACACACACATACACACCTGCTATAGGGAAAGGAAACCAGTTCTGCTCTGAACTTTATGCTAATGTGATCTGGCTGCTGAGAGTAAGGACAGGTTTTTCAGTTTCTCTTTAGGACACCTGGAGACCAGATGTAGCCAATTCTGTGGTCCTGAACCTCTTACCAGCATCAGAGAGGAAAAATCCATGAGCCTTGGAGTTCGTCTCCAAGGAGTTCGTCTCCAAGGAGTTCATCTCCAAGTTCAGAATGGAGTGTGAACACTATCATCTGCCCAACAGGGAGAAGACTCAAGGGACCAGACACCGAACTCCTGGTTAGACATGCATTAAACATAGATTAATTGCTCAGTTTTCTTCTTACTCTCTCCAAGACAGATGCCCTCGGGCAGTCGTTCCTAAACTTTGATATGCCACAGAATCCCCTGGGGAGCTTGTTAAAGTTGGAGATCCCAGCTCCACCTCCAGTGACGCTCTTTCTTGAACTCTGCAGCCAGGGAATTCTGACGCACGTGGTCCTAAGGGCAGATTTTGAGGAAACGTTGTCCTTAGGAAGAACATCATGGTGATGCCCTGTGGACATGAGCCCCCCAAAATATCTAAAAGACCTTCTTACCCTTCCCTACTAACTTAATGTTTCCCTGAGTTAAGTCATAGCCTGGTATGTGAGCAGGGATTTATTTTCCAAGTGGAAATTCCCTTTTGATTTTCTGCTTTTAAAATTAATTCTTCTTCATGATGGAAACCCAAATGCAATAACATAGATATGAATGGAAAGAAGTACATCAAAGAACTTCACCCTTCCGTTATTCATTTATCCTTCTAAAGTGGATTTTATTCAAGAAATTTTATATTTACATATATATATTTACATATTTTATATTTATTTTATATGGTATTTTATAACTTTCTTTTCCTATAGGAATATATTGCAATAATATTTGCATATATACTTCTATGCATATAAATATAAAGAAGACATATAGCATCAACAGGTCAATCTACTTAAAATTTAAAAATTTTAGCTGCACTCTTGCTGAATAGTTCTGATGAACCAACTCATTGCAAAAGACACTGATGCTGGGAAAGACTGAGGGCAGGAAGTGAAACGGGTGACAGAGGATTAGATAGTTGGATGGCATCACCAACACAATGGACATGAAAAGTGAAAGCAAGTGAAAGCCCTCAGTCATGTCCAACTCTTTGTAACCCCGTGGACTGTAGCCCGCCAGGTTCCTCTGTCCATGGAATTTTCCAGGCAAGAATACTAGAGTGGGTAGCCATTGCCTTCTCCAGGGGATCTTCCAAACCCAGGTATTGACCCAAGTGCCCTGCATTACAGGCGAATTTTTTACCATGTGAGCCACCAGGGAAGCACAAGAATACTGGAGTGGGTATCCTATCCCTTCTCCAGTGGATCTTCCTGACCTAGGAATACAACTGGTGTCTCCTGCATTGCAGGCAGATTCTTTACCAGCTGAGCTACCAGGGAAGTTTGAGCAACTGTAGGAGGTGGTGAAGGACAGGGAAACCTGGCATGCTGCAGTCCATGGAGTCACAAAGAGTTGGACAAAACTTAATGAATAAACAACAACAAAATTGTTGAGCTAACTCAGTGATTCTTTAATAAAAATTCTTGAATTCTTTAATAAAGTTAAACCTTACTAAAGACTATACTATGCCTTGAAATCTTCTCTGTGTCAGTTGTCTGATCAAGGTTACTTTCACATCTCCAAAGCATCCAGTTTTACAGGCTCCATTATCATGGTTCCCCCATGCCCGTGAGGAACTTCATGCTCCTTTGAAGAGAGAAGAACCTAACTTTGAAAATGTCCAGGAAAAATACATGAAGAATGGAAGGTTAAAATGAACTCTGTGAAAAGAGAGGTAATAAAGCCAGACTGTCTTCATTCACCTAAGGGATTGCTTAAGTCAGAGCTTATGGAATGAAATAAATAAACAGTAATTTGCTATTGTAATATTCTATACATGTATCAAATATCAAACTCCTTCCAACATTTTGATTTCCATCTTTACACCCAAACAGACTAGAGCTGGGGACATACCACAGACTTAAATGTCACTCCAGATGCTGGTTACATATTGTTTAGTCTTATGTTTATGTATAAAGTTGATAAAGATATTACATTTTGCATAGCAGCAGCACACATACAAAATGACACCATAGAAAGACTGGGATAAAAACCAATGCTAAAAAAGACATATACCTAATAAGATAATAATAGAGATAAAATGAACAAGTAAGAAATAAACTAATCTTAAAAAAGGCAGAAAAAGAGGGAAAAGAAAACAAAAAAGAATCTCCCTCCAAATAAGTTTGCATTAAGTGATTTTGCAAAGTAGCAGGATTACAAAGCTGATGAACAAAAACCAAAAATCAATGGTACTTTATATCCTAGCATGGAGAATTGAAAATTTTTGATATACTATTTATAAAGTGAAGTCTCTCAGTCGTGTCTGACTCTTTGCGACCCCGTGGACTGTAGCCCACCATGCTCCTCTCTCCATGGGATTTTCCAGGCAAGAATACTGGAGTGGGTTGTCATTTCCTTCTCCAGAGGATCTTCCCAACCCAGGGATCGAACCCAGGTCTCCCGCATTGTAAGCAAGATGCTTTACCGTCTGAGCCACCAGGGAATTCCTATACTATCTATAGCAGTATAAAAACTGAAAAATACATATGAATGAATTTACCAAAAAACCTGCAATACTAGTACATTAAAAACTACAAAATATTTATGGTGAAATAAAGAGGATGCAAATAGAGATATATCTTGCACACAGACTGGATAATTCAATATTATCATAGAGCTGGTTCTCTCCCCCATTTGACCTACAGGGTCAATGCCATCAAAGCCAAAAACATTAGCAGCCTACTTTTTGAAGATATCTCTTAATTTTACACAGACATGAAAGGGAAACCATAATAATTTAAAATGAGGAAAAAACTGCCAGACTTACTTTACCTAATTTCAAAACTTTTATAATCCATAGCAAAGAAAATAATAATATTGGCATGAGAAAAGGAATATAGATCTATAGAACAGTGATTAATTTTGAAATCAGTCAATACACACAAGGTCAATTAATAGTTTATGAATGCACCAAGGAAATTTAATGTGGCAAGGATATTGTTTCAGAAAGTGATGTCAACATGATTCAGTATCAATATGTCTTACGTGAACACGGACTTTTGGCTGCACCATATGCAAAACATAACTTGAACTGGAGCAATTGTGTAAAACCTATAAGTATAAAACTATGGTGTAGGCAACATTTTGTTAGATAAGACACAGAAGTCATGAACTCTAAAAAAAAAAAAGCAATCTTGACTTCATAATAATAAAATGCATCTGCAATTCAAAAGAAACTCTTCTTTAAAAATTTTTATTGGAGCATAATTACAATGTTGTATTAGTTTCTGCTCTTGAGGAAAGTGAATCAGCCATACTTATATATTTCTGTTGTTGTTCAGTTGATCAGTCATGTCCAGCTCTTTGCGACGCAATGGACAGAAGCATGCCAGGCTTCCCTGTCCCTTACCATCTCCCAGAGCTTGCTCAAACTCATGTCCACTGAGTCAATGATGCCATCCAACCATCTCATCCTCTGTTGTTCCATTTTCCTGCCTTCAATCTTTCCCAGCATCAAGGTCTTTTCCAATGAGTCAACTCTTCATATTAGGTGGCCAAACTATTGGAGCTTCAGCTTCAGCATCAGTCCTTCCAATGATTATTCACAATTGATTTCCTTTAGGATGGACTGGTTGGATCTCCTTGCGGTCCAAGGGACTCTCAAGAGTCTTCTCCAACACCACAGTTCAAAAGTGTCAATTCTTTGGCTCAGCTTTCTTTATGGTCCAACTCTCACATCCATGTATGACTACTGGAAAAAACATAGCTTTGGACGGACCTTTGTTGGCAAAGTAATGTCTCTGCTTTTTAATATGCTGTCTAGGCTGATCATAGCTTTTCTTCCAAGGAGTAAGGGTCTTTTAATTTCCTGGCCACAATCACCACCTGCAGTGATTTTTGAGCCCAAGAAAATAAAGTTATGGTTTTCATTGTTTCCCCATCTGTTTGCCATGTAGTGATGGGACTGAATGCCATGATCTTAGATTTTGCATGTTGAATTTTAAGTCAGCTTTTTCACTTTCCTTTTTCACCTTCATCAAGATACTCTTTAGTTCCTCTTGGTTTTCCGCCATAAGGGTGGTGTCATCTGCATATCTGAGGTTATTGATATGCCTCTTGGCAATGTTGATTCCAGGTTGTGCTTCATCCAAACTGGCATTTTGCATAATGTACTCTTTATAGAAGTTAAATAAGCAGGGTGACAATAAACAGCCTTGACGTACTCCTTTCCGAATTTGGAGCCAGTCCATTGCTCCATGTCCAGTTCTAAATGTTACCTCTTGACCTGCATTCAGGTTTCTCAGGAGGCAGGTCAGGTGGTCTAGTATTCCCATCTCTTGAAGAATTACCCAAAGCTTGTTGTGATCCACACAGTCAATGAAACAGAAAAGAAAGTAGAAAGAAAGCGAAGTTCCTCAGACATGTATGACTCTATGAGACCCTGTGGACTGTACCCTATCAGGTTCCTATGTCCATGGGATTCTCCAAGCAAGAATACTGGAGTGGGATGCCATTTCATTTTTCAGGGGATCTTCCTGACCCAGGGATCAAACCCTGGTCTCCCGCATTGCAGGCAGATGCTTTACCCTCTGAGCCACCAGGGAATGAAGCAGAAATAGATATTTTTCTAGAATTGGCTTGAATTCTATTTTTCTAGAATTGTCCAACCTTTTTCTTTTTCTGGATGTTGGCAATGTGATCTCTGGTTCCTCTGCCATTTCTAAATCCAGTTTGAACATTTTGAAGTTCTTGGTTTACATACTGTTGAACCAGTCTAGCTTGGAGAATTTTGAGAATTACTTTGCTAGCATGTGAAATGAGTGCAACTGTGCAGTTGTTTGAAAATTCTTTGACATTGCCCTTCTTTGGAACTGGAATGAAAGCTGACATTTTCCATTCCTATGGCCATTGCTGAGTTTTCCAAATTTGCTGGCACATGGAGCTCAGCACTTTAACAGCTTCATCTTTTAGGATTTGAAATAACTCAACTGGAATTCCATCACCTCCACTAGCTTTGTTTGTAGTGACGCTTGCTAAGGCCCACTTGACTTTGCACTCCAAGATGTCTGGCTCTAGGTAAGTGATCACACCATCATGGTTATCTGGGTTATTCAGATTTTTTTGTATAGTTCTCTTGTGTATTCTTGTCATCTCTTCTGAATATCTTCTTCTTCAGTTAAGTCCATACGATTTGTGTTCTTTATTGTGCCTATCTTGGCATGACATGTTCCATTGGTATTTCTAATTTTCTTGAAGAGATCTCTAGTTTTTCCCATTCTGTAGTTTTCCTCTATTTCTTTGCATTGTTTACTTAGGAAGGCTTTCTTATCTCTCCTTGCCATTCTATTTAATATATAGTAGTATTTACCACAATCCTTGGAGAAGGCAATGGCAATCGACTCCAGTACTCTTGCCTGGAAAATCCCATGGGCGGAGGAGCCTGGTAGGCTGCAGTCCATGGGGTCGTGAAGAGTCAGACACGACTGAGCAACTTCACTTTCATTTTCATGCATTGGAGAAGGAAATGGCAATCCACTCCAGTGTTCTTGCATGGAGAGTCTCAGGGACGGTGGAGACTGCTGGGCTGCCGTCTATGGGGTCGCACAGAGTTGGACACGACTGCAGCAACTCAATCGTGTCCGACTCTGTGCGACCCCATAGACAGCAGCCCACCAGGCTCCTCCATCCATGGGATTTTCCAGGCGAGAAGACTGGAGTGGAGTGCCATCGCCTTCTCCCAACACACAGCACTACTATGTATTAAAATACAAACATTTTATATAACACTACTATATTTTATTTTATTATTATGTCCAACCTTTTCTTTTTTTTCTTTTTTTAAAATATAAATTTATTTACTTTAATTGGAGGTTAATTACTTTACAATATTGTATTGGTTTTGCCATACATCAACATGAATCTGCCACAGGTATACACATGCTCCCCATCCTGAACCCCCCTCCCACCTCCCTTCCCGTTTAAATATAACAGTTTAGCACAGGAAACTGTGTAGCACAGGGAACTCTTCTCAACACTCTGTGGTGGATTTCCTTTCCATTAAGTCACCACAGAGCACTGAGAAGTGTTCCCTCTGCTATACAGTAAGTTCTCATTAGTTATCTTTATAATCAGTTCAGTTCAGTTGTTCAGTCGTCTCCGACTCTTTGCGACCCCATGAATAGCAGCACGCCAGGCCTCCCCGTCCATCACCAACTCCTGGAGTTCAAACTCATGTCCATCGAGTCAGTGATGCCATCCAGCCATCTCACCCTCTGTCGTCCCCTTCTCCTCCTGCCCCCAATCCCTCCCAGTATCAGAGTCTTTTCCAATGAGTCAACTCTTCTCATGAGGTGGCCAAAGTACTGGAGTTTCAGATTTAGCATCATTCCTTCCAAAGAAATCCCAGGGTTGAGCTCCTTCAGAATGGACTGTTTGGATCTCCTTGCAGTCCAAGGGACTCTCAAGAGTCTTCTCCAACACCACAGTTCAAAAGCATCAATTCTTCGGCACTCAGTCTTCATAGTCCAACTCTCACATCCATACATGACCACAGGAAAAACCATAGCCTTGACTAGACGGACCTTAGTCAGCAAAGTAATGTCTCTGCTTTTGAATATGCTATCTAGGTTGGTCATAACTTTTCTTCCAAGGAGTAAGCATCTTTTAATTGTATGGTTGGAGTCACCATCTGCAGTGATTTTGGAGCCCAAAAAAATAAAGTCTGACACTGTTTCTACTGTTTCCCCATCTATTTCCCATGAAGTGATGGGACCGGATGCCATGATCTTCATTTTCTGAATGTTGATCTTTAAGCCAACTTTTTCACTCTCCTCTTTCACTTTCATCTTTATAATACATAGTACTAAATGTCTGGATGCCTTTTTTTTTTTTTTTTTGATCTCTGGTTCCTCTGCCTTTTCTAAACCCAGCTTGGACATCTGGAACTTCTGAGTTCACGTAATGCTGAAGCCTAGCATGCAGGATTTTGAGAATAATCTTACTAGTATGGGAGACGAGAACGAATGTCTAGTGGTTTGAAAGGAAAGGAGTAAGACAAGGTTGCTTATTGTTACACTGTTTATTTACCTTATGGGCTAAGCACATCATGAGAAATGCCAGCTGGATGAGTTACGAATCAAGATTGGTGGGAGAAACATCAACAATTTCAGATAGGAGGATGATACCACTCTAATGGCAGAAAGCAAAAGGAACAAAAAGAACTTCTTGATGAAGGTGAAGGAGGAGAGTGAAAAACCAGCTGAAATCTAAATATTAAAAAAAAAAAACTAAGATCAAGATTGTCTGGAGAAATATCAATAACCTCAGATATGCAGATGACTCCACCCTTATGGCAGAAAGTGAAGAGGAACTAAAAAGCCTCTTGATGAAAGTAAAAGAGGAGAGTAAAAAAGTTGGCTTAAAGCTCAATATTCAGAAAACTAAAATCATGGCATCTGGACCCATCACTTCATGGCAAATAGATGGGGAAACAGTGGAAACAGTGTCCGACTTTTTTTGGGGGGGCTCCAAAATCACTGCAGATGGTGACTGCAGCCATGAAATTAAAAGACGCTTACTCTTTGGAAGGAAGGTGATGACCAACCTAGATAGCATGTAGAAAAGCAGAGATATTACCTTGCCAACAAAGGTCTGTCTAGTCAAGGTTTTGTTTTTTCCAATGGTCATATATGGATGTGAGAGTTGGACTGTGAAGAAAGCTGAGGGCCAAAGAACTGATGCTTTTGAACTGTGGTGTTGGAGAAGACTCTTGAGAGTCCCTTGGACTGCAACCAGTCCATCCTAAAGGAGATCAGTCTGGGTGTTCATTGGCAGGACTGATGCTGAAGCTGAATCTCCAATACTTTGGCCACCTTATGTGAAGAGTTGACTCATTGGAAAAGACCCTGATGTGCCAGGAGCCAGTGTGAGGAATCCCGCCCATGGCAAAGGTCATGAGGAAGGAAGCCTGACAAAACGCAAGGGCATGATCAGGCTTCAGGGGTTCCCCCTGGAATTTTCTGAGCATCCACCCCCAAAAACCAGAGTCTGCCTGCTTTACTGTGTTATGTTTTCCACCTACTCTTCCACATTGACGGGGGGCTGTCCCCCCACCACCTTTTTCTGGAAAAAGTTAATTTAGAGCTTTTAGATAATAAATATCCTGGACATAATAAGAGTTTTAATCCAAAAACCCCTCTGATGGCTTTCTAGCCTGCCTGCCAGACTCTTACCACTGTGCATGTGATTGTTTGCAGCCTCCCAACCGCAAGAGGCACAGGAAGCTTAAAATATCCTAGGAATGTAGGGGCTTCTGAGGAGTCAAAATCATTAGAATATGACTGATTAAAGGTTTCACTTGTTGAGCCAATACTTGCTGCCAAATTTTCATATCTTTTATTTGTAGATGTAGTTGGTATATAGAAAAAACAGGTAGTAGACCTGGTGGAGGTGATGGAATTCCAGTCGAGCTGTTTCAAATCCTGAAAGGTGATGCTGTGAAAGTGCTGCACTCAATCTGCTAGCAAATTTGGAAAATTCAGCAGTGGCCACAGGACTGGAAAAGGTCCGTTTTCATT
>SJYT01044338.1:96601-109503 GCA_006410635.1 Cephalophus harveyi | reverse complement strand
ATTTTTATGATCATATATTCTGTTTCCCCTTTCTTTATCTTTTACACTTTTACTATAGGCTGTTGCCTTGTGGTTACTAAGATGGTTACATAAGACGTCTGATAAATAAAACAGTCTATTTTAAGATGATAGAAACTGTAATTGTCTACAAGAGCTTCACCTTTTTGCTTTTCCGCCTTTACATTTTTGATGCATTATTTACTTTTTATATAGTGTGTTCATTAACAAATTATAATAGCTATAATTATTTTTAATACTCTTTTCTTTTGATGTTTTTGACTTCCCTGGTGGCTCAGATGGTAAAGCGTCTGCCTACAATGCGGGAGACCGGTGTTCAATCCCTGGGTCGGGAAGATCCCCTGGAGAAGGAAATGGCAACCCACTCCAGTATGCTTGCCTGGAAAATCCCATGGACGGAAGAGCCTGGTAGGCTACAGTCCATGGGGTCGCAAAGAGTCGGATACGACCGAGTGACTTTCTTCTTCTTCTTTTGATGTTTATACTGTAGTTAAGTGGCTAACACATCGTCCTACTACAGAAATTAGTTTTCTAAGTTGAATGTTTACTTTTACCCATATGCTGTATACTCTTGTACATTTTCATGTTACTGATTGGCATTATTTCATTTCAGCTGGAAAAACTACTTTTAGCATTTCTTGCAAAGCGGGTCTATGGGTGATGAGCTCTGCCGGATTTTTTTTCTGCTCTGGAAAATTTTGGGCTGGCAATTATTTTTCTTTCAACTTTGAATATGTCATTGCATCTCTCCTGACCTAGACTTTTAGCTGAGAAATCTGCTTAGAGCCTGACGGGAATTTCTTTATAGGTTATTATCTTTTTCCCTTGGCTGTTGTTAGGATTATCTCTTTATTTTTTATTTTTGACAGGGTCTTTATAAAGTGTCTTAGATATGGTTTTATTTGCACTGAGTTAATAGGGTTATATTAGCTTTGTATACTTGGATATATAATTCTCTACCCAGACTTGGAAAGTTCTCAGCTGTTATTTCTGTTTTAAATTGAAGTGTTGTTATCTCTGCAACCCCATGGACTGCAGCACCCCAGGCTGCCCTGTCCTTTCCCATCTCCTGGAGTTTGCTCAAACTCATGGCCATTGAGTCAGTGATGCCATCCAGCCATCTGATTCTCTGTTGCCCCCTTTTCATCTTGCCCTCAATCTTTCCCAGCATCAGGGTCTTTTCCAGTGAGTCAGGTCTTTGCCAAAGTATTGGAGCTTCAGCTTCAGTCCTTCCAATGAATATTCAGGGTTATTTCCTTTAGGATTAACTGGTTTGATCTCCTTGCTGTCCAAGGGACTCTCAAGAGTCTTCTCCAGCACCACAGTTCAGAAGCCTCAGTTCTTTGGCGCTCAGCCTTCTTTATAGCCCCATTCTCATATCCATATATGACTACTGGAAAAACCATAGCTTTGACTATATGGACCTTTGTTGGCAAAGTGGTGTCTCTTCTTTTTAATACACTGTCTAGGGTTGTCATAGCTTTCCTTCCAAAAAGCAAACGTCTTTTAATTTTGTGGCTGCAGTCACCATCTGCAGTGATTCTGGAGCCGAAGAAAATAAAATGTCACCATTTTTACTTTTTTTCATCTGTTTGCCATGAAGTGATGGGACTGGATGCCATGATCTTCATTTTTTGAATGTTGAGCTTTAAGCCAGCTTTTTCACTCTTTCACCTCTCATCAAGAAGCTCTTCAGTTCCTCTTCACTTTCTGCCATTAGGGTGGTATCATCTGCATGTCTGAGGTTGTTGATATTTCTCCCAGCAATCTTGATTCCAACTAATGCTTCATCCAGTCCAGCATTTCGCATGATGTATTCTGCATATAAGTTAAATAAGCAGGGTGACAGTATGCAGCCTTGATGTACTCCTTTCCCAGTTTTGAGCCAGTCCATTTTTCCATGTCTGTTTTTAACTGTTGCTTCTTGGCCCGCATACAGGTTTCTCAGGAGACAAGTCAGGTGGTCTAGTATTCCCATCTCTTTAAGAATTTTCCACAGTTTGTTGTGATCCACATAGTCGTAGTCAGTGAAGAGGACATCAATTTTTTTAAAAATTCCCTTGATTTTTCTATGATCCAATGGTTATTTGCAGTTTGATCTCTGGTTCCTCTGCTTTTTCTGAATCCAGCTTGTACATCTGGAAGTTCTCAGTTCACATGCAGTTGAAGCCTAGCTTGAAGGAATTTGAGCATTACCTTGCTAGTATGTGAAATGAGTGCAATTGTACAATCATTTGAACATTCTTTGGCTTGCCTTTCTTTTGGATCGGAATGAAAACTGAGCTTTTCCAATCCTGTGGGCACTGCTGAGTTTTACAAATTTGCTGGCATAATGAGTGCAACACTTTAACAGCATCTTCTTTTAGGATTTGAAATAGCTCTGCATGAATTCCATCACCTCCACTAGCTTTGTTCATAGTAATACTTCCTAAGGCCCGCTTGACTTCACACTCCCAGATGTTTGGCTCTAGGTGAGTGACCACACCTAGAGTGATCACGGTCATCTGGTTCATTAAGACCTTTTCAGTATAGTTCTGTGTATTCTTGCCACCTTTTCTTAATTGCTTCTGTTAGGTCCTTGCTGTTTCTGTCTTTGATTGTGCCCATCTTTGCATGAGATGTTCCCTTGGTGTCTCCAGTTTTCTTGAAGAGATCCCTAGTCTTTTCTCATTCTGTTGTTTTCCTCTATTTCTTTGCATTGTTCACTCAGAAGACTCTCTCTCCTTGCTTTTCTTTGGAATTCTGCATTTACTTGGGCTTATCTTTCCCTTTCTCCTTTGCCTTTTGTTTCTCTTTTCTCAGCTATTTGTAAGGCCTCCTCAGACAACCACTTTGCCTTCTTGAGGTGAATATATCATTAGTTTCAAGTGCACAACATAATGATTTGATCTTTGTATATATTGCAAAATGATCACAGGTTAACATCCATCACCATATGTAATTACAGATTTTTTCTAGTGAGAACTTTTAAGATATACTATTAGCAGCTTTCAGTTATGCAGTACAGTATTAACTACTGTAGTCACTGTACTATATATGACATCCCTATGACTTATGACATGAATTTATACATTTTGACCTCCTTCACCCATTTCACCAATCCCTCCTTCCCCATGTACCTTTGGCAACCACTAATCTGTTCCTTATATCTGTGAATTTGGGAGTTTTTGTTGTTTTAGATTCCACATATAAGTGATATCACATGGTCTTTGGTTTTCTCTGACTTACGTCATTTAGCAAACTGTTCTGAAGTTCTGTTTTTGCAGATGGTGAGGTTTCATGTCATTTTTTATGGCTGAAGAATATTCCATTGTGTGTCTGTGTGTGTATAAAAGACACGCAGTTTTTATTTATTCATCCATCATAGACACTTAGCTTGCTTCCATATGTTGGCTGTTATAAATAATGATGCAATAAATTTGGATGTGTGTCTTCTTCAGTTAGTTATTTCTTCCTATAAATATCGAGAAGCAGATATGCTGGATCATATGTCGACTCCGTTTTTAATTTTAAAGGATCCTCTATACTGTTTTCCATAGTGGGTGCACCTATTCAGTCTAACAGCACACCAAGTATTCCCTTTTCTCCACATCTTCACCAACACTTCTAATTTCTTGTCTTTCTGATAATAGCCGTTCTGACAGGTGTGAAGTGCTATCTCATTGTGGTTTTGATTTCCATTTCCGTGATTATTAGAGATGATGATCTTTTTTTCAGGTACTTGTTGGCCATCTGTATTTCTTTTTTTTGGGAAAAATGTCTGACACTCTCCCCATTTTAAAATGATTGTTTTGCTATTGGATTGTATGATTTCTTCAAGTTTTACCTACTAATCTCTTATCAGATATATAATGTAAATGTTTTCTCCAATTTTGTTTTCAGTTTTCTGGCAGTTTCCTTTGCTGTGCAAATGCTTTTTGGTTTGATTTAGTCCTACTTGGTAGTCTTGTTGCTAAGGTCAGATCCAAAAAAATCTTAGTTGAGACTGATTTCAAGGAGCTTATCACCTGTTTTCTTACAGGAATTTTATGGCTTTACGTGCCATATACTTGATTTATAGTAAACTCTGTCATTTCCAGCCTCTTTTGTATGTGGTAGTTGTTTTCCCAATACCATTTTTGAAGAGATTGCCATTTCCCAATCGTATATTCTTGTCTCCTTTGTTGTTAACTGGCTGGTTAAGTTTGTTTCTAGGCACCTTCCAGGTGGGCGTTTTGTCTGCTCCCTCTGATTTGGGTCTGGGTCTGTGTGCATGTGCACTCCTGAGTCAGTTAATTCCTTTGCTGTTTGCTAGTCCTGTGGTTTGAATGTCAGCTTGTGAATCCTGTTGGTTATTAAAATTAGCTCATGAAGGGTCCTTCCCTCAGGCAGCAGCCATAAAACCTGGGGCATCAGACAGGTGTATGATCTCGTCTCAGGGATATAGTGGTGACTTGAAGCAAGCTAGAGGTGTCTGTTGGTTTTCCTAGTCTCTGAAGAGGATCACAGTCAGCCCCTACAGGAGTGCTTAATTAGAAGCCTGAACCCTAAGCATCAGCTTTTCTCCCCATGTATTTATATTAAAAAAATATTTTTGAATGTAACTGCTTTACAGTGACGCTGTACACGCTCAGTGTACAGCAACGTGAATTAGCTGTATGCAGACGTACCTCCCTTCCCTCCTGAGCCTCCGTCCCACCCTTCTAGGTCGTCACAGAGCACCGAGCTGAGTTCCGTTATGTAGCAGCTTCCCACTAGCTACTTCCCACGTGGTACTATATGCATGTCACTGCTCTCCATTTGTTCCACCCGTCTTCTTCCCCTGCTGTGTGCACAAGTGCTCTGTACCTCTGCATCTCTGCCAAGCATCAGCTTTCAAATAGAAGCTTTTCTTTGTCTGTTTCCTGAGTGCATGAAGTATTAAGTGTCTTAAAAGTTCACAGCTGGTGGTGGGACAAGTCAGATGCTTGAATGCAAAGATGGGTCCGTTGCAAGTTAACTACTGAATGCCCTGGCTAAAGTAGATTTCTCAGATGAGTTCAGCAAATCTCCAGGATATTAATTGGCTACGTTTGTTTAGACCCCCAAGGACACACCCCACCTATGTCATAATTTCTATATACTTAGCAATTACAAGACTATAACTATGCCCCAAAAGATGCCTCAGCATCAGCCATTTATTGGTTTCATTTTAATCTTAATAATACATTCTAATACACCTTGTAAAGATTTATTATTTTGTACTCTAAATATCTCTTGAAAAATTCACTATTTGTGTGGATAGTTACTTCTAGTTAAGGCAAAAAAGATGAAGCAATATTCTTGGGGGATGCCACCAAATGAATACCAATACTCCAAAATTTACAGCTTATAACACAACTTTTATTAGAAAAGTTATACATAACATAGCATCAACTATTTTCAAGAACAATATTAAACCCGATAAGCAACAAAACCAGACTAACAAAATGTGTAACAAGAAACTAATGACCTTTCTATAATCAAACATTCAATTATCTACAATGTCTTTATACAAAGGGAGAAAAACCCATGGTTTACAGGCACATGATACTGAAATAAAGCGGCAATAGCAATTTTATACAATTACCATTCTCAAGAAACTGAATCATCAAAACAGGAATTACGAGTTCACAAATTTAAAACATCTCACATAATTTAAAATTATTGGGTATACACTGAAGTCTGATTTTTTTTTTTCCATACAAGTGCCAACACTTAAGCTAGTACTTTTAGTGTGTAATTTTGCCCTAAAAAGTTAAGACATGTTTTGATAATCATAACAGTCACATAATTTCCGGTGCTACCTGGTCTGTTAATATTTAAAGCCTTTATTTGGATGTTTTTCTTCACTTAATTTATAGGAAACTATTGGATTTCTGTTGCAAAGCTATTACAGTTCCAAACAAAGGAGTGTGCAAGCTTTGGAAAAAAAGATCAGTACTAAAACTTACAATAAATATCAAAGAAGCCATTAGTTTTTACAGCACTGTCTGCTTAAAGGTTAAGTCTACCAGTTGTACAATTTCCCATCAGTCTGTCCTTTCAGTTAGCATAGCAATTTCTATTTTCATGATCTGAATACTCAAATATGTCCAAACATCTTTTTAAAACCTTGATTTATAGCTCCTGGAAAATTATAGATGCTTTTTATATTCATTCTACTCTAAAAAGTCTATTTCTGCTCATTTTAGAGTCTCACTAAAACAACAGATTTCAGCATAGTAAGATTCATTAAAAAGTTTCAAATGGAATGATTTACAAAATAGGGCACTTTAAACCAAGTCCTATCTTTTTTTATAGTTAGTTACAGTACAATTTCACATACCAACCCCCACCCCCAATGGTGAATTGTGAAATTATACTTTAAAACTTTTATCCCGAGAAGGCAGTCTGTTTGGGGCACCATCCCCAAAGGACAATGCTCCCTTCTAAGACTGCTGGGTGTTGCTGATGGGAAAAGACAATTTCTGTCAAAGAAGATTCACACTACTGTTGTTAACTGTCAGATGTTTTTTTCCTGAAACGTTCTCCTTTTTATAACACAGTAATGGAGAACTAAGATAAAAACTCCAACCTTCCGTTGCTACTCAATTATATGCGCCGATATTGCACACATCTGTTGCGACTGATCTTGGGGTGCTTGCTTTCTCCACCAGAATACAAACACCATACAAGCAGTTCTGCTTAAAGAGGAAATGGGTAAATTTAAAATACTGGAAAAAATGAAAAAAGGCAGAGACTTTGTACAGACAAAAATCTGAATTTTCTGGAAGGGTTTTGTGTGCCCTACACATGGGGGCAATTTGTACACACTAGTGAAATGAACACTAGCTCTAATGCTTCTAGCTGCTCAAATAATGTGGAATCTTGGTCCCGGTGTTGCAATGATATCACTGTACGGTTCTTCCTGTGTCAGCTCAATAGCTTGCTGCTTTTTAAGAACCAAGAAGCTGTAGAACTTTGCTGCAGCTTGCTTTCTGTTTGTGTTTCGGCACAATTCAAGCAAACTGATAGATTCAGCTCCAGTTTTAGCGAGAGCTCGCTGAAATAAAACAAAAGAGGAAGGATTAAATGAAAGTAATCAGCAGACCAAATCAGTAATTTTAGAAGCATACTATTTTTGTATATTATGTGAATGTTTCTCATGTTAAAAAAAGCAAAGGGACAATGTTAACACAGACTCATTTCTTTGTAGATTTAATTGAACTGATAAAATAGTAAAATATAGCACTTACAGTTTCGCAAACTTTCAACTATCCTTTCAATCTATTTTAGGAGACCCTGAGCATCTTGCCTGGTATTTGACACTCAAGCAATCTCCTCTGTATCTGATACATGAAGGCCCAAGGATAAGTGATACTCTAACCCTGTACAATGATTTGACAAATTTAATGATTCAACATATTAAATTTGCTCAACCAAAAATAAGATGTATGCACACACCAAGGAGCTCTGCTTTGCAGAGTAACAATGGGAAAGTGTTCACCTGGATGCTTTCCAGGCTTGATTTTAGCCTAACAGCTTATGTATTTTAGTAATTTAAGGTATGTGGTTTTTGGAAGAAGTTTCACAAAAGGCAGACTTGCTGGTTATGTAGCATGTAACTTTTCCTTTTAAGGAAACAATGCCAAAAGCCTTTGATGAAATTTTTTCTCTAAGCCTTCACCAGCATACCTGAAGACCATGAAGCATCTGCTGGGTCCTTTTGTTCCACCTTCTTTCCTCTTGATCCTGATCACCCCCTGAAGCATCTTCATCCTAAGTGAAAATGACCCCACACAAAACTGACAAAACTGCTACAAAATGAAGCATTTCTGTTACCTCCTGAAAGCTCTAAATTGTGTATTTTGGTTAGTGGAAAAAACACTTAGCATTTAGTTCAGTCTTTTTTAAATTACAGAAGAATGTCCTCTGTGCATTTAGCTGATTATATGATTCTGTACTGATCTAGAAGCATGGGATCTACACAGTGTGGTCCATGGACTAACGCTGGCAAGCAATGGGTTATTGGCCACTGCTAAGAAACTTATATCAGGTGTTTCAAAAGAAATGGGCTATAATTTATAATATATATTTAACTGTAATAGCCTGGTTTCCAGTCACCTGCCACCTACAAGACTGAGGTTGGCACTGGGCAAGAGCTGAGATACTCCCAAACTATGTTGGAACTATACAGAATATCCAAAGGACCAGGAGTTAACAATCTCAAAAATATCAGAAAGTGTAATTTTAAATACTAATTGAACACAGTCTGAGATACTCTAGAACACAGGTTGGAAGAACTCTGGGGTTAAATTCTTACTTTAAAACAATGTAAGGCTCATAATCAAGCCCTAAATGGTTATGAAACCTATGCTGGCATAAATTACAAATATGAACAGATGGTAATGAGAATTAGTCTTGGAATAAACTTTAAACATAAAGGTTTAAATAAAATATTTGACAGGACATCAAATAGAAAAATATCTAAGTCTTCTATAACAATCTTAAGGACCCAACAAAAGCGGGGGGTGGGCGGTTGGGAAAACAAAAGAATTTGGCTAAGTTTTGCTTTTATTCAAACATTTTTCATCACTCTGTTAATTAACTCAGCTCCAATATGAAAAATAACAACAAGCTGGTGGAAGATTTTCACTAAATCTAGATGGGAATGTACTCATCAGATCTTTTTACGTTTCCTTACCTCCTCCTCCTCCTCATCTTCTTTCTCCTTCTCCTTCTCTTTTTCTTTTTCTGGTAAAAGTTCTAACTCTGGAATTAACTGACAGATATTTGGAGGTTCTTCTGGGGGCAGCTCTACAGGAGGTATTTCCATCTGCTCTGCCTGCTGAGGCTTAAAGCAATAAAAACAAGGCAATTTAAGGATGCACATTTTAAAGGTAGCTTCTTTTAAGTATGTAGTTTCTGAAGTTTTCAAAATGAAAAGAAATATTGGGGTCACACCTCCACTTCCTCATAATCAAAAACTGATTACAAGTCTCAACATTAGTTTACAAAAGAAAATCCATTCACTGTCTTATTATCCTAGAGCAAAGGTGCTTTGTTTTTATACTTACTATTTGCAAACACTTAACAAAAAACCCTCAAAACTTTCTATATTAACATTTTAGGAATAAATAGAATCCACTGACTCCAGGGCAATGCAAAAAGGCTCTAACATTAATTAGCCTGGCACAGGCAACCATTACTGTATAAGACTGCTTTAAGGTTATTGCAACTCAGCTTGAGTGCTAAATAGGCCTTTGGGCTCTTCCTGAAGCAAATAATACAAATGAAGAGACTATTTTTCTGGATCCATTTTTTGTATTTTCTTCTCTGACTTAATACAAACAAATGAGAACAT
This sequence comes from Cephalophus harveyi, assembly GCA_006410635.1. Lineage (NCBI taxonomy): Eukaryota > Metazoa > Chordata > Mammalia > Artiodactyla > Bovidae > Cephalophus > Cephalophus harveyi. Next base: position 100,142 of record SJYT01044338.1, on the reverse strand, counting down.
TAAAATACTGACAAGGGAACAATTATCCAGAGAGTGGTACTAAAGCAGCCCACCTATTACCTGCTCCCCTTCCTGAACTCAAAAAGAAAAATGCGCCCAGCCTTTTACAACTCCTTAACACCAGGGGGGGTTTAGAGAACTAGTTCTTAAAATTTGCAAGGAATATTCTTTTGCCAGTGTCTTGATGGAGGCTGAACCAAGAGCCTAAGGTACCCAAAAGTCTCCCTTTGTCCAAATTAATGTATTCTATAGACTTAAGCTTGGGAAGCGTCACACCAGACCACCTTTCTTTTCACTTACAATAGGACACTGAAGTGAACTTAATGGTAGCCAGTTTAAATGAAGTAGCAAGATGCTACTTTACTTTTCGGACAACGAGATAGCCTGAAACTACTTTGTACTATAGATAGGCAGGAATGTTTGCTAAACAATAAACCAGAATCTGGAAGAGAACAGAGGCCTAGGAATAAATCTACACTGTATGGTCAATTAATTTAGCACAAAGGAGTCAAGATACAAGAAGGAGAGGACAATCTCTTCAATAAATGGTGCTGGGTAAACTAGATAGCCACATATGTAAGAATGAAATGGATTAAAGACTTGAATCTAAGATTTAAAACCATAAAACTCCTAGAAGAAAACACTGGTAAACTTATTGGTCTTAACAGACCCTTTTGGATTTGACACCAAAAGCAAAGGCAATAAAAAGCAAAAATAAACAAGTTGGACTTCATCAAACTAAAATACACTACAAAGGATACCATCAATAAAATGAAAAGGCAACCTACAGAATGGGGAAATATCTGCAAATCATTTATCTGATAAGAGACTAATATTCAAGATATATGAACAACTCAACTTAGCTCAAGAGCAAAACAAACTGAAAATGGGCAATGGATCGGAACACAAATTTTTCCAAAGACAATATACCTGATGACCAACAGGTACAAGAAAGGGTGCTCAACACATCTCTAATTAGTCAATGTAAATAAAAACCACCTGACACCTGTCTGAATGACTAACCTGTTAGAACACCAAAAAAGACGAGAGAGAGCAGCAAGTGTTGGCAAGGATGAGGAGAAAAGGGAACACTCACGCACTGCTGGTGCAAATGTAAACTGGCTCAGCCATTATGGAAACAGTGTGGAAGTTCCTCAAAAAATTAAAACTTAAATTAAAACTAGAAGTTTCACCTCCAGGTATTTATCCAAAAGAAATGAAATTCCTATCTGGAAAAGATGCTTCCATGCTCACAGCTAAGCTATGAAAACCACCTAAGGTTGTCCATCAACACATAAATGGATGAAGAGAATATGATACACACAGATCTATTATTCACCACAAGAAATCATGCCTTTTGTGACAACACGGATGGACCTGGAGAACACTATGCCAAGTGAAATGAAAGATGAGTCCTCTTTGACAGCTGTAGCACTTATATATGCAATCTTAAAAAGCTGACATTCACAGAAGACTAGAAGGTGGAGGAAATGAGATGTAGTAGATGTTGGTCAGAGTATACACTTGCAGTTTTAAGTTTGGGGGATCTAATACACAATATGATGATTACAATTAACAATACAATTGTCCCTCCGTATCTGCAAGGGATTGGTTTCAGGATCCCTTCTAAACAGAAAAATTTATGGATGCTCAAGTATCTTACGTAAACCACTTATTCCAGACAGCCCTCAGTATACATCCATGGATAAGGAGGTTCAACCAACTGTAACTACATACTTGAAAATTGCTCAGAGTAGATCTTGTGTGACAAGAAAAAAATCTAATTCTGTAAAGTGACTGATAGTAACTAAACTTATCATAGTAATCATTTCACAATATATACATGTATCAAGTCATTATACTGTACACCCCAAACTAATACAATTTATGTATCAATTTTATCTCAATAAAAATGGAGGGAAAATGTTCCATCTTGCTTAACAGTTATTTATCAGCAGGAAGCTTGTTCTGTTTTACTCAAAATGTATTTAACAGGTTCCTTATGTTGCTTTTCTTATTCTATCTAGAACTGTCTGATTCACCATGGGCTAATGTTTGAGAAATAAAATAAAATTAGAACCTAGTGTCAAGGATTCCATACTAGCCAAGGATGTTCAGGCCACTCTGAAGCAAGACTATCCAAGAGTCAGAAAAAACCAAAAACTTCTAAACTAAAAACAACTCCCACTGAGGGCACACTGTGTTTAGATCCCTGGCTGCCATTCTTTCTCTCTGGATCCATTCCTTGCTATTTTCTGCCCAAACCAAGATACATCAAAAGGTCTCCTTAAATAACACTTGCTACTAATAGGGATCCTTAAAATACCGTCTGAACATCCCAAACATTTTTGATGGAGAGAGGTGCTTACAGGGATCACGGGTTCTGGGTCAATTTGTCCCGCTTTTCGTTTAACTCCCTGAGGTGGTGGTGGGGGCATGGCTGACTCATCCAAGTTTGTTCTGCTGGTCTCCATCGACTCCTGGAGGCGGCTGGGCTCTTCCAAAATAGGCTCATCTACAATTGGTCATATGAAGAGAAGACTTAAGTCATACAGTCCTTAACAATATTTTAGAACCATTTAATATTAATATGCTACAACATAGGTACTTTCCCTAGTAAGGAAGACAGAATAAAATTTTACCTCCACAAAAGTTACTCAATTTATAACAATACATTTAAAAGTAGGAGGGAGCTTTAAAAGGACAGATGCCACTTCCAGACCAAGGCAAGACAATCCTTTAGCAGACTAGCACTCAGCCAAGTCCTAAACCTCTATGCAATCAGAGAATATAAAGCATGTATTTCCCTGTTCAAAATTTGAGTACACTTCTTTGTTCCTGATTTCTTTTACTTTGGCAAAATATAGGTAAAATTTAAGCCAAATGTTCACTTAAACTTTATGAGGGAACTATTCTAATAAAACAGACCGATAACATCACGCTGCTGATGCTGCTGGTGTTGGTCCTCTCTGGGAACCTCTGGATTTTCAAATTCTTTGAGGAATTCATCCAAATTATCAGCCTCTCCTCCTTTCCTCCTTTTTCGAAGATCTTCTGGTACTAGTGGTGTAAGACAGCGTGTAAAGAGCTATAAAAAAATTAAAAAATCAATTATATAATCTCTACTACAAATCGCAAGAAATGGAAACATACCACTAACATTACAATGTTTTAATAGTTGGTGTATATATAGATAAAATTGAGCATGATTTCTACTTAATGTTATACCATATTCATACTCCATTCTATAATTTGGAGTCCTATAAGATTTTCATTGCAGCAATTTTAGAAAATTTGAGGATGAAATTTTTTTATCCATTGTCTACCTTGGAGATTCAGTTTTAAATTTATTGACCTGCAGTTTATTTTCACATTTATACACTTAAAACTCAATCTAACTGAAATCATACCCAACAGCTTTCTTTACATGGTACCCTTTTCACTTAATGATATGGTAATTTTATTAACTATTATTTCTAGTATTTTTAATGACTGAATATTCCACTGAGTGGAAATATATATGGGTGTGCATATATATGCC
>SJYT01044338.1:39737-89696 GCA_006410635.1 Cephalophus harveyi | reverse complement strand
CTCAAAGATTTCACTATTCATGTTACAATAATTTGAAATAGAAGAATACAACATCAGTAGAAATTAACAGTATAAAGCAGCTCTCCTACACAGTGAGATTAATCAGAATAAAATTTCATCAATACTTAAAAAAATATTATACAATTGTTATTATCTATGCAGATGGAAGTTTGGTTCCAAGGGTTCAGTTTTAGAAATCAACTATTACCTAAAACAAAACAACAAAGAAATATAGAGAACATTTAATAAAGTTTTAACAACTTCAGTTAAAGGTGAATTTGATTTTAAGACTACGTTAAAATTTTAAGATCTTTTTTTCTGAGCTGTATTTTTAAAACCATAGAACAATGACTTTTCAACACTTCAGCCTCTGATGACTGCCGAAAAAGGAGTTAAAAGGGTAGCTCCAAAGGAATAACAAAAAAGGTCTGCCATAATTCCATCCACAGAACAAAAGTGAAATGGGCTATCTTCCTTGAAACACTGCCTCTCCAAGCTTTGCCCATTTTTGAAGGGCTCCTTGTATCGCAATTAAACTATGCCCATCTAGAAATACATGCTTAGCAGTTTTTCACCCTGAACACAATAAACTTCAAAGTTAAAACAAAAAAGTCAACAATACCTGGCCGAAAAGCCATCTTTATCTTAATGAATGCCTCATTACAATCTGCCAGGAGGTATTTGGCTTTTCTGTGATAGATTCGAACTACTCCCAGTAAGAGATGTCCTGACGTTCGGAGTGCCATCTTCACCTGCGAATTAACATTAATTTATATAGCAATGTTCTGGTTTTAGAGAAAATTTCAAAGCCTGTATGTTGTGCAATTTATAGGCACTTTATATCTCTTCATGAGTGAGTGAGTGAGTGAAGTCGCTCAGTCGTGTCCGACTCTTTGCGATCCCATGGGCTGTAGCCCACCAAGCCTCTCCGTCAATGGGATTCTCCAGGCAAGAATACTGGAGTGGATTGCCACTTCCTTCTCCAGGGGATCTGCCCAACTCAGGGATCGAACCCAGGTCTCCCACATTGCAGGCAGAAGCTTTAACCTCTGAGCCACCAGGGAAGCCCATCTCTTCATAGTTTTAACCATTTATTTGAAGTTACCTCATAATCACGACTGAGCGACTTCACTTTCACTTTCATGCATTGGAGAAGGAAATGGCAACCCACTCCAGTGTTCTTGCCTGGAGAATCCCAGGGACGGGGGAGCCTGGTGGGCTGCCATCTATGGGGTTCGTACAGAGTCGGACATGCCTGAAGTGACTTAGCAGCAGCGGCATAATCATGTATATTTTTTCTCACCTGTAAATTTCCTGAGTATACCCGAAGAACAGACTGACAGAAATCCATGAACATGGATGTGAATGTACATATTAAGCAAGTATTAAGGCAACCCATGAAGTGTTATCATTAGCACAGTAAGTATGTGACACTTTTGGATGCCATTCCAGAGTCACTGCTTCCTGTCAATTAACTGAACTCTGATTTTATGTGGGAAGTGAACATCCCCAGACTTGAAAGATGATGGTCTCGTTCATCTCTGCTGATGCTTGTTTCTGAGTGGGCATATAACCTAGTTCAACTAACAAGTATTAAGTAGGTCAGAGAATTCTGAGATTTTCCCAATTAAAAAAACAAAACAAAAATCTCCACAAAAAAACTGAACACTCTCTTCCTTCTCCCCTCCTGCACTTTGAGTAGGTGGAGCTTATAGTTGCTTGCAGTAGCCCTGTAACCACAGGGCATAAGCATGAGGACAAGGACAAGAAGCCAACAAACTAAGAAAGGTGAGTCTAGGTGAGTGAGTCCTTGGATGGCACGCTTGAACTGCTGAACTACATCTTCCTAGATCTTCCTACTTCTAAAACTTCTAGTTAAACAAGACCACTAATTTCCTGTCTAAGCCACTTTTAGTTTTTGTTACCTGACTGGAAAGCATGCTGCTGCTGCTAAGTCGCTTCAGTTGTGTCAGACTCTGTGCGACCCCACAGACAGCAGCTCACTGGGCTCCACCATCCCTGGGATTCCCCAGGCAAGAACACTGGAGTGGATTGCCATTTCCTTCTCCAGACTGGAAAGCATACTAATCGATAAAGGATAACAGTACTTTTTTTTTTTTTAAAACAAAAAATCACACTCCTCAGCCTGTATTTTATCAAGGTGGATCTTGACCAGTGTTTATGGGGGGGTGGTCTAGACTGGGGTCCCATCACTTCATAGGAAATGGATGGGGAAACGGTGGAAACAGTGTCAGACTTTATTTTGGGGGCTCCAAAATCACTGTAGATGGTGATGGGTCGCAGAGAGTCAGACATGACTGAGCGAATGAACTGAACTGAATGGATGGACTCCACTAACAAACTGAACATCTACTGTTAAAAGACAGCCATTTTGCTTTTTTGCATTTCTTTTCCATGGGGATGGGCTTGATCCCTGTCTCCTGTACAATGTAATGAACCTCCGTCCATAGTTCATCAAGCACTCTATCAGATCCAGTCCCTTAAATCTATTTCTCACTTCCACTGTATAATCATAAGGGATTCTTATGAAGTCATTTTGCTTTTTTGCATTTCTTTTCCATGGGGATGGGCTTGATCCCTGTCTCCTGTACAATGTAATGAACCTCCGTCCATAGTTCATCAAGCACTCTATCAGATCCAGTCCCTTAAATCTATTTCTCACTTCCACTGTATAATCATAAGGGATTCTTATGAAGTTTAGAGTTATAAATTCTTATTTAAAACTGTAATAAATTTCTGACTAAATCTAAGACACATCCGATGATGAATCTCTTACCCAATTAAAACACTGCTCTTAATTGAAAAATGAGACTCTCCCTTTATGGCTTGCCTCAGGAAATTTGAAATTAGTAATGACTACGCCTAACCCTTCACGTGAGAAAAAAGGAGGCAAAAAACTCAACCATGGTATGCCATTATCTTGTCCACAATTAGCAACTTTTAGAAGGGGGTGTACAGAAAATAGAGTAGTGGTTACCTTAGAAGAAGGGGATGGGGGAGAGGCAAAGGGGCAGAGGGATCAGCTGTTCGGGAGTGGAAAGAAACAAAACTCTAGGTGGTGAGCTCGGTGCACGGGATACAAAAGTAGAAATACAAAATCTATTACACAATGTTATAAATCAATATCACCTCAAAGTAAATTACTCACAAATGAAGTTAATAGTTTAAAAAAATGTAGTGTTTGGGCAAAGGCTTTCTTTCTTTCTAGATTAGTTTGGTTCATAATTTAGTCTAGAAGGAGGTAAAGTGAGGTGTGGAATTTTTGCTGCTGAGCTTGCTCATTATTAAGCAACACAGGCTATATACATCCAAGGACAGCTCTACAGGGGCTAAGAGGGACCGTTCCAACCAGAGCGGGGGAAGGCATGGAGTTCTGAGTATACCATCTGTCTGACACTTGTTCTAAACGACTAAATCAACATTTCCCCACAAGAACTGCACAACCAGAGCAAACATTAGAAATTTTCATTTCACCCAGTGGAGGTATCTATTGTGATACATTCGATCACAATAAACCAAAATCTAAGAAAAACAGACTTAGAAATGATCTTGAAGTTATAAGTGTCCCTAATGGTGTACAAAGTACTCTGCACGTATTATGAAAAAATGTTTTTTTTTTTTTTTTAAAGCCAAATCAGCTTCAGTATTTGCTTATGGATTTTGTTAAAGATTAGCCACACATATCCATTTCCAGAAAAGAGTGCAATTTCTCCTTTCTCCATTTACTTAATTCAGTAAGCATACCTATAAAAAGAAAACATTTCTCAATTTGACCAGCAGTGCACACTGGTACAACTTCCCCACAGAATACATTGTTAACGCATCAGATATCTTAAAAATAAGTGTATCACCTGCTCCAATAATCATATTCCAAAACATCAACATTAAAGAAAGACACAGAACAAAAGATTTTACAAATAACGGTTACCAAATGGTTGTTTTTTAAAGAGCAAAATAGAAACTTGTAATCATACCACTTTGAGCAAATCTTTAGTAATATTTTAACATGCCTTCTAGGCTTTTATATGTGCATACACACAATTTTCCTTTTTGTGTGTGTATGTGTACATAAAACTGCATATTGTTTTGTAATGAGCCTTTATCCAGGAAAAGCTCTGTCTATAGCATTACTGTAATTTTTAATGGCTGCATTAAAAAACCAGAGCAATTCAGAAAATTTGGGAAAAACTATGGATTAGCTCCCTCCTTTCAAAAAATGCAGCTGGTAAAATAAATCATGCATAATCACTACTATAAATTACAAGTCCATTATTCTTTATCTGAAGTCCTAGGGGTCAAATGTGTTTTGGAATTCAAAGCTTTTTTGAATATTATAAAGTCAGTGCAGTACACAAGCCATTTATCAAAACATTTCCAGAAATGTCTGCAACAGCGCCACCCCCCCGCCCCGCCCAAATCTTACACTTTAGTGTTTCTGCAGTGAATTTATGAAAACACAAATGACCTCACTTCAATTACAGTCAAGTGTGTTTCTGGGTTTTTCTCTGTATTTTAAGTTCTGTGCATAAGACACTATGACACCATACAATACAACTGCTAAAACGACAGCAGAGTTATAAATAAAGCTTTTCCCGAACGCAGTCTTGTTACAAAACATACAATGCAGTTTTTGTATACATTCATTAAAAGGGAGAAAATTACATGTATAACACATGCACCCATGAAAGTCTAGAAGGCAGACCAAAATACTAAAGGTTTCTCTAGGTGGTAGAACTAAAGGTCACTTATTTTCCCATTTGCAGAAAGTTTTCTAATTAGTATTGTCTTAGAAATACTAAAACATCTTTAACACCAATAAATTCTACATTAATAACTCTAACGCTGGCTGAAGTTCCATAGAAACTTTATAATGTACTCTAATTCCAAATCAAACTTTCACTTCTCCCCTGTAAAACATTTTTCCACATAACTTTTCTGAAAAAGTCTCTGCTACATCCCAGCTTTATTCCTGGATCCTCTTGCTCTTTCAGCAATGAAGAACTACTCTCATTTAACTGTCAATTCTAACAGTAGCTCCCAATGCTGATCCAGAGATCTGGAATCTTTAAAAACAGGAAAACTGGTAGATTTATGTGTATATGCATATGTAAAAATACAACATACAGGAAAGGACCTTTAAAACACAGACATAATATATGTATAAAAAATTACATTCAAGGACTATACCTTTATTTTGAGTTTAGCCCTTCATACATTTTTTTAAATCAACCTGTTTGTTCCTCAATGAAATGCTAATAACTTTAGTTGCTTTGTGTCTGTGTGTTTTAATGGTCCTTCTTTGGCAACACAAAAAACATGTATTAAGTCATACTATTTGTGAAATCCAAGGATGGAAACCACTGCTTCAGAAGTTTCAGAGGATATCAAGAAAATCTCTAGAAACAGAGCAGCAAACAAGGCAGACAAGGTTAGGACATTCCCAAGCCTTCCATTCTAGGGGCACACAGTAATTAAATATTTAGGGAAAGTGCATGGCCAAGTACAAAAGTTCTATGATGGGAAAAAGGTTGGTATCGTCAAGAAATAGCAAGCAGGCCTGTGAAGCTGAGGTGAAGCAAGTGTTCTGGACACTGTTCACCATATGGATAAAGTAGTTAGATCTGGCCCCTGTAACATTTTCCAAATGATGGGTCCTTATTTTGAAAACTTTATATAAATTCTATAAATTCCTCAATCAAAAACACCTATACACATATTTAGCACAAAAACATCTAGAAAGTCAAATATAAAACATTTGGGTACTGCTAGACCATCCTTATCTGTCATTAAAAGAGGCAAATGAAAATTATCTTTTTACTCACAACTGAATTTTTAGAGAAGAGAGTATTAAATTGAAACTCTGGCTAATCTATGGATTTTCTTTACCCCCAATATACACAGATGCCTGCCTAATAAATCGTTTTTATAGAATTCTATTTCACACATCAGTGAACAACCAACAAAGTGAATAAAAATATCAACATCAAACATACCTTTGGTGAGATGATACTCTCCACACTGCTCTCTAAATTACACTCAAACACATGGGCTTTGGTTAGCTTCTTATCCCAGTGGGCCGCAAGCCAAATTTTGGCCAGCGGCCCTCTTTTACTGAGGACAAAATGTGCGTAGAACATTGTTCTGGTTGACTATGAAACAGGAGGAAACCTGAGGGGGAAGAAAAATGAATACAAATGCCACATTAGAACTGAATTATCAAGATGTACAAGAAATCGGGCTTCCCTGACAGCTCAGTTGGGAAGGAATCCCCCTGCCGTGCAGGAGACCCAGGTTTGATTCCTGGGTCAGGAAGATCTGCTGGAGAAGGGATAGGCTACCCACTCCAGTGTTCTTGGGCTTCCCTTGTGGCTCAGCTGGTAAAGAATTCGACTGCAATGAGGGAGACCTGGGTTCAATCCCTGGGTTGGGAAGATCCCCTGGAGAAGGGAAAGGATACCTACTCCAGTATTCTGGCCTGGAGAATTCCACGGACTGTATAATGGAGTCTCAAAGTGTTGGACACGATTGAGTGACTTTCACAAAAAAAAAAGTTGAAAAGTTTCCTTTTAAATCTGAGAACTATGTATGAAAGGCTCAAGTGAAGTAGAGTATAAATTAAAAAAAAAAAAAAAACCTACCGTTTAATTTTGATAGCATTAAGAAAAACACTGCTCCCCCCATACTAAGGTGAAAAGGGGACAAAGGTCAGATCACTTTCATGCCACACTGTCATCTTACAATAAAAGTGCTAGTATGTTTTTTCACTTTAAGTAAAAATTGTCATCAGAAAACCTACTCTTTTTGAAGTTCCATCCAGTGTTAATTCTATTCCAATCCAGATTACTAACTGTGAAAGTAAGAAGTAAGTTTGCTTTTGGCCAAAAGTTAGAAAATTTATTCCTCATGATAAGAAAAAAATGTCCAGGAAAAAAAACACTCAAGCATAGATATTAATCAATTAGGAAATTTTCATTTTAGAACCCCATTTAAAAATGAGATTCTCAGCCAAATGCATTATACAATAATTGCTACCTCATGTCAAGCATTTTACATTTCACCAAGTTGATAAGTAAGTGGGTTGGCCCCATTTTACAAGTGAGTAGTTTAGAAAAGCTGAGCCTTGAAAAGAAGCATTATCTAAGTTTTCTCAACTCAGGAATCTGGAAAGCACTTGCCCTCTTATAATTTAAATACTAAATCGAGAACAATGATACAGTATACAATTCATCATGACTGAAATATTCTTAGTAGAAATGCAAGTATGTTATTTTCCTTTTAGTAACCTAATGTATAAATACCTAAGGCCAAAAAACAGCCTGAAATACTCTAGCTTAGAGAACACACGAACTGTGTCAAATGGTCATTTCCCTTATACCATGTAGTTTTTTTTTTCCACAGATTTTTAAAAATCTTTCATCAAATGAATTTCTAATTTTTTTCTAAAATGTCCGTAACTGGACAAAGGTAAGTCATACCTCTACAGAAAGCATGAAAAGAAAGTAAAATTTTAAAACTTACTTCACACCTATCCCTTGCTCCCTACCATTCCTAAGTTCTGGCCAAACACCAAATCTTCTTTAAACTTTATCATTTTGAGAATGTTACATAAATGGAATCATACAGTATCTGACTTTGGAATAGCTTTTTGGATTCAGCATCACGTTAAAAAATCTATCAAGGTGTTTGGTGCGTGTATTAATAGTTTGCTTGCTTTCGACGCTGAGCAGCATTCCCTGGGATGGGTTGGTACCACAATTTGCTTAGCCATTTTACCTACTGAAGGGCATCCTGCTGTTTCTAAGTTTTTTGACTATTTCAAATAAAGCTGCTATAAATACTTGTGTATACAGACTTTTGGTGAATATAAGATTTCACTTTCTAAGACAAATAGTCTGAGCTGTGACTGGATAGCACAATAAATATTCCTTTAATTTTTAAAGAAACTTTAACACTGTTCCTATCAAAATTCTAGTGAGGCTTTTTAAAATAAGCTACAGACAAGATTTTTCTAAAATTCATAAGGAGAGGCAAAAGACCTAGAATAACTAAAACTAATTTGAAACACAAAAACTGTGAAGACTCATTCTACCCAATTTTAAGACTTATTTTAGAGGTATAATAGTCAATTACTGTGTGACTAGAAAGACACACAAATCAATGGAACAGAGTAGAGAACACAGTAATATATCCACACAATTAAGTCCAACTGATTTTTCACAAAGATGCAGAATTCAAAGGAGGGAGGGAGTCTACCTGTCTTTTTGACAAATGACACTTCAGTGATTAGGTATCACCCCAAAGGCAAAACAAACAACAACAAAAACACAAAACCCTCAACCCAAATCTCACACATTACATAAAATTAAATTATGGACTTAAATATACAACTATAAAATTTTGAGGGGTAAAAAAAAACACATGAAAACACCTTAACACCTGAAGCTTTGTAAGAATTTTTAGACATCACACCAAAAACATGTCCCATAAAGGGGAAGAACCTATTATGAAGGAACCCACTGAGGATGCAAAGACAAGACAGGAAATGAGAAAACAGATGTGCAGGCCACATATCTGTAAAGGATCTGAATCCAGAATATAAATAAAGAACTCTCAAAACTAAAGAGTTAAAAAAAATCCAACTAGAAAACGGGGGATATTTCAAGGAAGAGAATGATACTGAAGGCAAATTAAGAACAAGATGCTCAGCACTGCTAGTTAAGAAAATGCAAATTAAGACTCAATGAGATATCACTGCACACCTCTTGAAAGAGCTAAAATAAAAAATAACGGCAACATGCTGGTGAGAGGGTACAGAGAAGCCGCGTATCTCTTAAATGGCTACTGGGAATGCAAAATTTCCTTTTGAATTAGCTTAAGAAAAAAAGATCAAGACTAAGTCAATTTGAATTTTCATGCTTTCATAAACGGACCCTAACTTTAAATAAGAACTTCGCTTACTGTATTTTCAATTAAAAACTGTGCTCATTCTTTCCAATACGGTACAGAAAATACATATATACTAAACATATTCCAGGCAAGAGATTTCACACCTGTCAAAAATGTTTGGGAGGGTGGTGGTACAAGAGTAATAAGGTCAGGTTTGCCTCATCTTGATGCCAATAATTAGATGGAATTTTCATTCTCTGAACCAGATGTTTTCAGGGGATCATTAATTCACACTAGGAAAAATTTTTCAAAAGAAAAAATAGGCTTTATCAACTGCCCAAAGTTGTGAAGTTTTTCTTGCACATGTGGAGTTAAGAAAAAACTAAAGAATAATTCAGGTCATTCTAAAGTAAAAGGAGTAAACCTCCCCCCCGCCCCCCATCAAAAACAAAAAAACAGCACCTCAAGTGTACCTTATACCCTAGTAAATCAAAATATGCTTCCCATAATCAAAAAGAGCCTCCTATGTTGTAGCACTTCTACTTCAAGCCTTAAAGTCTGTTAGTATAAAAATCAGGCTGCCTCTACAGCATTATAAATATAATCCACAGGATTTTGCAGAAATCCAATATGGCTTTGAAATGTTACTAAAAACACTGACTTAGAAATAAAGTCGGTGATGCACAATAAGCCCCAAGTTTTACTACAGAAGACAGTCACGTTCCAAATAAGTTAAAAGAACTCTTACTATTTAGCTCCTACAAGACTCTGCTGCATTCAAATACTAAATACGTATTTAATGAAAATGGAAATGAAATACACCAAGTGATCTCATAATTGATACATGTAAAAAATTTTGGAAATTTTAGAAATTGAAACTGGCATGTCTCAACAGGTGTCAGTAGCTTACGGCCAGCACTTCAGCTGCTGGTTAAGAGTTCCATGCTTAAAATATCCCAGCTATGTCCAGGCAGAGATTCCTAAACAGATGCTTTCTTGGCATTGGATGGGGAGTAACTAAAGCAGAGTGGTGCTAAAATTAATCTGGGAAACAATTAGCAACAGGAAATCACCTTAATAACTAAAGGAAGCCTGATGGACAGTAGTGATCAACTACTGGCTTGTATCTAAATAAGAGTAAAATTTAATCATCCTCGCCTTTTGCAGCATTTCTTTCCCTTACTGATACCAAACCTTTAGCCTGCCCCTCACCCCCACAAAAAAAGGTTGATTAAAAGTTCTCAAGATTCTAAATTTTGGAACTCCCTTACAATAGATCTTAGTAGAAAGCCTACATTTCTGCTTACCAGAAACATAGCTTACCAATTTCATAATTTCTCAATTTTTTTCTAAACAGCAACTTTTAAAAACTGATCCTAAAAAGTAATTTAAAAATTTTGATATGAAATGGCAGACTAGTATTTAGGAACATATTCAGGAAAGCAAAAAATGGCAATTTCTTTAAGATATTTTGGAAAAACCAAAGTCAAATTACAGCTCATGTTTCTACAATGATGTTAAATCATTCTAATATTTCACTCATCTGTTAGAAAGCAGGGCAAGACAGTGGTTGTATAAATTGGTATGCCCTCTTCGAAGGGCAATTTGGCAAAATCTTATACTCTCCATCCAGAAACTGGGCTTCCATTAATAAGCCAAAGGTGTACTTGAAGACGTATAATAATGACAGATCAAAAATTAAACTTACTAAGCTCTAAGGATTTTATGTGTCCATCCTCTTCATGACAGTCTTAGAAGATAAATACTGGCCCATTTTATAGACCAAGAAAGAAAAGGAGAGGTATAAGGAACTTGGCAAAGGTCATCAGTATCCAATGCAAATGAACTTGAACTTCAGAGCTCACAAGTCTAACTAAATGTTTTGTTGCCTTGCCAGCCTGACTACAACAAAGTATTTGAAAAAAACCTACCTAGCCCCTAAGACGGAGAAAGCAATGGCACCCCACTCCAGTACTCTTGCCTGGAAAATTCCATGGACAGCAGAGCCTGGTAGGCTGCAGTCCATGGGGTCTAAGAGTCAGACACAACTGAGCGACTTCCCTTTCACTTTTCACTTTCATGCATTGGAGAAGGAAATGGCAACCCACTCCAGGGTTCCTGCCTGGAGAATCCCAGGGACGGGGGAGCCTGCTGGGCTGCTGTCTATGGGATCGCACAGAGTCGGACAGGACTGAAGCAACTTAGCAGCGGCAGCCCCTAAGAAGTGATTTTAAGCAAATCAATACAATCAGGCAATAGAATTCTATGCACTCTGAAAACAATGATAAAGTATTGAAAAAGAGAATTCTCTCTATACATGTATGTTAACACACACTTGCAGGAGCATAAAATACCTGCAGAGTGAAAACAGAACTGATGAAACTGGTCACCTTTGAAAAGTAGGTCCAGTGAGAAAGTTAGGCCTACCCTTCTGCACTGCCGAGCTTTTTTTTAACTTAAGGCATACACAAATGTCACCTATTCAAAGTAAAAACAATTCTATTGGGAGTGCTTTCCCAGTAACTAGTGAATTAGGCTGGTTATTCTGTGGTGGACATTTTTCCTAACCATAAAAAACTGGAAGGTGGAAATTCAGTGATTACTAACCTTGGAAAACATCAACATCTAGCTCAGATAAGAATGGAACTGTCTTCTGGGGGGAGGGTCTCCAGAACAAAAGGTATTTGCAACGCTACACATTAGAGCTGCGTCCCTTTTGATACTAAAGTTCTTTGAAGGAGCGTTTTACAGGCAGAAGTCCTAGGTTCAAGTTCAGCTCCCTCCTTAGCTGTTCTGTAACTGTTAAAAGTGATTTAACATGTGAGTCTCAGCCTTCTCAGCTCTAAAATGGGGATGTTTCCTAAACAGGATTTTAAGAATTAAATAAAACATTATACGCAACACAATGCCTTTATAGACGTAGTTACTCTGGGAAAAAATCTCCTCCAGAGTATATAGAAGTTATCAAGAACATGCCTAACAACTCTGATATCACAACATTTAAACATAAAACATAAAATCTTCATTTTTCAATATCAAGAACTTTCCTTTCTGTACCAAATTATAAGAGAAAAAACTCAATCATTGTGTTCCAATAAATGGGAACTCACCAGGAGAATCTCATCCTCAAGAAGTTAATTCTAGAGTGCAGTAATGTGTTGCCTCTAAACACAAAAATGGTAAAGATTATGCGCTACCAGCATAATTGACTTGTATATAAAAAGCACAAAGTCCACTGAGTTATTCACTACTGTCACCTCATCTGCAAACTGTTAAATAATTTAATCACTGGATATGGCACAGGTCCCCATCAACGTCTTTTTAAAAGTAATTGATTAGCAGCCTCCAACAATAAGCAAAGAAACTTAATGACCCTACAACTTCAAAAAGCTTCCCCAATCTGTCTTCAACATTCTGCACAATCACACAGCTCACTGGTATTGACATTCATTGGAAGAAAACAGAAATTTATTTTCTGGAATTCAATGATTAAACAGCGTAAGGAGAGCAGATGTTAAACTTTGGCTTGCAAAGAGAAGCCGATAAACACTAGCCTCTACCAGAAACCCTTAAAAACACAAGCGCGTTTTCGAACACTGGAAGCCTATCTATCAAATCTGCAGGCGGCCAAACCCTCCGGCATTTCCCTTTGAAGAAGGTCGCTCAGTCTGGCAGCACAGCTCGACAGTGTCACCCCTGAACTATTATAGATCCTTCTCAAAGCCTCTCTCAGCGAGGGAAAAAAGACACCACTTATTTGTCAGAAACACACACTTCCCTCCCAAACACAACATTCAATATCCTCAATCTCCAGGAAAAGTCTGGGAGGAAAACCAATTATGCTAATTTCCCAAGAATCAGAGGCAACTTCCCTTGGTCGCGTTTTCTATTGGTCTAACATTTGCTATCCCCATCGTAACCATTTTCCTAAAAAAAAAAAAAAAAAAAAAAAACGGGGAAAGGGGGAGCAGCAGCAGTGCCCGGCTGGGGGCCCGCCGCATCCCCCGGGCCCGCGTGTCTTCGACCCTCGCCCCCGCGCGCGAAAGACGGTTGCGGCCCCCCGGCGCTGGCATCGCGGGCTGTCGCCGCCGCCCGCCCCGAATCCCGCGTCCTCCCAGCCAGCCATTTTCACCCGGGGAGTAGGCGGCCCGGTCCGAGAGCGGGCTCGTTTAAACCTCCTCCGCGCCCTGCGCGGCCCAGGCTTTCCCCCGCTCCCCGAGGGGCCCGCCGAGTAACGGCTCCCCCGGCCTAGAAACAGACCTGGCCCATTTGTTACCTAACCAGGGACGAGGCGGGCCCGGGCGGCGCGGGTCACCCGGGGCGGGCGGCGCTCCGTCCCGGGCTCAGAAGAGAGGCAGCAGGCCCGGTCCCGGGGCGCGGGCCGTGCCGCCGGCCCCCTCGCCCTCCCGCCCCGCCCCGGAGTCCGGCTCCCGGCGGCAAGACGGCGGGGATAGGGTGGGGGGGGGGCTGGAGCCAAAGAAGGGGCCTGCTCTCCGCCGGGAGCTGGGCGGGCTGGGTGGCCTGGGGAGGGGAAAAGGGTCGGGGAGGGGGCGGGGAAAGGGAGGGGAGCCCTAGTGCGGTGTAGCTTCGCAGCAGCTCCCGCTGCCGCCACAGCCGCCGCCTCCTTTTCCGATTCACTCAAACAAACAAGATGGCTGCCGTTACGCCGCGGCTCTTCCTGCCGCCCAAATCCTCGGTTCAAATCGGCAGGATGTTTACGGTCAAAAATGGTACCTGTGCGCCTGCGCAGCCAGCCTCGGACCCAGAAGGAGCGACGCAGGCGCAGCGACCATTTCCTTTCCCTAGGAACCCGCCCTCTGGTTGAGCAGCCCCGGACTGCGCAAGCGCAAAGGGGATTCTCTGCCTAGAGGGTCTTCTAGTTTCGCGACACTGGCAAGTGGCTCACGCGCAGTGCTTGCCAGTGAAGCGCTAATTTTATTCTTTGGCTTATTTTAAAGGGGACAAAAAAGACAACAACTTGTCTCTGTGCAGTTTCATGTGCCCCTGACACATTCATTTTAATGATTCTGTAGCAACTAAGGTAGCATAAAACCATTATATAAGTTATTTAAAATGTAGGGGTTCATTCGTTCAGTCAACCTATAGTTATAGACGGTCTTTGAAACACACGCTAGGGTCGGGAATCTAATGACTATATAATGAGATAATATCTGCCTCAGTGCTATTTCCCAAAGTGCTCAAAAAATACAATGGTCTTGCCCCCGCCTCCTGCGCAAGCTTCCTGGCCCCTCTACATCACTGCTCCAGTCTTTTAAATTACCAAATGCTCTACGAATGCTCCTACCACACGATTTTTGCACTCGTTGGCCCCCGTGCTTAGAACAGTCTTGCAATTCCATCCCTTCCCCTTTTGTCTGATTTCTTTTGCTTTTAATTTAAAAATGTTTTATTGGAGTATAGTTGATTTTCAATGTTTTAGTCTCAGGTATATAGCAAAGTGAATCAGTTATACACACACATAATCTATCCACTCACTGATTCTTTTCCTAAATAGCCATTACAGAGTATTGAGTAGAGTTCCCTGTGCTATAGTAGGACCTTATTATTTTATATATAGTAGTGTGTATATGTCAATCCCAATCTTTCCATTTATCCCCCACCCTCTTACCCCCTGGTTACCGTAAGTTTGTTTCCTACATCCCTAACTTTATTTCTGTTTTGTTAGATAATCTTACACATCTTTGTAGAAAAGCCACCTCCTCAAGAGTCTTCCTTGATCCTCTGTATTATGTAGGATAACACTATTACTATAGGAAAAGGTCTTCATCCTGCCCCAGACTTAAGGGCTTTACAACAAGGCCCTGCTAATTTCTGCTTGTATGACCATGAGTAAGTAACAGCCTCTCTCTGTGCTTTTGGTTTATCACCTGAGAGGATTGTTGCGAGGATTCATGAATTAATATGTGTAGAAGATTTTGGAATGCCACATGGCCTATTACAAGTAATCTAAGTTTTATTAATATCATTATCATTATCAAAATTATTCTCCCCTATAATTTTTTCCCCCTAATGAATGGCACCCAGAGCTAGACATAATGCTCCAAGCCAGAGGAGGAGAGTAGGATCATCATCTTTGGATGTGGACACCTAGCGCTTTTAATCCAGCCCAGTTGTGTGCTAATTTTTCAGCTGCCCTGGACCCTTCCAGTGTTTTCACACTATACAACTCACTTTTAGCTTTCTTATGTTGTAGCAACAGGTGGATAAGAAAGTGACCAGCTTTCTGCTCCACTTATTCTGGGTTGCCTGATTTGGGCTTGGGGCAGGGTTCAACTCACAAGCTAGAGTCCATTAGCCTAGTGGTCATGGCAGCAGGAACTCAAAGCTTCATCAGGTGACTCCTATTTTAGTTGGGCAATTTTTTAATTTGTTATTTTTTAATGGGGACTTTGACTACTGGAAAAAACATAGCCTTGACTGGATGGACCTTTGTTGTCTAATGTCTCTGCTTTTTAATATGTTGTCTAGGTTGGTCACAACTTTCCTTCCAAGGAGTAAGCGTCTTTTAATTTCATGGCTGCAATCACCATCTGCAGTGATTTTGGAGCCCCCCAAAATAGCCACTGTTTCCACTGTTTCCCCATCTATTTGCCATGAAGTGATGGGACTGGATGCCATGATTTTCGTTTTCTGAATGTTGAGCTTTAAGCCAACTTTTTCGCTCTCCTCTTTCACTTTCATCAAGAGGCTTTTTAGCTCCTCTTCACTTTCTGCCATAAGGGTGGTGTCATCTGCATATCTGAGGTTATTGATATTTTCTCCTGGCAATCCTGATTTCAGCTTGTGTTTCTTCCAGCCCAGCATTTCTCATGATGTACTCTGCATATAAGTTAAACAAGCAGGGTGACAATATACAGCCTTGACGTACTGCTTTTCCTATTTGGAACCAGTCTGTTGTTCCATGTGCAGTTCTAACTGCTGCCTCCTGACCTGCATATAGGTTTCTCAAGAGGCAGGTCAGGTGGTCTGGTATTCCCATCTCTCAGAATTTTCCACGGTTTATTGTGATCTACACAGTCAAAGGCTTTGGCATAGTCAATAAAGCAGAAATAGATGTTTTTCTGGAACTCTCTTGCTTTTTCCATGATCCAGCGGATGTTGGCAATTTGATCTCTGGTTCCTCTGCCGTTTTTAAAACCAGCTTGAACATCAGGAAGTTCACGGTTCACGTATTGGAGAATTTTGAGCATTACTTTATTAGCGTCTGAGATGAATGCAATTGTGCGGTAGTTTGAGCATTCTTTGGCATTGCCTTTCTTAGGGATTGGAATGAAAACTGACCTTTTCCAGTCCTGTGGCCACTGCTGAGTTTTCCAAATCTGCTGACATATTGAGCACAGCACTTTCACAGCGTCATCTTTTAGGTTTTTCCAGTAGTCATGTATTGGATGTGAGAGTTGGACTATAAAGAAAGCTGAGCGCTGAAGAACTGATGCTTTTGAACTGTGGTGTTGGAGAAGACTCTTGAGAGTCCCTTGGACTGCAAGGAGATCCAACCAGTCCATCCTAAAGGAAATCAGTCCTGGCTGTTCATTGGAAGGACTGATGTTGAAGCTGAAACTCCCAATACTTTGGCCACCTGATGCGAAGAGCTGACTCATTGGAAAAGACCCTGATGCTGGGAAAGATTGAGGGCAGGCGGAGAAGGGGACGACAGAGGATGAGATAGCTGGATGGCATCACCAACTCAATGGACATGGGTTTGGGTGGACTCTGGGAGTTGGTGATGGACAGGGAGGCCTGGTGTGCTGCGGTTCATGGGGTCACAAAGAGTCGGACACGACTGAGCGACTGAACTGAACTGAACTGAATGGGGACTTTAAGAGGCTGGCAATAAAGATAGCTGTTGAAATTCCAAGCTAAATAGGGAAGGGGTGCAAGCACTGTTATTATTTTCAATGTTATTTTCCTCAACCAATACAGATTAAATGTTTAAAACATTTACAGAACTTCCGTGGTGGTCTAGTGGTTAAAAATCTACCTGCCAATGCAGGGCACATGGGTTCGATTCTTGGTCTGGGAAGATTTCACATGCAGTGCTGCCAACTAAGCCCATGTGCCGTAACTACTGAGCCCATGCTCTAGAGCCTGCAACTTCTGAGCCCATGCACCATAACTGCTGAAGCCTGCACACCTAGAGTCTGGGATCAACAACAAGAGAAGCCACCATAATGAGAAGCCCACACACTGCAACTAGAGAGTAGCCTCCCGCCACACAACTAGAGAAAGCCCGTGTGCTACAGTGAAGACCCAGCTCAGCCAACAAAGAAAGCAAAAACAAAACTGTTACAGAAGTAGATGATCAACACACAGTAACAGAGTTCTTTAAGATTTAAACACAACTTCATAGACTTAATCATCAGAATTGCTAGACTTTCAAAACATAATTCTCTATGACATAAAATATATAGTGTAGGTAGGAGAGGTTAGATTAAAAGTAGGAGAGATTAGATTAAGAGAGCAATAAGACAAATGGACAGATTTTTAGGATTAATAATGGAGTGTTAAGTATGAGTGTTAAGTATGTTAACACTTACAGAGTGTTAACTATGTTGTAACAGAATTTAAAAGTTATTTAAATAAATAAAAAATCAAAGTATAAAATATTTGTTTTATGAGGTTACTAAAGTTCATTATAGGAGTGAATAAACCCTTTAAGAATTGGTATAAACATTTTCCAGTCATTATCTGTCCATTTTTTTTCTGTATAGATTCTGACTTTTCTTCTAATGTCAACAATATTTTTTATCCATGAAAAGGATGGTACTATTTTGATCAAAAAGGGAACACATTCTAAGGACAACATAGTCAAAACTGTGATAATCAGATGTATTATATTTAAGAAGCAGCAGGACTAAGGACAAAACATTGGTATTGAAGTATCATATTAAGATATTAAGTTAGCTAAATCACAGAAATGTTGGATTTCATTTCCAATCACATGCTCAGCTTCAGGCATGTGGGTTTGAATCAGGATTCTGCTCTGGAGAGGCGCTGCAAACATCCCTGTCAAGGCCGTACTAAGGGTGTGTTCTGGCAGGTAGGTGTCTGCAAAGAAATATCGCCAGGGGCCAGTAGTGGCCCCAGGGATGCTGCAGGTCTCTGGACCGGGTGGGAATGTGAATTTGTCAACCCCTGAGATTGAGGCTTCTCAGGTGGCTCAGTGGTAAAGAATCCACCTACCAAGCAGGAAAGGTGGGCTCGATCCCTGAGTCTTGGAGAAGGAAATAGCAACCCACTCCGGTATTCTTGCTTGGAGAATCCCATGGATAGAGGAGCCTGGAGGGCTACAATCTATGGGAGCATGACTGAGTACGCACACACAGTTAGTCCCTATAGTCTTCTATCTTTTATCTTGCTTCCCTACTGTTATCGTTCATTTCTTTCATGCAGCGAGACCATGAGAATCAGAGGCAAAGGTGATCATTGTATCTTATGCTTGGGATCTAACAGATCAATGGCTCTTCATCCAGTGCTGCCACCCTCTATGTCTGTGTGGTAACCATACACCTAATTACCATTCAGCAAGTACCTTTGATAATTACTATATGATAACACTGTTTTCAATATGTTTTAAAATTTTTTTAATATTTTAAAAACTTTCCGTTCACACTACATCCCCTTCCTGCCATTGCACCATTTTCAACTACTCTTTACATCAAAAGTTCTTTAAAGAATTGTTCATGTTTTAAACCTCCAATTCCTTCCTTTCCACAATCTTTTCACTGCAGTGAAGTATATATAATACAGAATTCATCATTTTAAACACCTTAAAGCGTATAGTTCAGTGGCATGTAGTATAATTACAATGTTCTACAACTATCACTACTGTCTACTTCTAGAACCTTATCAACCGAAAAGGAAAACCTATACCCGTTCAACTATCTCTCCCTATTCCATCTTCCCTCTGGCCCCTGGAAACCACTAATCTCTGGATTTTCCTGTTCTGGATATTTTATATAAATGGAATTATACAACTTGTGACCTTTTGTACCTAATTCTTTAGCTTAGTATAATATTTTCTAAGTTCATTCACATTGTAATCTGTACTCCATTCCTTTTTATATCTGTATAATATTCCATTGTATGGATATGCCACTTTGTTTAACCATTCATCAGCTGATGGACATTTGGCTTGTTTTCACCTTTTGTCTATTGTGAATAGTGTTGCTATCAACATTTGCTTAGTCATTTATTTGAACACCTGTTTTCAATTCTTTTGGGTTTATCCCTAGAGGTGGAATTTAATCATTGCGGAATAGCCAGACTCTTTCTCCAGTGTCTGTACTATTTTATATTCCTACCAGCAATGTATTAAGGTTCCAATTTCTCTAAATGCTCACCACCACTAGTTATTTTATTTCTTAATTCTATCCATCCAAGTGGATGTGAAATGGTATCTCATTGTGGTTTTGACTTGCATTTCTTTAATGACACTGAGCATTTTTTCACCTGCTTGTTGGCCATTTATATTTCCTCTTTAGAGAATGTCTATTTAAATACTTTGTCCATCCTTAATTGGACTGTTGGTCTTCTGTTGCTGAATTGTATGAATTCTTAGTATATTATGGACTCTTAAGTTCTCATCAGGTATATCATTTGTAGATATTTTCTCTCTATGGGTCATTCTTGACAAAGATTAGCACAAAACCCCAAAATCGCAAATGTTATGATATTCCATTGTGTGGGTTGAGAGTAGAGTTTTTTTTTGTTTTTTTTTTTTTTTTAGTTTGCCTACAGGCTTATTATTAGTAGAGATACAAATTTTGAAATCCTTTGTTTTCATTGTTGTCATTCCGTCATCAGGTTGTGTCCAATTCTTTGCAATCCCATGGACTGCATCACACCAGGCTTCTTGACAAAGATTAGCACAAAACCCCAAAATCGCAAATGTTATGATATTCCATTGTGTGGGTTGAGAGTAGAGTTTTTTTTTTTAGTTTGCCTACAGGCTTATTATTAGTAGAGATACAAATTTTGAAATCCTTTGTTTTCACTGTTGTCATTCCGTCATCAGGTTGTGTCCAATTCTTTGCAATCCCATGGACTGCATCACACCAGGCTATCCTGTCCTTCACTATCTCCTGAAGCTTGCTCAAATTCACATCCATTGAGTCAGTGATTCTATCCAACCACCTCATCCTCTGCCACCCTCTTCTCCCTTTGCCTTCAATCTTTCCCAGCATCAGGGTCTTTTCCAATGAGTCAGCTCTTTGCATCATGTTGCCAGCCAAAGTATTGGAGTTTCAGCTTCAGCGTCAGTTCTTCCAGTGAATACTTCGGGTTGGCTTACCTGAGGATTGACTGATTTGATCTCCTTGCAGTCCAAGGAACTCTCAAAAGTCACCTCTAGCACCACAATTTTAAAGCATCAAATATTCAGCACTCAGCCTTCTTTATGGTCCAACTCTCACATCAGTACATGACTACTGGAAAAACCATAGCTTTGACTATATGAACCTTTGTTGGCAAAGTGATGTCTTTGCTTTTTAATATGTTGTCTAGTGTCAGAGTTTTCTTCCAAGGAGCATCTTCCATTAAGCATCTTTTAATTTCATGGCTGCAGTCACCATTTGCAGTGATTTTGGAGCCCAAGAAAATAAAATCTAATACTTTTTCTACTTTTCCCCCTTCTATTTGCCATGAAGTGATGGGACCAGATGCCATGATCTTAGTTTTTTTAAAGTTGAGTTTTAAGCCAGCTTTTTCACTCTCATCCTCTCAGATCCTTTAGTTGTAGGCAATTCTAGAGCCTATATCTAATATCCAAATATTTCCCTAAACATTGGAGTTTTTACACATGCAATTTAGTTCTCAGACTATTTGAAATATGACCGTGGAACCATAATTAAAATAAATGTTAATGGGTTTAAGAAAGGCCACCAACAGAAATTCAATGTCTCTGAATCTTTCCTGATTTCTGAACCTTTGTGAAAGAATTTAATGTACTGGATTATCAGGCTTGGAAATTTGGTTGTACATGTCTAACATTACAACTGATAGGCTGATTTATTTTGGATGTTAGTAGACGCCTGAAAGTTTTGTAAAATAAAGACAGCCCATGCAGAATTGCTATGAATGACCTACAGAAGATGTGTCAGTCAGGGGCCAGCCAGGAGATAGAAACCACTCAGTAAATTGAATGGAACATTTAAATATAAAGCATTATTATCTGGTAATGAACTACTAATAGCAATTAAGTAACTAAGGGATAAATAATTAATAGTTAATTAAATAAGAGGAGGTGACATCTTACCAATAAAGTACACTTGACTGAATACAAGAAAAGCAGACGTAGGGAGGGGCTGCTACCTCTCCTGCTGCTGTTGCTGCTGCTAAGTTGCTTCAGTCATGTCCGACTCTGTGAGACCCCAGAGACGGCAGCCCCCCAGGCTCCCCCGTCCCTGGGATTCTCCAGGCAAGAACACTGGAGTGGGTTGCCATTTCCTTCTCCAGTGCATGCAAGTGAAAGTGAAAGTGAAGTTGCTCAGTCATGTCCGACTCTTAGCGACCCCATGGACGGCAGCCCCCCAGGCTCCCCCGTCCCTGGGATTCTCCAGGCAAGACCTGGAGTGGGTTGTCATTTCCTTCTCCAATGCAAAGCTGAGGCTAAAACCCATGGAAGGAGAAGATTTGGAAAGAAGCCAACACTGACATACAGGCCCTGTTGGAGAGGTTGTGGCTCTGGCCTACTTAATGACAGAGAGTTTGCTGAAGTGCCACCAGCCAGGGCTGGCTGGAAACCACCTGTTGAGGCCCTAGTAACACTAGTTGGGAATCAGCCCTCTGGGATGCTGGTGAAACTCACTGGGAAGTCACTTTCTGATTTTTGCATATCGCTGGCAAAACATGTTGGTGCACGAGTGCCTATGTGTTGCATGGGTGTCCTATATGTTGCTTTCTGTCAAGAGCTGTAGGAGCAACCTCCCCCCACAGCCCCAACCCTCCATCTTCACACAAGAACCCAAAAGAGCAGTCCCTGCCTCCAGCAATATCACTGCCTCGCCCTCTGCTGACAAAGCCTAACATTGCACTAGCTGATATGGGGAAATGTTTGCAGGGTCCAGCTAGCACAAAGCAAAGCAAACAAAGGTGAATTAGGAGTTCAGAGACAATAAATGGATAACCGGCACAGATGGTGATTATGACTGTTTGAGGGGAGAACCCAGGTTTATGGTTTGTGAAGAAAAGTTTCAGAGGTGGTCATTTGTGGAATTAATGGTAGTACTGTGATTAGTCTGAGAACAAAAGCTTAGCAATGGCTGAAGCAGGAAATCTGTAATAATTGAAAAATAGATTATGTTGCAGGTTATCTGAATTTGTGAGCCAAGAACTTCCCCAAACAGGAAATTCTCTCTTGGAATAGACCCAAAGATAATGCCCAAATAGGTACTCTACAAATCCGTATGAGTCAATATCACATGTTCTAGATAAAGTGGTATATTGCATGAAGAATTGGAGACATCAGCAAACAAATGATTTTGTGTTTTTCTTTATCCGAGAAGACTGTTGTGACATCAAATCAGGCCTACCTTTCAGGACCTGGAAAAAAGATGCACTCTTCCTTTTAGGGGTTTATCAATAAAGAATTCCTTTTTTTCTACAATAACAGTGGTTTCAGGGACAAAGAATAAAACATCTACACTGGATGTTAATCCCTTATGGGTCATATCATTTGCAAATATTTTCTCCCATTCAGTAGACTGTCTTTTCATTTTGCCAATGGTTTCCTTTGTTGTGTAAAAGCTTTAAAAAATTTAATTAGGCCCTATTTGTTTATTTTTAATTTCCCTTGCTTTAGGAGAGAGATTCAAGAAAATATTGCTGTAATTGATGTCAAAGAATGTTCTGCCTATGTTTTCCTCTAGAAATCTTACAGTATCTGGATTCTTACTACTGTATATAGTGCTATCAGTTCAGTTCAGTTGCTCAGTCGTGTCTGACTCTTTGTGACCCCATGAATTCAAGGAAATGCCCTAATTTCATTCTTTTACATGTAGCTGTTCCGTTTCCCCAGCACCACTTAACAGAGACTGTTTTTTTCCTTCATTGTGAATTATTGCTTCTGTCCTCATAGATTAACTCACCGTTAGTGTGTTGGTTTATTTCTGGGCTGTCTATCCTGTTCCACTGATCTATGAGTCTGTTTTTGTGCCACTACTGCAGTTTTGGAGCATAGCCTGAAGCCAGGAAGCATGATTTCTTTAGCTCTGTTCTTCTTTCTCTAGATTGTTTTGGCTGTTTGGGGTTTTTGTGTTTCCATACAAATTTTAAAATTATTTGTTCATGTTCTGTGGAAAATGCCATTAGTATCTTGATAGAGATTGCAATGAATCTGTAGATTGCCTTGGGTAATATGGTCATTTGAACAATATTGATTCTTCCCAATTAGAAAGATAGACATCTTTCCATTTTCAATTTCCTTCATCAGTGTGCTATAGTTTTCTGAGTACAGCTCTTTTTATCTTCATAGCTCATACAGCTCAACATCCAAAAAAAAAAAAAATCAAATAACCCAATTAAAAAATGGGCAGAAGAACTGAATAGATATTTTCCAAAGAGGAAATGCAGATGTCTAACAGGCATATGAAAAGGTGTTCAACATCATTAATTGACAGGGAAATGCAAATCAAAACCACAATGAGATATCACCTTACACCTGTCAGAATGCTGCAAATCAAAACCACAGTGAGATATCACCTTATACCTGTCAGAATGCTGCTGCTGCTGCTGCTGCTGCTAAGTCACTTCAGTCGTGCCCAACTCTGTGTGACCCCATAGACGGCAGCCCACCAGGCTCGTCTGTCCATGGGATTCTCCAGGCAAGAACACTGGAGTGGGTTGTGATTTTCTTCTCGAATGCATGCATGCATGTATGCATGCTAAGTTGCTTCAGTCGTGTCCGACTCTGTGTGACGCTATGAATGTGCGGCCCTATGGACAGCAGCCCACCAGGCCCCTCTGTCCACAAGATTCTCTAGGCAAGAATACTGGTGTCAGTGGTTGCCATTTCCTTCTCCAGAATGACTCTCATAAAAAGTCTACAGGGACTTCCCTGGAGGTCCAGTTGTTAAAACTCTGTGCTTCTACTGCAGGGGCATGGGTTTGATCCCTGGTCAGGGAACTAAGATTCCGAATGCTGTGTGGTGTAGCTAAAAACAAATAAATAAATAAGTTGGCAATGTTGGCAAGGATGTGGAGAAAAGGGAAAACTTGTACAATTTTGGTAGGAATGTAAATTGATGCAGCCACTGTGAAAAACAGTATAGAAGTTTTTTAAAAGAGTAAAAATAGAGTTGCTATATGATCCTACAATCCCACTCGTGGGCACACACCTGCAGAAAACCATAATTCGAAAAGATACATGCACCCTAATGTTCATAGCAGCACTATTTACAATTGCCAAGATAGGGAAGCAACCTAAGTACCCATCAACAGATGAATGGAAAAAAAAAGAATGATGTCACACACACAGACACACACAATGGAATACTACTTGGCCATAAAAAGAATGTAATTTTGACATTTGCAGCAACATGGATGGACTTTATGCAAAGTGAAATAATTCAGAGAAAGACAAGCATTACATGTTATCACTTAAGTATGAAATAAAAAAAAATACGACAAACTAGTGAATATAACAAAAAAGAAGCAGACTCACAGACATAGAGAATAAACTAGTGGTTACCAGTGGGGAGAGGGAAGTGGAGAGGGGCCATATAGGGGTAGGGATTAAGAGGCACAAACTACTGGGTACAAAATAAGCTACACGGATCTACTGTATAATATGGGGAATACAGCCAATATTTTATAACTATAAAGGAAGTATAACTCTTAAAAACTGTGATTCACTGTTTTGCACACCTGAAACTTATGCAATATTGTAGGGCAACTACACTTCAATAAAAAAATAGAAAAAATATAAATTTGCATTTGGAAGCAAAAAATATATATATTAACATAAGAAAACATCTGGAGCAAAAAGCTCCTTGATAAACTCAAAGCCTCACATCTTTTACATCTTCCTGCCCTATCAGCCTAAGAATATTGGCTTCATGGTTGGACTATGATGCCTGTTGTGGTAGGTATCGTCTTTTAAGTCAAGAAGAAGGAAGAAAGGAATTGACATCTATATATATGCTCAATAGGCATCGTTGGTATCAAATTGTTTGACCAACATATATTGAAACACCATGTGTGTGGCAAGGTATCAGACTGTGGAATTTAGTGATTAATTAAAATATGTATATTCTGGGCCCTTTAACAAATCCTACAGGTTCAAATATGAGGCTTCTCCTTCTGAGGGTTTCCTTTCCCATCTCATTCATGCCTGACTGCACAAAGCAGAATCTATCTTGAACTCCTGCATACTCACAGTAGGAATATTCCTCTATCCTAAGTCTTCTTGGTACATCCTGGGAGTTACCTTACTTATACGCACTATATCATATGTTTAGGATAATATTTTATGTAATGGTGTTTTGTGGCAGAATTCCTTAATGTAAAACCCTTTTAAAAAATATAAATTTTATTAATGGTTGTCAAGAGTATTTATTCTCTCTCCTGGTTTCTCTCTTCTCCTGTCTTCAAAACCTAACAAGCTATTATGTTAGATGATATAAGACTCCCACTTTTAAAGCGCATTCTCTTTGTTGTTAGGGTCTGACTTTCATCTGAAGTGGGAAATATACTGACTAGGACAACCAAAAGAGAAACTCTCTTTTGAAAAATAATGCTCAATGACAATTTCTCATGATATAAATTACAACTTTAGAAGGGACAGTCCCTTCTGCACTTTTTGGGAATCAATTGTTTTTTTTTGGCTGGGCTGTGCGGCTTGTGGGTTCTTAGTTCTCTGACCAGACACTGAACCTGGGCCCTTGGAAATGAAAGCGCGGAATCCTAACAACCGGACCACCAGGGAATTCCCTGGGAACCAACTCTTAAAAACTCGTACAATAACTCTTTAACAAATAGAAAAAAAAACCCACAGTGTGTTAAAACTGCAATATAATTGACTCACATGTTATTCAATAACTTTGTATTACAAATTTTCATACCCATGAAAAAATATGTTGGCCCTATCCATCCTCTGATATCTTCTGCTTCACCCGCTTTCTTTATTAAGAAATTTCTTGCCAGGTTTGTCTTTTCAGAGGAGTAGCCTGTCCTTGGCTTGCCTCTATAAAATTATACAAACAATGAAGAGGATTTTCCCGCTATGATGTTTTTCTGAGATGGTTTTCTCTTTGAAAAATGTTTTCAGTTTCAAAGGCAAACACCACAGATATACAAAAAAAAAAAAAAAGAAGGAAAAAACCACACTAGACACAGAGTTTAGCTGCTTCAACAGAATGTACAGAAGACAGGAAGCAACAGCCAGATTCTCAGGCTCTGATTGTCCCAAATCACACAAGTCATTAACTGAGTAATCAGAAAAGGAAAACAAGCCATTTTTAGTTGAAAGAAGATTTGAATCCATAATATGCACTGTAAATCCACAATGGATGGTTTATAACCAAACAGCTGGTTTTTGTGACTTAATTTGAGTTACCCAATGCAACATATATTGAAAATTCCACAAAATATCCTACAGGATACATTATGCAAAATGCTCAAATATTGAGATGCACAATTTTCTTGCCCCTGGGGAGCAGTCTTAACAGTCATCCACAGCAGGTGCAAACTATTCCAGACAGAGGGCTGGGCTGGAAAGAATATATTTTTTCATCAGTTCCAGAAATCCATGTTTCTGAGGGATTAGGAAGAGAAATTTCTAAAATGGAGTAGGTGTTACTCAGTCATTGGAAGAGGAATTTAGAATTGTTCATTTAGTTTGTGGAGTCAAATAAACTCGGGTATGACTTATTGCGGTCATTTAGTGTTCCTGATGATCAGCTTTCTTGATGTCAGATGGGGGTGTAGTATTAGTCAGGGTTCAGTCTTAGATAACAGGGCACATTTGGATAAACTAAGATGAACGAGATAGATGGTGAAGAAAAGCTGACTCTCTCTGGGTCTCCAGGAGAGACTCCCAGAATATCCTCTAAAACAAGGGCTACCTCGGCAACGGTCAGCAAGCTGGGGAATCAGAAAGGCCCAGCTGGCACATTTCCAGAATCACGCTACATTAGCTACAGACTGGAGTCAGAAGCGTCCTCCAGCCTTAGAGCTCCAGGGACAGACCATGCCTACTACACCCACTCCAGCAGAACATTACTGGCATCCTCACCTTTCCTTCCTTTTATTTACTAAGTGAACACACACATATTTATTGAGTACTTACTACAACAAATGACTAAAATATATAGTACATTAGAAGGTGATAGGGCTTCCCTGGTGGCTCAGTTGGTAAAGAATCCGCCTGCAATGTGGGAGACCTGGGTTCGATCCCTGGGTTGGGAAGATCTCCTGGAGAAAGGAATGGCTACCCACTTCAGTATTCTGGCCTGGAGAATTCCACGGACTGTATAGTCCACGGGGTTGCAAAGTCAGACGCGACTTAGTGACTTTCACTAGAAGGTGATAAGTGCCATGGAGAAAGATAATGTAGGGCAAGTAGAAAGTAACGAGTGGGTGAAGGAAGGCTCCCTAAGAAAATGATACCTGGGACTTTCCTGGCGGTCCACTGCTTACCACTCTGTGCTTCCACTGCAGAGGGCACAAGTTCAATCCCTGATCAGGGAACTAAGATTCCGCATGCCACACACTGAGGCCAAAAATTTAAAAAAAAAAAAAAAAAAAAAACAGAATGACAATGATATTAATACTTGTGTGGAGATTTGAGGGAAGTGAGAGGATGAGCCCCGTGAGTTCCTAGGAAAGGAGTGTCCAGGAGAGGGAGCAGAAAGTGCGAAGGTTCTGAGACAAGAGGCTCCCTGGAAGTCTTAAGGAACAGAAAGGAGACCAGCGTGGCTGGAGTGGAGTGGAGCGAGGGGATAAGCCTTCTATGAGACACTCAGACTTATTCCAAAGTAGAAATTTCTTAAGATGCTTCTTAAATAATTCATTGCTTGGTTTGCTATATAGACTATGTATTTTGAACTAGGATATTAAAGATTTGGACAGATTTTAAACTAACACATACTTCTTGAAATAAGAACAGATCTATTAATACTAATCTATTTGAAGCTATTGTACATTCAAATAATATTTTTTTTTACCAATAATAAGGGCTAATATTTATTGAGCATTTTGGGTAAGGGGAGGCGCCAGCTGCAACTTAAGGTAGCATATCTAGTTTGGTGTTTTTTCTTTGTATTAAGTTTTATCATAAAGAATTTAAAAACACCCATCTTTGATGGAATGGTTTTGTGTGAAGAATTAATCAGTTACAAGATTGAATTCTACACTTTGGGAGATTCTTACAATTGGCTTCATCTTTATTATGGTACAACTATTACATCCAAAAGAAAATCTGAGTATAAGCTGTCAGATGCATCATTGAAACATATCTTAAGGATGGAGAATAATAAGTAGGCCAGCTTTGACAAATATCTCTTCTCAAAAGAAGGCTAAACGTGAAATAATGAACTCGTATCTGTGTGAGATAGAAACTTACATTTGACAAAATGCTTTCAGAAATAACATACATATTCTAAGAACACTGGTTTTTATTTGAGACACAAGTGATCTTATTGTAAGAACCATTGTATTGCCATTATAATCAAGAATTAGCCTAAGGATTTAGAAGAGTACATGGGAGGTAGGCTGAGGAGGAAACAACACAGAAGACATCTAAGAGACAGAAGGTGTTGGAGCAGGCTTTCCCAGACTCGGCGTGACTGCCCTTGTGCCGTCTGTGGCAGCTGTCCAGTGCTCTGGGTCTTTAGTAGCATTTCTGGCCTCTGTCTACTAGTGATATCTCCCTCTCCCTCCTTATGTGACAGCCCCAAGCATCTCTGGTTTGAGGACCACTGAGTTACAATCAGAAGAGTGAAACAACCTACAAAATTGATCTGACTTTGAAATCTGGAAGAGAAATCTCCACCTATGGATCTGGGAACAAAAGGACCTTCTGAACAGAGACCTAAAGAATTTAAAATTGAATCTTAGATGCAATTTTAATATTATTTGCAACCTTTGTTAAATAATTATTAGTAAAAATCATTAGTTAAATATCTGTGTACAAGTTTTTGTGTGGACATAAGTTTTTAACTCTTCTGAGTAAACAGCAGGGAGTAGAATTTCTGGATCATATGGTAAGAACGTGTTTAGTTTTGTAAGAAGCTGTCAAACTGTCTTCCAAAGTGGGTGTACCATTTTGTATTCCTACCACCAATGCACGTTCCTGTTGCTCTACATTCTCAACAGCATTTGGTGGAGGCAACATTGTGGATTTTGGTCATTTTAATAACTGTGTAGTGGTGTCTCATTGGCATTTCCATTGGTATTTTCCAGATGACATATGAGGGCTTCTCTGGTGGCTCAGCTGGTGAAGAATTCACCTGCAATGCGGGAGACCTGGGTTCGATGATGTGAAGTGTTTTTTCACTCACTTATTTGCCCATCTACATATCTTCTTTGGTGAGGGATCTGTTAAGGTCCTTGGCTCATTTTATAATTGAGTGCATGTGTGTGTGTGTGTGTGTGTGCGTGCGTGTGTGTGTGTGTGTGTGTGTGTGTGTGTGTGTGTGTGTGTGTGCGCGCTGTGGTGTCTCATTGGCATTTCCATTGGTATTTTCCAGATGACATATGAGGGCTTCTCTGGTGGCTCAGCTGGTGAAGAATTCACCTGCAATGCGGGAGACCTGGGTTCGATGATGTGAAGTGTTTTTTCACTCACTTATTTGCCCATCTACATATCTTCTGTGGTGAGGGATCTGTTAAGGTCCTTGGCTCATTTTATAATTGAGTGCATGTGTGTGTGTGTGTGTGTGTGTGTGTGTGCGCGCGCGCGTGTGAGCTAAGTCACTTCAGCTGTGTCCGACTCTTGGCGACCCTCTGGGCCGTGCCTGCCAGGCTCCTCTGTCCATGGGATTCTCCAGGCAAGAATACTGGGGTGAGTTTCTGTCCCCTCCTCCAGGGGATCTTCCCGACCTAGGGATTGACTCTGTGTCTGTTACATCTACCTGCACTGGCAAGTGGGTGTTTTGTTTTTTTTTTTTAACACTAGCATTATTATAGATATCAAAAAAATAAAAAATAAAAAGACTAGGAGAAAAACCTTGCAAAATACCTATCTGACAACTGACTAGGTTTCTTACTATTGAGTTTAACACTTTTTGTGTATTTGGAATAACAGCCCTTTATCAGATATGTATTTTGCAAGCTTTTTTTCTCCTAGTCTTTATATTTTCTCAATATCTTTTGCAAAGCAGAATTTTTAATTTTAATGAAGTCTAGCTTATCATTTTTTTGTGTGTGTGGACTATGGCTTTGTTGCTCCATAGCAAAAGAAGCAACCGCAATGAGAAGCTGTACACTTCAACCAAGAGTAACCTCCACTTGCCACAACTAGAGAAAGCCCAAGTGCAGCAATGAAGACCTACCACAGCCAAAAATTTTAAAAAAATAAATATTTTTTAAAAACCAACTAAGAATAGAACTACCATATGACCCAGCAATCCCACTCCTGGGCATATACCTAGTGAAACTATAATTCAAAAAGACACATGCACTCCATGTTCATTGTAGCACTATTTATAAGAGCCAGGATAAGGAAGCAACCTATGTGTCCATCAACAGAGGAATCGATAAAGAAGATGTGGTACCTATATAAATGGAATATAATTCAGCCCTAAAAAGAAATGAAATTGGGTCATTTGTAGAGACGTGGATGGACCTACGGACTGTCATACTGAGTAA
This sequence comes from Cephalophus harveyi, assembly GCA_006410635.1. NCBI lineage: Eukaryota > Metazoa > Chordata > Mammalia > Artiodactyla > Bovidae > Cephalophus > Cephalophus harveyi. The sequence goes on along the minus strand of SJYT01044338.1, from coordinate 58,961 downwards.
AGTAAGTCAGAAGGAGAAAAACAAGTATCATATATTAATGCATATATGTGGAATTTAGAAAAATGGTACAGATGATCTTATCTGCAAAGCAGAAACAGCGACACAGATGTAGAGAACAAACGTATGGACACAAAGTAGGATGGGATGAATTGGGAAGCGGGTTGATATACATACACTACTGATACTATGCATAAAATAGATGACGGATGAGAACCTACTGTGTAGCTTGAGAAGCCCTACTCAATGCTCTGTGGTGACCTAAATGGGAGGTAAATCCAAAAAAAGAGGGGATATAGGTATATGCATAGCTGATTCTCTTTTTTGTACAATAAAAACTAACACAATATTGTAAAGCAAGTATACTCTAAAAAAATTAATTAAAAAAATCATGCAAAAAATACATACAAGCCACAGAGACTAAGTAGTCTGCTTCATGAAATATGGGCTGGCAGGAGGAGCCTTTGGTTTTCTAATGGGGAAGTGGAGGATGCCAGTAATAACTTCCCATGTTTCCATGAACATGTATTATTGGTGCCTGCATTCATAAAGTTGAATCCATAAATTTATAGAAAATTATACTCATTTTCTTCATCTCAGAAACCAAAAGTTTCCAAGTAGGAAAGCAAACTGACTTTCCTGTAATTTTCTTAGTTCATTTCAGTTCAGGAGCCTTTTACTATCTGAAGTTTTCTAAGTGTAGCTCAGAGGAAAATGAATCTTTCACTTTACATAGCATGAAACATCTGGGAGTTACTTCTTGTCTGTTAAATTAACAGTTCATGGAATTCCATGAACTGTAGAGTTTGTCCTAAATTCACAGTAGAATGAAAGTCCTTTTCCCTGATGGAAAACTTTCAGTGGTGTGCTGAGATAGGTTTTGCTCAAGACTGCATTTTGCACATTGATTTAATTGGGTGATTCTCATTCTGTTTTACTTTAAGATGATGTCTCTATGGGATAAAGTGAATTTTTTTTTAAACAGTGGTATGATGCAGGAGGAATTAGTTATTAGCTAATATCAGAGACTGTTGATCCAGTCATTAGACTGCCAGGCTGAAGTGACCTGAGATTGGGAGACTTTTCAAGAGCATTCTTCTGAGAGTAAAAACCGAACAATGTTCCATATGAATTCTTCCCTTATATTACAAGTTTACCTTTTGGAATTCAAAACATCTGGTAAACATGAAATTCCCTCTCAAAAACTTTCTATAATATATATTCTTTTAAACATTTTGTGCAGAAAGTTTATTTCACTAAAACCTGGCAAGCTCAAGCATGCAACTCCAACATATAAGACTGTTCCCTTTTGGTCTAAACATAGCACTGTCCTCTGGATGGGGTCCAACTTTCACAGAAAAGACCTGATTGATCCCCTCTCTCATTATAAACCTTTAATGATATGGACAACCCAAACACAATGCAAAATAAGAACAGACTGAATCTTAATTGCATTTGAAAACAGGCTGAATTCATATTAGTTTTCTGACCACTTTTAACCCACACTAAGTTTACTGTTAATAAAAGCCTCTCAGATTTTAAAAAGTTATTATTATATCTGCTGCTGCTAAGTCATATCTTTCCCTATTTGTGCAACTGCTTCTTACATTTATCCTTAGTTAATTTCTTATTAGTGTATTTTGGTTCATCTTAGTACACATCAGTATTTTTTACTTTCAATTTTGTCAACAGTGTCATCTGGAAATTTGGGGTATGTAACTTTATCCTAGTCATTAACAGTAAACAATGAAGCAAATAAATATTAGCACCAAGGACAGAGTCAATATATAGTTAAAGCAGTTAGATAGATTCTGTTAGCATGTGTATATTTACATAGACCCAATTTCAGTATTAACGTACACTTTTCTAACAGAAGACTAATTCACATACCAGAAGGCTAACGGATTGATTTGTAACAGAAGATTTAACTGCTATGACTAATGTTGTCATCATGTCCATAGCTGAAATTCTTATTATCATCAAGATATCTGGGACTCCAACTCAATAATCAGAAAAGAGTGTTTTGCAAATGATCTTGCAAAGCAAAATCAAGTTGAATATACCTAAGAATTATTTCATCTCATTTTTGTATTCACTCATACAGATTAACAAGAAATCCGATTTACCAATTGGTTGTGATTCAAACGTCACTTTGGGATTGTTTTGGTTAGAATTTGTAACATATTTCCCCTAGTAATGATATTACCATGGTGGTTAAATTCCCAGTTATTTCAACAAAAGCCTGTCTGAACTGTAATATGGATGAAACAATGTACTTTTAGCCAAAACAGGAAATGATACCTGTCTTAAAACTAATAATTAAGTCAAACACACACAATGAATGAAAAACGATATTCACAAAAATTCTCCTGCCTTCAGTTTCTCTTGTGGTAAGCCGGCCCCAGTGTGCTTTCAACACTTTCCCTCCATCCTCATGGCACAATGGGCATATCTGAAAAGTGGAATTTATTATGCTGCACTTTAATTATCAACTTATTTTTGCTCTCTTCTTTGCTAGAAGAATTTTTTGTAAACTCTGACTTGCTAATGGAGGCTTTGAGATGTTTTTAAAGAAATTTTTGGAGGATTTAATTATCAGCATGATGCATGCAAAAAGGCCAACAGAAGGCCAGTTCAATGATCCACTGTTGGTAAGAACATTTATAGGAAAAGAGGATGGCTGTCTAACCTTTGCTGAACTACAGAAAATAATGTTTCATAACAATCGCTGAGTGAGAGTCAGCTGACTGGTTTCTCAGAACAAGTCTTAAACCCTTTTAGTCCCAAATTGCTTATGCATTTTTATCAGGAGTGCTAATTTCTTCCCAGAGGAAACGTTGGAATAATAAAAATAGGGTTCTGTTCCATACCAAGTTTGGACAATTTTTTTTTTTACAGACGTAATGTGGTCTTGTATATATAAACAACTCTGATTTTTTAAAAAATATGTGGTTTGGTTCAGTCTTACTAATGAACCCAAATTTAGCTCTCCACATTTAGAGGTCATAGGTATGTATTTATGAGAGTATTACAGAGAGAGACTGTGTGTGTGTGTGCAGATGCTTCACACTCTCTATGGAATCAAGGTCAGGAAGACTGTGCCCTCAAGCACTGTGATGATTTATGACAAAGCAGGTGTTACAGAGCATGTTGAAACAAAATAGAAAGAATGCAAGTGTTAACAACATTACATTTCAAGCCAGTATGGACTAGTTCAAAAATATGAAAACCGGCAAGATATTAAAGCTGCAGGGAAATCAATTTTGCCTTAGGAAAACAAGACCACATCAGTGTATTCTGAACGACAGATGAAGATGATTAGTAAGAAGAGTTATCCAATATGCATGCATGCTCAGTCACTCAGTCATGTCCAACTCTTTTGCGACCCCGTGGACTGTAGTCTGCCAGGCTCCTCTGTCCATGGAATTCTCCAGGCAAGAAAACTGGAGTGGGTTGCCATTTATAAATAGGCTCTATGTTATATTTTAAAATTCTTCACTGAGTAGGGACATTTCTACTTAAATAGAAAACTTAAAAGCCAAAGATGTTCTTCCACGAGTTAATTATTAAGCACCTCTTTGTAGATATTTATGATTCTTGGATGATGGAATCAAATTTTGTCTTTCTAATAACTACTTGAGATTATGAAATCCAGTAGAAATAATTTATTATATTAATTAAGAGACACTGTAGAGAAAGGTTTAATAGTAATAGGAATCAGACAGTATTATTAAGATTGGGGTGGATACATAAAATAAAGCTTTTCATGACTAAAATTTATCTTGATTCACTTTCTTAAAATAACTCTTAATGCATCTCATTTCTCTGATAGTTTTATTACAATTCTCTATGAATATCATTTAGCCTAGGTAGGATTTTTCATTAATTAAGTATAAATTGTATTATGTCAAGACAGCAAATAATAAAGTTATGTGTGAGTGTTAACATATCTGGGACTAAAAGAAAAAAAATTAATCTAACCAAGATGCCAATCACAAAAATAAATTACATGAGCTGAAGAAAAATGTGAATGTCAAATAAAAAAGAGAAATAGCATTCTAAATCTAGCAAGGTGAATGGGTAGAGCTGAGTTCCAGATAAAGAAATATTTAAACTCATAACTATTACTGGACTTAATTTCAAGCCGACAAATTTCAATTTAGATTTTTTCTTACCCTGAGTTGCAGCAATATGTCTCCATTTATTGATGAATCCTGTCAAGAATGACAATGGAAGATGAATTAAACCATCAGGACACTCCTCACACTTCTCCTAGGATAGAATGCCATCTATATGAGGGAACAGAAAACAAATTAAGTGTAAAATTAATGTGTATCACCAGCATCCTCAAAACACTGACTCATAATCAGGCTGAAGTAAGCCTTTGTTATATATTCTTCAGCTTTCAATTGTCAGTAAGCATGGGATCTTCAAACAAAAACAAATGTCTCCCCAGAAAGGCTATGGTAAGTAATGATAAACTGTCAAAAGACACATTCAAGAAAAGCAAAAAAATTACATAGGCTATTTTTATTTAATTTTTTCATTCAATTTTAAATTATAATTTATTTTAAAAACTTTTGCAAAATTTCCCTTTAATTAGAAAGAGGAAATTAATAGGCTTATTTTAGGAAAAAAAAAATAAAGAGAAACTGAAAACAGAAAAGTAGCCTGTGAAATGTTTACTAAAGAAAAGCACTCTGTTATTCTATACCTCTCCAAACTTTCATTGTTTCTTTAAGCTAACTGGGCCTATACTGAATATACATTCAAAATGCATACTGTATTCTGTATTTGATATGTTTGTGTATATATATAGTCTTCTGTACTTTTATTCATTTAGTGTAATATAAGCATGCTTGCATGTTACAATATCCTGTTGATAAAGATAATTCTTAACGCATTCATGGTATTGTGACTAGTGTATACAATCCCAAGGTATAAAAAGCTTTTTAACTTAATGCATAGAAATAGCTATCCAAAGATTGTACCAACTTGCACCATTATGTCACCATCATATTAGGAGACTGCTTATTTCATTCTTCTTCCTAACATTAGTCTATTTCTAGACTGTTTGCTCCATTTCTTAGATCTCTTTATCAATTCCTATCCAGTACTACACATTTTAAATAACAAAGCTTTAGAGTGTATTTTGATATTGAACAGCCAAATGTATCCAAAGAGTCCTCCTTTTTCATCAGGTCTATAAAAAGTTTATTAGGCTTTCCCCCATATTCATATTGCAATTACTTTTAAAAGCAATACAAATAATCTTACAATTCTGTCTTATTGCCTCAAGCCCTTCAATGACTTACCTTTTGTCTACTGTGGTCGTGATCAAGTAGGGGGCTATCCCATCCCCCAGGGGACATCTGGCAATATCTGGAGGCATTTGGTTGTTGCAGCTGGAGGGGTGGGGTGCTTTCTCCTGGCATCTGGTGGCTAAAGGTGAGGGACACTGCTAAAATTCTTCACTGCACTAGAGGATGACCTCCCCCAACAGCAAAGAATTTCTCCCAATTTCCAAAATGTCAACAGTGTGGAGGTTCAGAAAACTTTGTAAATGGGGATAAGTTGAAAATTCCATTGCTTGGCACATCAGTCTTTCTTTCTTCAGACTGAGGTATGTATACTGAAGCTCAGATTCCAGATTCTCAACATGGTCTTCTGGAGAAGGAGCCCAAGTTCAAAATAATTCTTCAACATTAGAAGGAAGAAGAGGACGGGGAAGAAAAGGTATAATTTTCATCCATCTCAAATCTTACTATGTTGCAATGCCCCTAGGCTAAAAAGAGAAAACACACTAGCAAGCCTACTTAAATCAAGACTGTATAAATCCACACAGCTACATTCATGTGGCTTCAGTCTTTTTTTTTTTTTTTTAATGGAATATACTAGTGTATTTAATAAATGCTAAGCTTATCACTGCAGATGGTGACTGCAGCCATGAAATTAAAAGACGCTTACTCCTTGGAAGAAAAGTTATGATCAACCTAGATAGCATATTGAAAAGCAGAGACATTACTTTGCCAACAAAGGTCGGTCTAGTCAAGGCTATGGCTTTTCCAGTGGTCATGTAGGGATGCGAGAGTTGGACTGTGAAGAAAGCTGAGCACCAAAGAATTGATGCTTTTGATCTGTGGTGTTGGAGAAGACTCTTGAGAGTCCCTTGGACTGCAAGGAGATCCAACCAGTCCATTCTAAAGGAGATCAGTCCTGGGTGTTCATTGCAAGGACTGACATTGAAGCTGAAACTCCAATACTTTGGCCACCTGATGCAAAGAGCTGACTCCTTTGAAAAGACCCTGATGCTAGGAAAGGTTGAGGGCAGGAGGAGAAGGGGACGACAGAGGATGAGATGGTTGGATGGTATCACTGACTCAATGGACATGGGTTTGGGTGGACTCTGGGAACTGGTGATGGACAAGGAGGTCTGGCGTGCTGCGGTTCATAGGGTGGCAAAGAGTCGGACACGACTGAGTGACTGAACTGAACTGAACTGAAGGGAATGCTGATAGACATGTATTTGTCTTATTTTATATCCTTTAGTGGACTTCCCTGGCGGCTAAGACGGTGAAGACTCTGTCACAGTGCAGGAGACCCAGGTTCGATCCCTGGGTTGGGAAGAACCCCTGGAGAAGGGAATGGCAACCCACTCCAGTATTCTTACCTCAAGAATTCTATGGACAGAGGAGCCTGGTGGGCTATTCATGGGGTCGCAGAGTAAGACATGACTGAGCGACTAACAATAACACTATATCCCATAGTAAAGTATTATAGTTTTCTCCCCATTTCTTGTTAAGTTACTTGAATAAGATCTTTTCTCCCTTGGTACTTTAAAATGACTAATATCTGAACATGCAGTTGGCCTGACATAGACTTCCTGCCCTGCGACTCGTGATTACTCACGCTTATTTGCCTGGTAGACTGGTTGGGTCTCACTCATCTTTATATTCTCAGCACTGGGTAGGGTGCCTTACACGTTGCAGGTGGGCCACAAATGTCTATTGAATGAAGAAATGATAGAGGCATTTATAGGCAGGGCATCTGAGTTTTAGTGCCAAGTATTCCACATAGAGCCCTCTCCTTCCCCTCTTTTTAAAAAATAAGTATTCAGATTATTGTATTATTATTATGGGGAAATAGATGTATAGATTAAAGCAATTCCTGCCATTGTTTGTATTTTCTCCTATAACAATGATAAACACTGCTTGAGCAGTTACATGCTTGGCATTGTGCTGAGTTTTGCCCATATTTACCCAATTCAATTTTTTTCCCCTAAAGCCTACTGCTGTGGCTAAGTCACTTCAGTGGTGTCTGACTCTGTGCGACCCCATAGACAGCAGCCCACCAGGCTCCCCCGTCCCTGGGATTCTCCAGGCAAGAACACTGGAGTGGGTTGCCATTTCCTTCTCCAATGCATGAAAGTGAAAAGTGAAAGGGAAGTCGCTCAGTCGTGTCCAACTCTTAGCAACCCCATGGACTGCAGCCCACCAGGCTCCTCCGTCCATGGGATTTTCCAGGCAAGAGTACCGGAGTGGGGTGCCATTGCCTTCTCCGAAAGCCTACTACTAATCACTTAAATAATAGACTTTAGGACTTCCCTGGAGGTCCAGTGGTTAAGTCTCCATGCTTTCACTGCAGGCTACATGGGTTTGATCTCCTGGTCACTTGTGACCAGATCCCAAGTGCCACACAGTGCTGCCAAAAAAATAAATACACTTAAAGAAACAGACTTTAGTTTAGAGAAGTTTTAGGTTCATAGCAAATGGAGTGAAAAGTACAGAGGTCCCCTGTCCCCTGTGCACGGATACACACACACATACAACTCCACACATGCAGTTTCCCTCACAATCACTGTCAGATACCAGGGTAGGACATTTGTTACAAAGGATGAACCTACAATGACACATTATCCACACACATACACACACGCACACTGACATTTTCATTACTAGCTTTTTTATTTTGAAGGACTGTATAATGTGTCTTGTCTTTTTCATTATAAAATGCAAATAAGCTTTCTTTTCTGAAGGCAAAGAATAGGATCTACTTCTCTTAGTCCCACAAACTCTAATCCTGCCCTGGGCAAGACCTGGTGTGAGGCTTTTCTAGAACTATCCCAGGAGGCAGGTGGCGGGGTGCTGGTTGTACTTGAACACTGGGTGGGTAGCAGGCAACTGGGAATACCAGGCTCCCAAAAGACATTCTTAAAACCAAATAGAAGAGTTCTTTTCTGACTCCCATCAGAAAAGAACAATCCAAAGACTGGCCTTTTCTTCCCCTAAAAGAACAAAATGAAAAAAAAAAAATCATTACATCACTGAGGCAATCAGTGCTTTATTGAGAAAATACTGGTGGTCATGTTCCATTCAGAGGTGATATATTGACCAGAAATTGCATTTCTAGAAATCTGTCCTAAGGAATGAAGTAGAGTTGGCTGCCAAAACATGCAAATAATATATGCATCTGTAGCATGCTTACAATGTGCTATGCAGTTCATGTCATCAGTGAGGCTGGTAATGTAATCCTTATTTTACAAGGGAAACTGAGGCTCAAAGTAGGAAATTGCCCCAAGTCACCAATCTAAGAAGTCAAGTCCAGATCACCTCAAAATCTATCTGATGACCTTGCCTTTTGGGGTTGTGTGTGTGTGTGTGTGTGTGTGTGTGTGGTATGTCTGTCCTTGTGTGTGTTTCAAAGGTGTGTGTGTGTGTGTGTGTGTGTGTGTGGTATGTCTGTCCTTGTGTGTGTTTCAAAGTAGTTTTGTCCTAAGCAACAATGTCAGGGAAATCATGGGTTTGATGTCAGTTATATTTCCCCAAAACCAGTCCAAATACATTCCATCTACAATCTTCAGAGAGGCCGGCTCTCTCTTTTACGTTAAGGTCAGCAGCACCCTGGTTGAAAGGCTAACACCATATGGCCTGAAGGCAGGACTGTGAGTGTAGAGCCCAGCAGATCTCAGGGTCTCTCGTGGATGGAGAGATTAAGCTCAAATACTTTAATAACGGTACTAGATTCTCGGGCTTATCCTATTTCTGGCATCCAAGAGCAGTGTATCTTTTAAATTCTTACCAATCGCTTATAGGAAATGTCACTCATTACACCACTGTAAGGATTAATGCTGAAGTTGAAGCTCCAACACTTCAGCTACCTGATAAGAAGAGCCAACTCATTGGAAAAGACCCTGATATTGGGAAAGGCTGAGGGCAGGAAAAGAAGGGGGAGACAGAGGATGACATGGTTGGACAGCATCGCTGACTCAATGGACATGAGTTTGGGCAAACTCCGAGAGATGCTGAAGGACAGAGAAGCCTGGCGTGCTGCAGTCCATGGGTCACAGAGAGTCAGATACAACTTAGCAACTGAACAACAAAAATACTAATTAACACATCCTCTGGTGTAGATGTCAATAAGAATACTTTACCAAATAATCTACTCTGAAAATGTTGATCCTTTTTAGGACTTCTCAAGTGCCATTTAATTGTCCCTACTGCTGCTGCTAAGTCACTTCAGTCGTGTCTGACTCTGTGTGACCCTATAGACGGCAGCCCACCAGGCTCCTCCATCCATGGGACTTTCCAGGCGAGAACACTGGAGTGGGTTGCCATTTCCTTCCCCAATGCATGAAAGTGAAAAGTGAATGTGAAGTCGCTCGGTTGTGTTCGAGGCTCAGCGAAGCCATGGACTGCAGCCTACCAGGCTCCTCCATCCATGGGGTTTTCCAGGCAAGAGTACTGGAGTGGGGTGCCATTGCCTTCTCCAATAATATACAAAAGTGTACCAAAAAGATCTTAATGACCTGGATAACCATTATGGTGTGATCAGTCACCTAGAGCCAGATATCCTGGAGTGCAAAGTCAAGTAGGCCTTAGAAAGCATCGCTACGAACAAAAATAGTGGAGGTGATGGAATTCCAACTGAGCTGTTTCAAATCCTAAAAGATGATGCTGTGAAAGTGCTGCACTCAATATGCCAGCAAATTTGGAAAACTCAGCAGTGGCCACAGGACTGGAAAAAGTCAGTTTTCGTTCCAGTCCCAAAGAAGGGCAATGCAAAGAATGCTCAAACTACAACACAATTGTACTCATTTCACACGCTAGCAAGGTAATGCTCAAAATCCTCCAAGCCAGGCTTCAACAGTACATGAACCAAGAACTTCCAGATGTACAAGCTGGGTTCAAAAAAAGCAAAGGAACCAGAGATTAAATTGCCAACATCCACTGAATTATAGAAAGAGCAAGGGAATTCCAGAAAAACATCTACTTCTGCTTCATTTACCATGCTAAAGCCTTTGACCGTGTGCATCACAACAAACTGGAAAATTCTTCAAGAGATGGGAATACCAGACCATCTTATCTGCCTCCTGAGCAACCTGTGTGCAGGTCAAGACACAACAGTTAGAACCAGATACGGAACAGACTGGTTCAAAATTGGAGGAAAGGAGTACATCAAGGCTGTATATTGTCACCCTGCGTATTTAACTTCAGAGAGTTGGACACGACTGAGTGACTGAACAAGAACAAAGGATGTGGCTTAGGGATAATTTGCATTATGCTCCCTACACACAGATGCACACACACACACACTCACCACAAAATTCTTATATTGCTGTACTTAAAGTCAATTATCACACAGACTATAGAACAGCCTCAGCAAAAAGACACTACTAGTATTTTCACTCCAGTGTTACAATAATTTAAAAAAATTAAAGTTGAGTAAGAATGGCTTGGTTCAAAAAGGAAATCCTGACACATTCTTGGATTTCTCAATGGCAACACTTTGATATTTTGGGCTGTAGAATTCTGTTTTGGGAGACTGTCTTGTGCTTTGAAGGATGTTCAGCAGCAGCCCAGCTTCTAACTCACTAGATGCCAGTAGTACTCCATTTCTCCCAGTTGTGCCAATCAAAAAGCACACTGTAAAATGTCTACTGGGGGCAAAGCTGCACTTGGTGGGAATGACTGGTTTACAGGATGGAATACCACATGCTCTGTTGTGTCTAACTCTTTGTGACCCCACGGAATGTAACCTGCCAGGCTCCTCTGTCCAGGGATTGCTCAGGCGAGACTACTGGAGTGGGGCTGCATTTCCAACTCCAGGGGATTTTTCTGACCCAGGGACCAAACCTGCATCTCCTGCACTGGCAGGTGGATTCTACACCACTGACCCACTTGGAACACCATCCTGTGAAGTTATTAATAGCTTGTAAAGGTTTTCAATGACCTTGGAAAATGTTCAAAATATTTTTTAGTAAAAAATCAGGATTAAACAAAATAAGTATGGCCCCAATTTATAAAAATATAAAATGGATATATGCATTAAAATATAACTACAGCTAATCTTTTTTCATGTGCTGATTCTGAACCAAAGATTAAGTTTTCACATGTATTATCTATTTAATTTCTGAATAACCTTATGAGGTTGGTACCATTATTAACCTCATTTGACAAATAAAGAAACTGAAGCTCAGAGAGGTTAAGAAACTTTGAAAAATAATATCAAAATATTAACATCAGTCATGTTTGAATAGCAAAATTTGGGTGCTATTTATTTATCTCTTATTTTTTCCAAGCTGTCCTCAATATTTATTACCTTTTATCAGAAAACTTAAAGACATTGTGGAATCACAAACCTTTCTTTCAGAGAACAAAACGCATTTGCTGAGTGCTTTCTTACTTTTCATGTAATACCTATAATCTTAGTCTTCTTCCTCTGACCTGACTTTCTAAAACTTTCTTTTTTCTTTGAGGTATAATTGACATCAGACATTATATTTGCTTCAGATATACAACATAATGACTTGATATTTGTATAGATCAGAAAATAATCACCACAGTAAGTCTAGTTACAATTTTTTTCCTGTGATCAGAACTTTTGCATCTATCTACGATGGACTATTACTCAATCACAAAAAAGAATGGAATTCTGCCATTTGCCACAATGTGGATGAACCTAGAGGGTATTATGCTTAGAGATCATGACTTTCTAAAACTTTCTTTTTTCTTTGAGGTATAATTGACATAAGACATTATATTTGCTTCAGATATACAACATAATGACTTGATATTTGTATAGATCAGAAAATAATCACCACAGTAAGTCTAGTTACAATTTTTTTCCTGTGATCAGAACTTTTGCATATATCTACGATGGACTATTACTCAATCACAAAAAAGAATGGAATTCTGCCATTTGCAACAATGTGGATGAACCTAGAGGGTATTATGCTTAGAGAAATAAGTCAGACAGAGAAAGACAAATACTCTATGTTATCACTTATATGTGGAATTTAAAAAATAAAACAAATGAATATAACAAAACAGAAACAGATACAGAGGACAAACTAGTGTTATCATTAAGGAAAGGGATAAGATAGGGATGGAGGATCAGGGATGCAAACTGCCATGCATGAAATAAACAAGCAGCAAGGGAAGGACTGATGCTGAAGCTGAAACTCCAGTACTCTGGCCACCGGATGCAAAGAACTGATTCATTGGGAAAGACCCTGAAGTTGGGAAAGATTAAAGGCGGGAGGAGAAGGGGACGACAGAGAATGAGATGGTTAGATGGCATCACCAACGCCATGGACATGAGTTTGAGTAGGCTCTGGAGTTGGCGATGGACAGGGAAGCCTGGTGTGCTGCAGTCCCTGGGGTGGCAAAGAGTCGGACACAACTGAGGGACTGAACTGAACTGAATCAAGCAGCAAGGACATATTGTACAGCACATGGAAATAAAACCATTATCTTAAAATAATTTTAAATAGAGTGAAGTGAAGTGAAGAAGTGAAGTCGCTCAGTCGTGTCCGACTCTTTGCGACCCCATGGACTGTAGCCTACCAGGCTCCTCCCTCCATGGGATTCTCCAGGCAAGAGTACTGGAGTGGGTTGCCATTTCCTTCTCCAGGTGATCTTCCCGACCCAGGGATCGAACTCAGATCTCCAGCATTGCAGGCAGATGCTTTAACCTCTGAGCCACCAGGGAAGCCCCCACTGAAGGGAGAGTACAATCTATAAAAATGTTGAATCACTGACACGCCCCTGAAATTAATATATCAACTGTACTTCAATTAAAAAAAGATCTACTCTCTTAGCAACTTTCAAATACGCAATACAGTATTATTACTATAGTCATCATACTGTACCTTGACTTCTTTTAATAACATTTTCTTTCTAATTATTTGATCACTTAAACCTGTAATGAAGAATCTTCCCCATTATTCTAGCTCAGATGAATATTTAGTGCTTCAATTTAAAGCCCTGAATCACTGAAATAAAACTTTAATGAAACCCTTCTAGAAAAATAAGGTACCCAGATACCGTGAAACATTTTTATTTCTAACTTAAAATTAACTAGAAAACTCAAAAAATCCCTGTTGAGATCTTTTGAAATATATCAGCCAATATTCCTCTCCTTGGTGAAGAATGTTAACAGCCAGAACAGATAAAAATAGCTTTAGTATGCTTTGAGGATGGTGAGTTCTTGAGCCTGTGAAAGCTTAGGTTTTTGATATCCCAAGATCAGGACACAATACTGATGTTTAGCAAAGTAAGACTTTTTGACCACTGGAAGATACTCTTTTTTTTTTTTTCCTGCCACTCCACTCTACTTGTGGAATCTTAGTTCCCACAACAGGGATCAAACCCAGGCCCTTGGCAGTCAAAGTGTAGCGTCCTAACCATTGGACCTCCAGGGAATTCCCTGGGAGATACTTTTATGTTACTACTTGCCTGTTTGAGGATTATTCAAAGTGGCAAACAAAATCAAAATCAGAATGAGGTACCACCTCACACTGGTCAGAGTGGCTATCATTAAAAAGTCTACAAATAACAAATGCTAGAGAGGGTCTGGAGAAAAGGGAACCTTCCTACACTGTTGGTTGGTAATATACATTGGTGCAGCCACTGTGGAGATCTGCCATGTGATCCAGAAATCCCACTCCTGGCATATGTCAGGGCAAAAGTATAGTTCAAAAAGATACATGCACCCTGTGTTCACGGGCTTCCCTGGTGGCTCAGATTGTGAAGAATCCGTCTGCAATGCAAGAGACCTGGGTTCGATCCCTGGGTTGGGAAGATCCCCTGGAGAAGGGGAAGAATACTGTCTACCCACTCCAGTATTCTGGCCTGGAGAATACCATGGACAGAAGAGCCTGGCAGGTTACAGTCCATGGGGTCACAAAGAAACAGACACAACTGGGCGACTTTCACTACGTTCATGGCAGTACAATTAACAATAGCCCAGACACGGAAACAACCTGCATATCCACTGACAGATGAATGGAAAAAGAAGATGTCACACATACACACACACACGAGAATAGTACTAGGTCACACACACACACAAAAAAAATGAAAAAATGCCATTTGCAACTAAATGGATGGAACTAGAGACCATCATATGATGTGAAGGAAAACAGAAAGAAAGACATCGTAGGGTATCATTTACATGTGGAATCTAAAATAAGACACAAATGAATCTAGGCAATGGCACCCCACTCCAGTACTCTTGCCTGGAAAATCCCATGGACAGAGGAGCCTGGTGGGCTGCAGTCCATGGGGTCACGAAGAGTCAGGCATGACAGAGTGACTTTACTTTCACTTTTCACTTTCATGCATTGGAGAAGGAAATGGCAACTCACTCCAGTGTTCTTGCCTGGAGAATCCCAGGGACAGAGGTGCCTAGTGGGCTGCCGTCTATGGGGTCACGCAGAGTCGGACACGACTGAAGCGACTTAGCAGCAGCAGCAGCAGCAGTGGGCTGCCGTCTATGGGGTTGCGCAGAGTCGGACACGAATGAAGTGACTTAGCAGCTTAGGAGCATGAAACAGAAACAGACTCACTGATACAGACTTGCGGTTGCCAAGGGGGCCAGGGATAGGGAAGTGTTGGATTGGGAGTTTGGGATTAGCAGATGCAAACTATTATACACAGAATGAATAAACAACATGGTTTTATTGTCTAGCACAAGGAACTATATTCAGTCCTGTAATAAACCAAAATGGAAAATAATATGAAAAAGAATGTATAACTGAATCACTCTGCTGTCCACCAGAAACTAACACAACATTGTAAATCAACTATACTTCAATTAAAAAAAAATGGCACACACAGTTGGTTTCTGATCACTAATGAAAGCATTTCTTTGTATGTTGGTTATTTATGTTACTCTCTTGGCTGGGTAGAAAGAAGTCTTCCTTACTGGCCTCTGCTGACTCATCTAGCCTTGACTTTTCTTCACAATTCTTCTAAGTTCTTGACCCTCATTCAGTCTGTATTAGTTTTCCCCTCTCTATATTTTCCTAGAACTCAGTGAGCTACCATCAGAGATTTCTCATAAAGCTATGGGTGGAAACTTAAAAAATCTTCATAAGTTGCCTCTTTCTGGAAGGAGATGTGAGTTTAGTGATGAATAGGTATCACTGTTGAGTAGTATACATCACCCAAAGCTCACGCTGTTTTTCATGTATTTTTTGAGACAAAATGACAATATGATATTTGACTCTAAGCTTCAAGGTCAAGTTCCAATTTATGGAACATTCAGTCCCACTTTCCAGTCCCCATTCCAACACATTCACTAGGAAGGTATTTCTCAATGAACATCAAATACACAATTTTCACCTGTGTATTGGGTCCTCGTCTAACATTCTCTTTATCCAGGTCCTCTTTCTTTGGAGTCAGCCGATAAAAAAATAGAAGTTAGGTATACAATTTTAGCCAAAGGTGCTTTAAAACGGGCAACCACAGACAGAAGAGCTAGACTCGGTACTTACTCATGTCACTACAATACGTCTGAGCAACTCAGAATTGATTCAGTCAGTTCAGTTCAGTCGCTCAGTCGTGTCCAGCTCTTTACCACCCCATGAATCACAGCACGCCAGGCCTCCCTGTCCATCACCAACTCCCGGAGTTCACTCAGACTCACGTCCATCGAGTCAGTGATGTCATCCAGCCATCTCATCCTCGGTCATCCCCTACTCCTTCTGCCCCCAGTCCCTCCCAGCATCAGAGTCTTTTCCAATGAGTCAACTCTTCACATGAGGTGGCCAAAGTACTGGAGTTTCAGCTTTAGCATCATTCTTCCAAAGAAATCCCAGGGCTGATCTCCTTCAGAATGGACTAGTTGGATCTTCTTGCAGTATTCTCAAGTTGGTTTCTGCCTCTAAAACAAAACTTTTATCACAGCCAGGAAAGTTATAAGGGGTTTACAATATTGAGAGCCTCGGACCATCTTTGTCCATCACGTGGTCCCTTCTTTCCTATCCCTCATCCCCTGTTTCTGGCTAGATGCAGAACTCTGGAGACATCTTGGTGTGTGTGATGGGAATGAGAGGGTAATTTGGGGATTGAGAGAGGAGGATTAGCTTAGCATACCCATGTGTATTGAAATGTATATTCTATAGAGATTTTAAAAATCAAATCAAAATGCTCAAGTGTGTGTGTTAGTCATTCATTGGAAATTATCTGCCGAAAGATGTTAGGTTAAAAATTAGCGAAGTGAATAACCATTCAATCTATTAATATAGTCAACTGGCATGCACATACTAATGCATTTTGCTAGTAGAACAATTTAACAATTCAAAACCTAAACTCTTATTATAAATGTCATGTATATTTTCTTTCACAATGTTAGTTTATCTAACGATTATTCTGCATGCTTATATATTACCCTTCACAAAACACCTCTAGTGAATGCTATCACAGGTGGAAGTTAGTTATTCAGTAGAACTCAGGCTGGATGCAATAGGCTTGGAAGATTAACAGCTTTGCAGCTTGAAATCTTGGTTCAAGTCCCAGCTTTGACCCCTCTCATATTTATAACCCAAGTTACTTAGTGACCTTAAGCTTCAGTTTTCACTTCCCTAAGAACACAATTGTAGGCCTTATAAGGGTTATTGAGAGACTAAATGATACACAATGTATGTGACGATTTTGGCACAGTGCCCGACATACAGCAGAAGTTTAATACGTGACAACGATACTGCTGAAAAAGGAGCAGCAGGAAGGAGAGCTGGGGCCAGGAAGATCTGGATCATGGTGGTACCATTAAGAAAAATTGGAAACCCAGAGAGAGGGCTTGGCTGATCCAGAATGAGGTTGATAAAAGCATATGATAGTAACGATCTGGTATGTGAAGTGGTAAAATTAAGTTTTTAGGAACTGGCATGTTAAGTGTTGAACACTCGCGTTAGCCTGGGGAGAGGCTGCAATGTCTTTTTGTGGACAGTAGGGGGCCCCCAGGTACTGGAAAGCAGCAAGCAAGGCTCCTTTTTTTTTTTTTGGTACTTTGCTCAGTTTTCTTATTGCTGGCAAAAGCTAAGACCTAGCCTCATTTGGTGTCATGGTTTAAAAGACAGGGATTAGAGAGGTGCAGCACAAGCCATGGGACACCAAGGACAGCCAGTGACCTCCAGAAGCTAGAAGAACAAACAGCTGGAAGAGGCAATCTTTCCTTAGATTCTGGAGGGATCCCGGCAGGGCTGACACTTTGATTTGGGACTTCTGGCCTCTAGAACTGCGGGAGGGTAAATCACAGACTGCGTGATCTGGCAGTCATAGGAAACTAACACACCTTCCTTTGTAGGAGAAGACCTGCATGCTATGTGACATCTCCAAGGTCACAGAGTCAATGGGTAGCCAATCTCGCATTCCATCTTGCCTTTTAACTGTTCTTTATTTTTCTTAAAGAGATGGGAATACCAGACCACCTTACCTGTCTCCTGAGAAACCTGTATGTAGGTCAAGAAGCAACAGAATCAGACATGGAACAACCAACTGGTTCAAAACTGGGAAAGGAGTATGTCAAGTCTGTATATTGTCACTATGCTTATTTAACTTATATGCAGAGTACATCATGCGCAATGCCAGGCTGGATGAATCACAAGCTGGAATCAAGACTGCTGGGAAAATATTAGTATCAATCATCTCAGATAGACAGATGATACCACTCAAATGGCAGAAAGTGAGGAGGAACCAAAGAGCCTCTAGATAAAGGTAAAAGAGGAGAGTGAAAAACCTGGCTTGAAACTCAACATTAAAAAGTCTAAGATCATGGCATCTTGTTTCATCACTTCATGGCAAACAGAGGGGAAAAAGTGGAAGCAGTGACAGATTTTCTTTTCTTGGTCTCCAAAATCACTGCAGATGGTGGCTGCAGCCATGAAATTAAAAGACACTTGCTCCATGAAAGGAAAGCTAGGACAAACGTAGACAGCATATTCAAAAGCGAAGACATCACTTTGCTGACAAAGGTCCAAATAGTCAAAGCTGTAGTTGTATGGATGTGAGAGTTAGACCAAAAAGAAGGCTGAGAGCTGAAGAATTGATGGCTTTTGAACTGTTATGCTGGTGAAGATTCTTGAGAGTCCCTTGAACTGCAAGGAAATCAAACCAGTCAATCTTAGAGGAAATCAACCCTGAATAGTCACTGGAAGGACTGTTGCTGAAGCTCTAATACTTTGGTCACCTGATGGAAAGAGCCAACTCACTGGAAAAATCCCTCATGCTGGGGAAGACTTTCGGCAAAAGGAGAAGGGAGAAGGGGGTGGCAAAGAATTAGATGGTTAGCTATCATCACGGACTCAATGGACATGAATTTAAGCAAACTCTGGAAGATAGTAGAGGACAGAGGAGCTTGGCCTGCTACAGTCCATGGGATTACAAACAGTTGGACACAACTTAGCAAGTGAACAGTTCAATCGCTCAGTCGTGTCCAATTCTTTGTGACCCCAAAAATTGCAGCACGCCAGGCCTCCCTGTTCATCACCATCTCTCGGAGTTCACTCAGACTCACGTCCATCGAGTCTGTGATGCCATCCAGCCATCTCATCCTCGGTCGTCCCCTTCTCCTCCTGCCCCCAATCCCTCCCAGCATCAGAGTCTTTTCCAATGAGTCAACTCTTCACATGAGGTGGCCAAAGTACTGGAGTTTCAGCTTTAGCATCATTCCTTCCAAAGAAATCCCAGGGTTGATCTTCTTCAGAATGGACTGGTTGGATCTCCCTGCAGTCCAAGGGACTCTCAAGAGTCTTCTCCAACACCACAGTTCAAAAGCATCAATTCTTCGGCGATCAGCCTTCTTCACAGTCCAACTCTCACATCCATACATGACCACAGGAAAAACCATAGCCTTGACTAGACGGACCTTAGTCGGCAAAGTAATGTCTCTGCTTTTGAAAATGCTATCTAGGTTGGACATAACTTTTCTTCCAAGGAGTAAGCG
>SJYT01044338.1:0-39180 GCA_006410635.1 Cephalophus harveyi | reverse complement strand
GAACTATGGAATGAGGTTCGTGACATTGTACGGGAGACAGGGATCAAGACCATCCCCATGGAAAAGAAATGCAAAAAAGCAAAATGGCTGTCTGGGGAGGCCTTACAAATAGCTGTGAAAAGAAGAGAGGCAAAAAGCAAAGGAGAAAAGGAAAGATATAAGCACCTGAATGCAGAGTTCCAAAGAATAGCAAGAAGAGATAAGAAAGCCTTCTTCAGCGATCAATGCAAAGAAATAGAGGAAAAGAACAGAATGGGAAAGACTAGAGATCTCTTCAAGAAAATTAGAGATACTAAGGGAACATTTCATGCAAGGATGGGCTCGATAAAGGACAGAAATGGTATGGACCTAACAGAAGCAGAAGATATTAAGAAGAGGTGGCAAGAATATACAGAAGAACTGTACAAAAAAGATCTTCACGACCCAGATAATCATGATGATGTGATCACTCATCTAGAGCCAGACATCTTGGAATGTGAAGTCAAGTGGGCCTTAGAAAGCATCACTAGGAACAAAGCTAGCGGAGGTGATGGAATTCCAGTTGAGCTATTTCAAATCCTGAAAGATGATGCTGTGAGAGTGCTGCACTCAATCTGCCAGCAAATTTGGAAAACTCAGCAGTGGCCACAGGACTGGAAAAGGTCAGTTTTCATTCCAATTCCAAAGAGGGGCAATGCAAAAGAATGCTCCAACTACCACACAATTGCACTCATCTCACATGCTAGTAAAGTAACGCTCAAAATCCTCCAAGCCAGGCTTCAGCAATACATGAACCGTGAACTCCCTGATGTTCAAGCTGGCTTTAGAAAAGGCAGAGGAACCAGAGATCAAATTGCCAGCAAGTGAACAACAATACCAAAAACCTCATCAAGTTGTATACAGCTTTCTGTATGTGAATCATACCTCAATAAAATGTTATTTTTGTTTGTTTTAGATAAAAGAAGAGTTTAAAATCAGTATAAGCTTATGCCATATAGCACAGGGAACTCATCTCGGTGCTCAGTCATAACCTAGAAGGGTGGGATAGGAGTGGGATGGGAAGGAGGTCTAAGAGAGAGGGGATATATGTATACGTATAGCTGATTCATGCTGAAGTACAGCAGAAACTAACACAACATTGTAAAGCACTTATACTCCAATTAAAAATAAATAAATCAGAGACAAATTACCCAATAGAAAAAGACATTTCAAAGATAAGAAGACAATTCACAGAAAAATCAACATAAAAAAAGTACAAGTTTAAAATAACAAACATTATCTCAAGATTTCTGTGTTCAGGAATCTGGTGCAACTCAGCTGGGTTTTCTGCCTCAAGGTCTCTCATGAGGCTGCAGTCAAGGTGCGGGATGGGGCTGCAGTCATCTGAAGGCTTGGCCAGGCGAGGACTTTCATTCAGGCTCACTCACGTGGCTGTGTAAAGTTTCAGTCTCTCGTGGGCTGATGGGCAGTGGGCTCATTGCTGTCCTCCAGCCCTTGCTTCATGGCTTTTCACAGGTCAGCTCATGGCAGAGCAACTCGCTTTCTTCAGAAGCAGCAAGCAAGGAAGTACAAAAGACTGAGCAAGGTCAAACTCAGTCAGTCTTTCTATAACCTACTCTAAGAAATGACATCCCATTTCAAGAGGCCAGTCAGTGGTAAAGAATCCTGCTGCAATGCAGGAGGCATATGTTTGATCCCTGATGAGTCAGGAAGACCCCCTGGAGGAGGGCATGACAACCCACTCCAGTATTCCTGCCAGGAGTATCCCATGGACAGAGGAACCTGGTGGGCTACGGTCCATGGGATCGCAAAAAGTCAGACGCGACTGAAGCAACTGAGAATGAACACAATCTAAGAAGTGACATCCCACTCCAAGGGTCCAGTGTGGCACTAGTGGTAAAGAACCTGCCTACCAGTGCAGGAGATGTAAGACACTTGGGTTCAATCCCTGGGTCAGGAAGATTCCCTGGAGGATGGCATGGCAACCCACTCCAATACTCTTGCCTGGAAAATCCCATGAACAGAGGAGCCTGGTAGGCTGTAGTCCAATGGGTCGCAAAAAGTCAGACACGACTGAAGCAACTTAGTACCAGGCATGCGCACCCCCAAATACTAAAAATGTTTCTGACAGTTACCAGCATTTCAATTTAAATCTGTGTCATCAGTCACAAAAAGCATGCATTTGCTAGCATATTTCTTCTGCTTGGGTGTTCTTTGAACAGTGTTTTCTGTGTGTGCTCAATTGCTCAGTTGTGTCTGACTCTTTGTGACCCCATGGACTGTAGCCCATCAAGTTCCTGTCGATGGGATTCTCCAAGCAAGAATACTGGAGTGCGTTGCCCTTTGCTCCTCCAGGGGATCTTCCTGACCCCAGGACTGAACTGGTATCTCCCGTGTCTTCGGCCTTGGCAGGCGGACTCTTCTACCACTGGGCCATCTGGGACGCACATGGCATTAAATACGGTTCAATGAACAGGTTGGGTTGATTGAATAACATTTAAATTTCACTGGAAAGTTCAGTCTTAAAAGAAGGTAATACTATTCTCCAGCAGATTTTGCTTCCTGAGTACTTTCTGGGTATTTATAACTATTCTGAAAATTGAAATTACCAAAGAAAATAGTTATCTCATGTATCTTATGTAAAAATGTATCTATTGGAATGGGTATCAAAGTTGCTGTTGGACAGATTTGACATTTATTCTATTTCTCTAAACTCTTGAATATCATAGTACATAAAAGGCAGAAAAATGTCATAAGTTCTCTAGTTTCTGTATTTTTCTGGTGTCATGTTTAGTTAAATCTTAAAAGACAGTTGTAATTGAAATGTCTTCAAGAAACAAAGTCTGAAGACAAGATAAATAGTCAAAACTATATTAAAATAACATACCCCTTTTATATTTGGTGTGGAAATGAGGCTGTGATGCTCTACTCAGACTATAAAGTGACAAGTCTAAAATTACAGTGTCTTGAATATCTGCTTCTATATACTCTCTGTCAATAAAAAGTTACTGTTATCTATATTTCATACGTAACTCATAACTCATTTAACCTAATAAAAGAGGAAGTGTTTTTGAACAGTTACTAGAAATTTTTTGTACCTCCCAACAACTAGATTTTTCCTGTTTGAGGCAAATATGCTTCTGCACATCCCTGCTCAGAAATGATTCAGTCAAATTTCAATTTACCAAAACTCCCAGTCCTCTGGATGCTTACATCTGCACTCTACTTTTAGAAAAAGGAAATAAAGCAAAAGGATAATCAGATATCAAGGCTTCAAAAAAGAAAATACACTCATCTTCTTGGATGTCTACATTTGTTTAGTTCTCACTCAAACTATATAGCCACAATAGGCCAGCTTCCCCTCTAGTTCATGATTATCTTTTTTCTACGACTCAGGGTGAGGAGTTGCCTGCCCAGGGACAGTGCTGGAAAACAGAAGAGGGCTGATTGTGTGACACCATCGACAGATTTCGCTCGCACGTCACAAGTGCCCCATCTGTTCACAGTTCATTGGCTGAAGTCCTATGGCCCAGCCTGAAGTCACTGTGCTGCTGCTGCTGCTGCTAAGTCGCTTCAGTCGTGTCCGACTCTGTGCGACCCCACAGATGGCAGCCCACTGGGCTCCACCATCCCTGGGATTCTCCAGGCAAGAACACCGGAGTGGGTTGCCATTTCCTCCTCCAATGCATGAAAGTGAAAAGTCAAAGTGAAGTCGCTCAGTCATGTCTGACTCAGCAACCCCATGGACTGCAGCCTACCAGGCTCCTCCGTCCATGGGATTTTTCAGGCAAGAGTACTGGAGTGGGGTGCCATTGCCTTCTCCGGAAGTCACTGTAGTGTGGAAATATAATCTTTCCATTGCAAGAAGCAGAGAATACCATGAGCAATAAAACTCACTTAGAAACACACTTAGAAGATGTGAATGAGATGATTATACTGATGCCATGTGATCACTCACAAACTAAAATGGTCATCCAACCCATCAGAATGGACTGTGTCCAGGCTGAATTCACTTTTGTAGTTCAGACTTGACTCAGCTTCCCTTGCAACCCTAATACCAATTCTCTTGTATCTTTCAGATTCATGGCACTGTGATTTTCACTGATGTAATGTTCAGAAATATGCTTCTACATCAAGAACCCCATCACATCACATCCCTCATGTGAGAAGTACGGATAACATATATGAAGGGCCATAAATGGTTCAGTGGGCTCCTGTGCGCTGTAGTTAATCTGCTTAGTAACTGAGTGAAGAGGGAAAGGTTATTTTCTTTTTCTTGTGAACAAATTGACCTAGACAGCTTACACAAAGTCAAATGGCCAGCAAGGGGTGAAGCTGGGATCTGAAGTCAACATTTTGACCCCAGGGTTCTGGCAAATTAAGGAAGAAAGACAGTGACTACATTCCAGACATTCCACAACCAAAGAAATTTTTGGCAACTATTAGTTAGCCAGGAAACAGAATGACCATGTTCCCCACAGGCTCTCAAGTGATTCAAATCACTAACCTGTTCACTGAAATAAATTACAAAATATTTATTTTAAGGCTTATATGGAAAGTCTTTCTCTGAAGCCTAGAAAATATGTTTCTTTTTTGCACAGAACACTTGATAGAGAAATATTTGTTCCTTTTTTGCACAGAACACTTGAGGACATTCTGTTTGCAGTGGGAACACGGAGAACCCATTGCTTAAAAGAATAATTGTTTAGAATGGATGGTTGAAGATGAAGCGAAGAAGTGAAATTAGAGCTCAAGGTTTTCAAGGTACAGATAAAGAACACACACAAAAAAGAACTGGGACCCAGGTTTCCCAGGGAACAGTGAATAGGCAGGGAAAAAAAAGTAGAAATGAGTTGCAACAAGATTCATGTAATCAAAGCTATGGTTTTTCCAGTAGTCACATACAGATGTGACAGTTGGACCATACAGAAGGCTGAGCAGCAAAGAATGGATGCTTTCAAACTGTGGTGCTGGAGAAGACTCTTGAGAGTCCCTTGGACTGCAAGATCAAGCCAGTCAATCCTAAAGGAAATCATCCCTGAATATTCATTGGAAGGACTGATGCTGAAGCTGAAGCTCCAATACTTTGACCACCTGATGCAAAGAGCAGACTCACTGGAAAAGATCCTGATGCTGGGAAAGATTGAGGGCAGGAGGACAAGTGGGCGACAGAGGATGAGATGACTGGATGGCATCACCGACTCAATGGACATGAGTCTGAGCAAACTGGGAGACAGTGAAGGACAGGGAAGCCTAGTGTGCTGCAGTCCATGGGGCTGCAAAGAGATGGACATGACTTAGCAACTGAACAACAACTAAATGCCAGATGTCATTTTAGGTATTGAGGTTAACAAAAGAAAGTACCTATTCTCATGCAGATATTAGCAGACAGTAGAAAATACATGAGAAAACAATAAATATATGACAGTTGGTATAGGTATTAAGGTGTTTGCTCTGCAACACAAGGCAGAGCAAAGACCCAGAGAATGACAGGTGTGCTGCTGCTGCTGCTGCTGCTAAGTCACTTCAGTTGTGTCCGACTCTGTGCAACCCCATAGATGGCAGCCCACCAGGCTCCCCCATCCCTGGGATTCTCCAGGCAAGAACACTGGAGTGGGTTGCCATTTCCTTCTCCAATGCATGAAAGTGAAAAGTGAAAGTGAAGTCGCTCAGTCGTGTCCGACTCCTAGCGACCCCATGGACTGCAGCCCACCAGGCTCCTCCATCCATGGGATTTTCCAGGCAAGAATGACAGGTGTACATATGCTAATTTAGATCAAGGAAGGGTTTCTCTGATGAAGTGACATTTGGGCAGAGACCCAAACCCAGTAAGGGAACTAGCTGTTCACGTATATGGAAGAAGAGACTCCTAGGAAGAAACAGTAACAAAGCAAAGGCCCTGAAGTCAGAACAGTAAAGCAAACAGGGTGGCAGGATGGAGTAACCAAGGAGAGAGAGGGAGGATCTGAGATGAACTAAGAGTTTCGGTGTGACTCCGGATATATTGCAAGGTAGGGCCTACAACATATGCTGATGAATTTCAGGCAGGAAGAAAGAGGGAGAGAAAACAAAAGTGTGGGTGCTTCCCAGGTTTATGGTTTGGGTAACTGACAGAACAGAATTTCCATTTACTGAGTTGGGGGTTGGGGTACTTCAATCTGAGCTGTTTCCTTCAGTATTTCTAATAGCCAAAGGCTCCTCTGATAGCTCAGCTGGTACAGAAACTGCCTGCAAAGCAGGAGACTCGGCTTCGATTCCGGGTCGAGAAGATCCACTGGAGAAGGGACAGGCTACCCACTCCAGTATTCTTGGGCTTCCCTCATGGCTCAGCTGGTAAAGAATCTGCCTGCAAAGCAGGAGACCTGGGTCCGATCCCTGGGTTGGGAAGATTCCCTGGAGAAGGGAAAGGTTACCCACTCCAGTATTCTGGCCTGGAGAATTCCATGAAATATATAGTCCACGGGGTCACAGAGTCTGATGCGACTTTCACTTCACTTCAGATTGGCTACTAACAGATTCTCCTAATCTTCTCTATGTCAAAACACATTTATTTTTCCTTTGCAGGCCATTTTTGCTGGATACAGAAATCTATGTTAATTTTTTTCTTCTGAATCTAAAAGTTCATTGTTTTAATATCTTCTGGCCTTCATTTTCTTTCCTGACAGGAAGTCAGCAGTCACTTAATGCTTGTTTACCTATGTGGATATTTTTTTTCCTGTGGCAAAGTAAAAACATGTCTGCAAATTTGTTGATACTCCTTACTTCAAAACATGGAACATAATCCCCCACCACTTAAATGGGGCCCAGATCTAGATACCTGGTTCTAGTAAACAGAATATGGTGATGCTGTGTGATTTCCAAGGTTAGATCATAAAATAGAACACAGATACAGAGCTTCCATCTGACGGTCTCTTTCTCTGTCTTGTTCTGAGCCAGGCTGGCCACTGCATCCTAGGGCCACTCAAGCAGTCCTGGTGAAGGATGCACATAGAGAGGAACTGAGGGGCTTCCCTGGGGGCCCAGTGGTAAAGAATTCACCTGCCAAAAAAGACACAGTGTCAATCCCTGGTCCAGGAAGATCCCACATAACTCGGAGCAACTAAACCCAGGAGCCACAACCGCTGGATGCATACGCCACAACTCCTGAAGCCTGCACGCTCGAGAGTCCACGCTCCACAAGGGCGGTCACCACTATGAGAGGCCAGCGCACCGCAACCAGAGAGTAGTCGCCACTCTCTGCAACTACAGAAAACACCCGCTCAGCAACGAACACCTGGCACAGCCAAAAATAAATATTAAAAATTATTTTTCTTTAAAAGAGAGGAACTGAGGCTTCCTACCAAACACCAGCACCAACTGCCAGCTATGTGAATGATCCACCTTGCATAGTCCCTATAGCTCCAATCACACCCAACTTTAGATGACTATAGTGCTGGCTGACATTTGACTGCAATGTCACCAAAGTCCCAGATCATTACCTAAGCTGTTCCCAAATTCTTGCGCATGGAAACCATGAGACATGATGTTTATTGTTGTTGTTAGCCACTAAATTTGGGGATGATTTGTTATGCAGCAATGAATAACTAATCCATCGCCTCAAATGTCTCTGCATGCTATGTTTACTCTGATTTATCAATGCTTTAATTCACCTTATTTGTATAAAAGAAAAAAATACTGTAAACTTCAACAGTAAAATGTGCCAAAATTCACCACAACCGAAAAATATCTATCTATGGAGGAAATTATTAATTTGTGGTAAAACTAGCCTTCTAAAACACCGTTTTGTCTTACTGGTTTACTTTCACAGCTTGAACACTCTAATGCTGCTGCTGCTGCTAAGTCGCTTCAGTCGTGTCTGACTCTGTGTGACCGCATAGACGGCAGCCCACCTGGCTCTCCCGTCCCTGGGATTCTCCAGGCAAGAACACTGGAGTGGGTTGCCATGTCCTTCTCCAATGCATGAAAGTGAAAGTGAAGTCGCTCAGTCGTGTCCGACCCTCAGCGACCCCATGGACTGCTGCCTACCAGGCTTCTCCATCCATGGGATTTTCCAGGCAAGAGTATTGGAGTGAGGTGCCATTGCCTTCTCCAGAACACTCTAATACTTGGTATACAATGAGATATTAAATAAATATTGCTGATGAATGAATGAATTTGTTCCTTCAGGTTTTAAGCTTCTAGAGGACAAAAACTGTGCTTTATTCCTTTTTTTTTTATCCCATATGAAACAATGCTTAACTGAACATGCTCCATTCACTGTTTGTTGAATTAAATCAAACTTAGCTGAAATCCTTGTTGAAGAAAATGATCTAGAAGCAGAAGTGAAAAATTATGGTAGAAAACTAATTTTAAACATTTATACTGCACGTTGACGGGTGCTGGTTTTTAAGCCTCATCACCTATCACTTACATGCAATAAAAACTGCACAAAAATAAACCCCTAAATCTCTAAATTTATATTCATTTGGTTCATAGTAGACCATATGGATTTTCATAATTTCCACCAGTAGAACACATCTTCAAACGTTTCCAGAGAATCTTAATAGAACAATATACAATGATAGATATATAGCTGTTCAGGTTGTAAACTACTGAAAGGTGTTGAAATTGGCAGATTACCTGCAGAAGCAGTAACCTGCATTCCACTTTATCCAATTATAGCCTTAATCCATTTCTGTAGAGTTGAATTTTACGACAGAGGGAATTTGCAAATTCAGTCATGCAACATGTAAACTGAGCAATGTCTTTCCTCTTTCGGAGGTAGTGTGTATCCAAGGTGTGTCTCAGTGGCTTAGAATACAAGCTAGACTTTTTTGGTGCAAATCCCAGCCCTACCACTTACCAGTTTGGTGATCTTTG
Source organism: Cephalophus harveyi (assembly GCA_006410635.1). NCBI lineage: Eukaryota > Metazoa > Chordata > Mammalia > Artiodactyla > Bovidae > Cephalophus > Cephalophus harveyi. The sequence goes on along the minus strand of SJYT01044338.1, from coordinate 30,342 downwards.
CCTTACTAAGTCAATTCAGTCGTGTCCAACTCTGTGTGACCCTATGGACCATAACCCAGGCTCCTCTGTCCATGGGATTCTCCAGGCAAGAATACTGGAGAGGTCTGCAGTGCCCTCCTCCAGGGAATCTTCCCGACCCAGGGATTGAAAACGTGTCTCTTATATCTGCATTGGCAGGCAGGTTCTTTACCACTAGTACCACCTGGGAAGACTTACAGCTTAACAACTGCCTTAGTTTTCTCACCTGTGAAACAGAGAAACTACCTTTCTCACAGAGTTACTATGAAGATAAAATGGGTTAATCTATGAAAAGGGCCTGACACACAGTAAATACTAATAGTAGTTAGCTCTTACTACCCTCAATGCCAATCACGAACTTGGAACAGTTTGTGGGAATTGTGGGTAACCTGTAAATCTTTATTAAACAAATGATTAAATCTGAAAGTACTATATAGATATTTCTGCCCTTTGTGTGTGTGTGTGTGGGGAGGGGAGGTATTTGCATTCTATGATCACATAAAACTTTTGTTTATTCCTTTTTAGAAATTCTTCATTAGACCCCAAAGAGGCAGCTGATTATGTTCAATGTAAAGGATATACAAGTAATACTGGCACATGACTACACTGAATTGGGATTTAGAAAAGAACACACTTTGGAGTAAAGGACTTTGCCCATTGTTCAGTCGCTCAGTTGTATCTGACTCTCTTCGACCCCATGGACAGCATCACGCCAGGTTTACTTTTCATTTTAACCCCTTCATAAATTAGAAAGTGGCAGAATGGTCTCAAGAATAGAAAAGAACATATAGTTTCAGAAACTAAGTGGCTTCTACATTGTTGGGCTTGTGGAAACAAGTGTGTGTGTACTCAGCTGTGTCGGACTCTTTGTGACCCCATGGCCTGCAGCCTGCTAGGGTCCTCTGTCCTTGGAATTTTCCAGGTAAGAATACTGGAATGGGTTGCCATTTCCTACTCCAGGGGATCTTCCTGACCCAGGGATCAAACCTGCATCTCCTGCACTGGTAGGTGGGTTCTTTACCAGCTAAGCCACCAGGGAAGCCTTGTGGGTTCCCACAAGCCTGGAATTGTGGAAAGATTATTCTAACTTGCCAACAGGGCCAAGCTTCTCCTACTAGGCCAAGCTTCTCTTAGCAATGTCTGGGATGGCTACTACTGCTGCTGCTGCTGCTAAGTTGCTTCAGTCGTGTCCAACTCTGTGCGACCCCATAGACTGCAGCCTACCAGGCTCCTCCGTCCATGGGATTTTCCAGGCAAGAGTACTGGAGTGGGGTGCCATTGCCTTCTCCCTGGGATGGCTAAGGGGTCTAATTAAACTTTATATCCTCAACACCTGTCACAATGCCTGGCCGTATAGAAAGCCAGAGAAAAATATTTTAAGGGCTTCTGAAACATTAAACAATCAAAGCAACCCGGGTCTGAGACGTTCCATCCGGACCTCACTTCCACCTACCTGGCTGGACTTCAGTCTCTCCTTGGAATGACACTCAAGGAGCGAGAAAAGGGGAGGTAGTTGAAAACTCTTCTCAGGTCATGGGAACTACTTCCCTCGTTTGTTGCTAAGCGGGGAAGGTCAGACGTGAGGCTGTAGGAGTGGAGCCCTGTGACTAGCGGGCGATAGCCCCGTCCCACGCGTTTCCCCGCCCCCGCCGTCACCCGCCCGCATTCTGACACTTGGGAAGAAACCCTTAGCCATACAGCTCTGGAGCTGGGAGCCGGCACCTCCGAGATGGGCCTAGAGGACGCCGGCCGCCGCAGAGAGGGGCCCTCCCGGGGGCCCCACAGCATCCTCCACGCGGCCGGGCTCCGGTCCTCCCCGCTGCGTCCCTCACGAGGCTTCCTCGAAGGCGGCAGGGGCGTGGACGGCCCGGAGGAGGCCCAGGCCGCCGGCCCGCGGCTGGAAGAGCTCAAGCGGCGGCTGGTGCGCGCCTTCCAGCGGGCGGTGCTGCGCGGCAGCTCCCGGCGTTTGCGGGAAGAGGCGGCGGCGCGGGAGGCGCAGAGCCGGGCGCGCGTGGAGAGCGCCCTGGCCGGGCTGCGCGCCGAGCTGGTGAGCGTGCCCGCGGCGGGCTCTCGGGGCCACCTCGCCTTGGTCCAAGCCCGGGGCCCTCGGCTGTAGGCCGCGCACGTGCCCCACTGAGGACTGGGGAGGCCGAGGGCAGCTTTGCCCAGGGAGACGGCGAGGCCGTGCAGCGCGGGCGAGCTGGGTTCTCGACGGCACTGAGGCTACTGCCTCCCGGGCAGCATCCGGGAGGGAACCGGCTCTGCAGAGCCCAGGTGCTGGCTGGCTGTCTCCGGCGAGCGCTGAGTCTGCTGGTGACACAGCCAAGAGCCCCGTAACCACTCCTCCTCAGCTTGTTCTCTATTTTTTTTCCTTCCAAATAGAAAGTTCCCTCTCGGGCACTTGCAGTGTATGAGCATGAAAGGGGCTGGGGCGGAAATTTCAATGAAATAAACTCAGGGGATGGGTGGAGCGAGTCTGTTAGCCAATGTTTCTTTTATTTTGCAAGTTTTACTATTACCTTTCTCCTTGGTAAGAATTCAGAAAACAGGAAATGGTAATAAGGAATTTTGTAAAATTGTAGCTTTTTAACATTAGGCAGGAGAACTGTAGGTAACTAGTTTAGTTACTGTTTTGTAGTTTAAACCATTTTTGAGTTAGGCAAAATTTGAAATAAGAGCAATTTAAGCTTTAAAATGGTGCTACCTATGATTATGCGTGGGAATTCTGCTGGTTCAGCGGTAAAGAATACAGCTGCAATGCAAGAGACCCGGTTCAATCCCTGGGTTGGGAAAATCCTCTGGAGATGGGAATGGCAACCCACTCCAGTATTCTTGCCTGGGAAACCCCATGGACAGAGGAGCCTGGTAGGCTGCACGGTCCATGGGATCCCAAGAGTTGGGCACAACTTAGCGACTAAACCACCATCACCATGAATATGCATAGTGGAGATTTGGAAAGTTATACTCTTTTGCATTGCATGCTAATAAAATAGTAAGCCCTACCTACTGTAGAACTGATTCAACCATCAGTTAATTGTCTGAAACTTAAAAGTTGACCTTGTTTCTATGTTTCAGAAGGGCAAGAAGGTAGTACATTTAATTTTACCTGTGTTGACAATTTGAATTTGACAAAGAATGTATTAATTTTGACCCAGCCATATAGTGGCTCAGACGGTAAAGCGTCTGTCTGCAATGCGGGAGACCCAGGTTTGATCCCTGGGTTGGGAAGATCCCCTGGAGAAGGAAATGGCAGCCCACTCCAGTATTCTTGCCTGGAAAATCCCATGGACCCGGAGCCTGGTAGGCTACCGTTCCTTCACTTCACTATCAAAGAAACATATGATTTTCTTCCAACACCTGAGCAGTGGGTGGGTGAAACCCCTTATTAGAAGAGATGGCCTGGAGGGGCGTGCTGTGGGTCAGGATGCCAACTGGATGGCTGAGACCAGGCTGAGCCACCCCTCTGCTGCTGACCTGGGGTGTCACCCCCTCACACCTCAGTTGACTCATATTTAAATCAGGTGAAGAAAGTATATTCAAGAAGCTCCAAGACACTTGAACTTCAGCTTTCTAACTAGTCAGTCACTCCACCAGAAGGAGTTTTAAGCAAGTAATGTACCAGGGTGGGGAGAAAGAGAATAAAATTTCAAACAGGTGAGGGTTCACAGCCCAGCATTAATATTTACAGTCTCTGCTCTTATTGTTTCTGTTACCTTAGGAATGCTAATGAGCAAGTTTAGGTTTCGTCTGTAAAATGGAGATAATAAACCCACAGAATGTCTCTAAGTATTATACAAGATAATGTTACATGAAGTGCCTAGAATATAGACACTATTCAGAGTGGCTTTTACTGTTTTTTGGTTGTGCCCTCCTAGATGGCAGATACATAGGCATGAAAGATCAAGGGTTTTGCTGGAAAGAGGCAGAGATTGTAACACAGATGCTGTGTCCCCGAGACACAGACCATGGTCATTGACTTGGCCAACCATTTCACCATTGTATGTGACTAGTCATGAAGAGGCAGCAAAAGAGTGTGGATCCTTAACACTATCACCAGTAGCTAGAACATGCCATTTCTCATAATGGTCTCTTGGCCAGATATCTGTAGGAATTGACACCCATCCGTACGTGTCTATCCACACCTCATTTGTTAGGGTGGTATCTGTGTAAGGAACAATGATGAACAGGTTCAGTTAATTACAGACATGTTGCTATTTTTTGTTTTCATTTATTTTCATGTTGCTATTTTTGAGATGTCATTTATGCTATTTCTTGTTGTTTGAATTGGTCTTCTTAATGGGATGCGTTGAGTTCTGGGAGTCTGTGAGTGAATTTCAGGGGTTCTGTATACTTCAAATTGTATGCCAAGCTTTCTGTGCACATAAAATGCACATCTTTCCCCAGAGTGAGTTAATAGCTTTCATTAGATTCTCAATAAGCTCCATGAGGAGAGAAAATTAAGGAACCACTGGTGTTCAGATTTCCTAAAGAATTATGAGTTACACGTACTATTTTTTTTTTTAAACTTAGATGGTAAGCCATTATCAATAATTTAACTGATTCTGGGCATGAAAGTACAGGATGGGTATTCATCAGTTCATTTATTCATTCCTTCACTCAGTCTTTTAACGAATACACAGAGAACCCAACACGCTGTGTGCGCAGGCAGTGCACCCGCGGTTAAGGATAGGAACAGACTTTGTGCTCGAGATCACCAGTTTAGTGCAGGCTGTGTGCTAGGAGAGGGACACGTGCAGAGTGCTGTGGAGGCACAGATGAGGTGACACAGGGAGGGCTTCCAAGAAGAGCTGGCATTTGGCTGGGCTCAACGGGAAGTGGGTGGCAAGGGGCAGAGAGGGCAGAAGATGTGGGTCAGTATGATATGTTTATTCCAGGACAGGCAAGATTTCTGACCAGCTGCCCCGGGGTGTGGGGGTGTGTGTGTAGGGCCTGTGTGTGTGTAGGGCCTGTGTGTATGTAGGGCCTATTGTAACACAGATGCTGTGTCCCCGAGACACAGACCATGGTCATTGACTTGGCCAACCATTTCACCATTGTATGTGACTAGTCATGAAGAGGCAGCAAAAGAGTGTGGATCCTTAACACTATCACCAGTAGCTAGAACATGCCATTTCTCATAATGGTCTCTTGGCCAGATATCTGTAGGAATTGACACCCATCCGTACGTGTCTATCCACACCTCATTTGTTAGGGTGGTATCTGTGTAAGGAACAATGATGAACAGGTTCAGTTAATTACAGACATGTTGCTATTTTTTGTTTTCATTTATTTTCATGTTGCTATTTTTGAGATGTCATTTATGCTATTTCTTGTTGTTTGAATTGGTCTTCTTAATGGGATGCGTTGAGTTCTGGGAGTCTGTGAGTGAATTTCAGGGGTTCTGTATACTTCAAATTGTATGCCAAGCTTTCTGTGCACATAAAATGCACATCTTTCCCCAGAGTGAGTTAATAGCTTTCATTAGATTCTCAATAAGCTCCATGAGGAGAGAAAATTAAGGAACCACTGGTGTTCAGATTTCCTAAAGAATTATGAGTTACACGTACTATTTTTTTTTTTAAACTTAGATGGTAAGCCATTATCAATAATTTAACTGATTCTGGGCATGAAAGTACAGGATGGGTATTCATCAGTTCATTTATTCATTCCTTCACTCAGTCTTTTAACGAATACACAGAGAACCCAACACGCTGTGTGCGCAGGCAGTGCACCCGCGGTTAAGGATAGGAACAGACTTTGTGCTCGAGATCACCAGTTTAGTGCAGGCTGTGTGCTAGGAGAGGGACACGTGCAGAGTGCTGTGGAGGCACAGATGAGGTGACACAGGGAGGGCTTCCAAGAAGAGCTGGCATTTGGCTGGGCTCAACGGGAAGTGGGTGGCAAGGGGCAGAGAGGGCAGAAGATGTGGGTCAGTATGATATGTTTATTCCAGGACAGGCAAGATTTCTGACCAGCTGCCCCGGGGTGTGGGGGTGTGTGTGTAGGGCCTGTGTGTGTGTAGGGCCTGTGTGTATGTAGGGCCTGTGTGTGTAGTGTGTGTAGGGCCTGTGTACCAATGGAATGTCCTGGGTCACTCTTGGGTGGTTTCTGATGGGGGGGTTGATGCGGGGTTTTCAGCAGAGAGAACAGGGTTCTCCTGAACTGCATTAAACAAGACCCTAACTGAAGAAATATGCAGAGTTGGTTACTAGTTTTCAACTATAATGCAAAGATTATGCTGGACTGCCCCTTAAGTACACTGTCTGAAAGATCTATTTTTTCTTTTAATACATGAGGACCTTCACAAACTCCCATTGGAGGGAGGTTATAAATCAACCTTTCTCTACAACAGATTTCACTGTAGAGTGAAAATTGTTAGATTCTATAAGTACACATAACTGTACATGTGCCTCTAAGGGGTCATTAAATGTTTTGCTCAACAGGGAGGCTGTTTAAAATCCTAAGAACTTGAAATGACAAGTAATCAAGTAAATGGGCCCAGGTCCTGAAAGCTCAGGTGGCCCTGGGCAGTTATCCTGGAGCTCAGAAAGCTCATAAAGATAAGTGATTTCCTCGCAGATCACATGCCATTGCTTGGAAACAGCCTTCCAAGGACAGGAATTTTTCAAATGGATAGCTCTGTGCGTCAGCTATTTTTGTTTTCATTGCAAGGCCATTTCGAAAGCTATTTGTATATCCGGATTTTACCTTGTCGTATAGAAAGTCAGTTTTAAAGTCAGGCCAAATAGTCAGAACTGGAGAATAAGATGAGAAATACATCTTTCTTGATGTCTTATTTTCCTTTCCTGCAAAATCCTTATATTTTTCGTGTGCAGAGAGCAGGTTCATTTGATCCATATCTCAGGCTAATAAAAACCCTTATTCTTTTTCTAACTTTCAGCTGGAAATGCGTTTCCAGAATCGTCAGCTGGCCAGAACTCTGCTGGATTTAAACATGAAAATGCAACAACTGAAAAAGGAGGACGAAATGGAAACTGCTTCAGAATCGCAAAGCTCTGAAGATAATGCTCAGAATCTGGAATGAGTAAATGCACAGATGAAGGTTTGAACCCTTAGAATAATGCAGACAATGCCAAGACAGTTCTAACAGTAACATGATGGATGCTTAGCATAAGATTTTAGGGGCAATTTTTAGACCAAAATCTTCTAGGCCATGGGGAAGTGCCAGTGCTATGAGAGGGGAAAGAGAAAATGGTGTGTTGACAAGTTTTAAAGTTATGTATCGTTTTGTGTGGGACATAGAAGTAAAAGAATGTACTGAGACTTACCTGTTGGACCATTGACTCATTGTCAATGAGTGGATAAGAATCTGCCTGCCAATGCTGGTTTGATCTCTGGTCCTAGAAGATCCCACATGCTGTGGGGCAACTAAGCACCGAGCTGCAATTCCTGAGCCACGCACCGCAACTACAGAAACCTGCGCGCTCTGAGCCCGTGCTCCGCAATGAGAAGCCACTGCAATAAGAAGCCGCAACTCGCTGTGTAATAGCCTCTCGCCTCCGGTAGAGAAAGCCATCATAATAATGAAGACCCAGCACAGCCGAAATAAAGTGTAAAAGAAGCATGTACGGAAGCATGTCTTAGTGCCAGTTTCCAGCATTTTCTCTTGTGCTATCTTAATTTTCTGAACTTTTGTCAGAGTCGCTGTTAGTTTGTGTTCTCCCTGATTATACTTCGTTTGTCTGCCCAGCCAGCTGTTTAGTAGTCTTCCCTCTGCACCCTACCCCACCCCCATTTTTTGAAGAATTTCTTCTGCCTGGATTCCAACTATACCCTTCAGGTAGAGTCTACTATTAAGGTTGATTCACCACCCTGGATATAGTCATGCAAATTTGGTCAGATTGTTCTCGGGAGCTTTTGAACTAGAACTAAGAGCAGATGAGTCCTAGAAAGTGATGGTGGAAGCTGTGGGACAGAGGAGCTTGGAAGCTGCTGGCGGCTACCAAGTGAGAAGGTGTGAGCTCTTTGCAGAAGATTGAAAGCGCACCCCTGAGAGCCCAAAAGGGGAGAGAGAACAGCTCTTCCTTGGCTTTGGGGTCCAGCTGTTTAAATCCTCAGTCCTGGCTATCATTAGGATACATGAAAATTCTCTCGTAGACTCCTATTACAGTCTCCTTTTGCCAAGTCAACTGAGTTGGACTTTTAAGACTTGTACTCCAAAGACTGCTAACTAACACAATTCTTTTGTTATTAAGCTTTCAGGAATTAAAGGTCTCATGTTGAATTAGAATAGCTACCTCTGCCTTAAAAGTGCTGCCTTCTGGATGCAAAAAATAAAGCTAATTTAAAAATAGTTGCCATATTCATAATAATCATCTGTAAAAATGAATTTATAAAACAGGTCATTTGCACATTTAATTAACAATAAAAATTAGTTCTGGAAGACAAAGGAGAACAGAATGGATGTGGTCTTTCTCTTAAATACAAGTTTTATGTGTGTGTGAGGATTTGAGGATTTTCTGAACAAAGTTTGTCCTTAACTTTTTTGGGTTACTATTAATGAATTCTTTAAATTCTTTGGTACTTAATTTCTCCTCTCTGTGCAACTGAGGTACCACTAGGTTTCAACTTCCAGGACATTGTCAGTGAGCTGTCAGCAATATCCTGAGACCTAGTCCCTGGATTTCTTGAGATATTCTGCATATGTGCTCCTGCCTTCCAAATATACAGGCTGATTTCTTAAATTGTATTTGTAAAACAGATTTCTTATATGTTTCTTCATCAAAGTTATAGAAATTCTGAAGAAAGAGGCAGTGGAATTCCTCATGATCTGTTCTTCAAAAGAGACTAATCAGATATTGGAGCAGTCATTCTAAAGTACATTTTACAACTTAACATTTATACATTCTTGAGATTTTGTGTTTAGCAGATACTCAAGATGCTTCACTTTATAAGTGCAATTCCTCACAGAATGCAGAGAAACTGACGTTAGTTAGCATTCATGTGAATGATTTGATTCCACTAAATGTGCTCTGCTGGGAATCAAAAGAAAAAGAGATCTGAAAAATGGATGCATTGTTTTTCACATTGTCAGATAAAAAATCCACAATTTATTGTAAAGTTCTTGGTCACCAGTTTTTTGTCCTATCTTTCAGTGATACACTTAGGATCACCATATCTTTTAGGAATGACAGATGGAGAAACAAGAGAAAGAAACTCTTTGTTTCAAAGTCTCTTATTTTTTGAAGCCCTCATTAGAGGAGGTGGCTTGTGATATTAGCTGACACAAAGAGATACAGTGAGACTATTGCTATTAAATGTTTTTGCTTTGTTTCCTCTCATGAAGTGAATTCTGCTCTCATACCATACCTTCATCTTTTTTTTTTTTTTAAGTAGCAGAAGCCAGATTGTGTTCATATATAGATATATTTTTGCAACTGCACTCAGCTGTTTATTGTTTGCTGAATTCTGCTTCTGTTCACTGCACATAGACAACAGGGACTCTTTTCTACAGGATGTGGGAATGCACTTCCAATGGCTACACTTCCTCACTTTTCAGAGTGTTTAAATAAGTGAGAGCAACTGTGTGACATTTTAAAGAAATACAAGGTGGAAGGGACCAAACTACTGCCAGCTGGAGGGGAAAATGAGAAAATAATTATAACCTAAATGATGCAACAGGGAAGCAGTAACTGGGTAAGTCAAAGTACGTAAGATGTTCACCCCAGTGGTGGATAGAGAGTGCCAAAGACGAGAACTGAAAAAACAGTTTAGTGAGGAAAATACAGTGTTAAGGTTTTCCAAAATGCCGATTTCTCACAGCTTTTGTTACAGGGGGAACCGTGTTAGTGGGAACAGGCTTTCACTCTATGGTACCTGGTTAGGACCTACCAGTGAAGAGGTGCCAAATTAATTATGACACTTAGGAGCTTTGCACAGGTTGTTAGGCATTAAATCCCTTTACTGGTGGCCTGGATGAATCCACATTTTGGTTGCTTGCCAGACTGCTTCTGATATTATAACAGGTGCTTCTGGAACAGCAGCCTGGGCAGAGTCTGATGTGGGTAAACCTGGGATGGCTGAGCCTGCACCCGTGTAACTGCGAGAATGCCGTCTCCCCTGGTCCCTGCCCTGGCAGGGTGCCGGGCGATCAGGCAGCCATCAGTTTGGTGTATTCACCACTGTTATCACTGCCGGAGGCCCTCCCAGCCCTGAGCCTGGCACAGGGCCCTCCGGTGCCAGCTGCTTCCTCTAGTTCATTGTCGCCACCTCTCCTGCCTCTTTGGTTGTGTCATTAACAAGGGTTATGGGAAGATTAGAAATATGGGCAGGTTTCAGGTTGAACCTATGCCACTCTGCTTACCTCTGCATCTGGCAACCTCTTGTTTCACCTGGACCAGGTGCTGTAACTCAGAGATGGGCACAGACCTCTCATAGCAGCCCGAGCCAGGTACCGCTTCTCAGGGGGCTATGCACCATCAGTGCTTCTGGGTCTTGGCTCTGAAGAATGCTGGGGCTTACAAATTTCTACCTCTTCCTTAAAGAACACATTGCTACCATCCTTCTGTGCCGGGACCAGTGCAGGAGGGACCCTTGGGATGTAATGATAATGAAACCAGCAATGACACAGGCCACCCTCTTCTGTCCCCAGTGTTGTTCCAGGAATGGAATAGTGAGGATTAGCTTATTTAATCCCACGATGATTGGTTTGCACGTAGACCATGATTTTGGAGTCATCTGGCCTTGATATTTAGCCCTGGCTCTGTCACTTGCCAGCTTTATAACCTAAACTTTATAACCGCTTTTAATCTCTTTAGATTTGTCAAAAGAAGCTAGTCAAAATGGGTTGTTGTCGTTTAGCGGCCAAGTCATGCCTGTTCTTTGCAACTCCATGGACTGTAGCCCACCAGGCTCCTCTGTCCATGGGATTTCCCGGTTAAGAGTACTGGAGTGGGATGCTATTTCCTTCTCCAGGGTATCTTCCAGACCCAGGGATCAAACCCACATCTCCTGCATTGGCAGGCAAGTTCTTTACTGCTGAGTCACTGAAGCTCTAAGTCAAAATAGCATCTGTCTTATTTAAAACCTGAGGAGCTCAAGTTAAAGAACCTTGAAGCAGGTTTGGGAGACAGAGTGAGTGGTGAAGGCTCTTTCACTTCCTGTGTTTCTTTCTTTTACATCTTCAGTTCTACATGATTGCACTGCACTTTTGGACTCAGACCTTACTTGTGCCTCTTTCTTCGTCATGTCTTCACTATGACTCTCTAACATTCTGCCGTCTGCTCTCTGTTGTGATGTTACCTCTTCTGCTGGTTGGTAAACTGATTTACCAAACTCGAGAGGAGGCACCAGGGAGATATGAAGTCACCAGTAACTGCTACTTACCAACCCCCAAATCTTCCTGGCACACAATGCCATGTGCATTTAAAACTCGGTCATCCCAGCAACGCCGTGAAGTTGGAACTATTGCTTTTTCCATTTTATCGAGGAGGAGATGAGTATCAAGGAGGCTGAGTGGAACTGTCAGGATTCTGGTCCAGGGCTGGGTGTAGTGTGGTTTTGAGATCCTCCCAAGGGTTTCCCTGTGGCTCAGCTGTAATGGAAGCCTGTATGAGGTGCTAGGCATATTTTCTGCAAGGGTCAGACAAAGAAGACCTCCTTGAGGACATGCTCTTAAGTTCTTCCTGTTTCACCTGGAAAAAAGCCCTCATTCTGTGCCTTACATTCTACATAAACAAGCTGGGTGATCTGATTACACTACTCCACTCTGTTTGGGCCTCATTTTACTCATTGGAGAGCTTCCCAGTGGCTCAGATGGTAAAGAATCTGCTTACAATGCAAGAGACCAGGGTTCAATCCCTGGGTTGGAAAGATCCCCTGGAGAAGGGAAAGGCTACCCACTCCAGTGTTCTGGCCTGGAGAATTCCATGGACAGAGGAGCCTGGTGGGCTACAGTCCATGGGGTTGCAAAGAGTTAGACACAGACTGAGTGACTTGACTTACTGGAAAATGAGAGGAAGAGTGGAGTGGTCTCTAAAGCATTTTTCTAACTTGGAGACTCTATTCCAATGCTGCCTGCTTGTACCTGGACCTCTGACTCACCCAGACTTCTGACACCTGTGGTTGGGGTGGGGGAGGGCGAGGTGGGTTGCTGGCTGTTAATCACTGGCCCTGGCTGTGAGTTGTACTCTCCCGGTCCTTGACTCCATCACACCCTGGCTGTGGCAGCCTTGATGACAACAGGACGCAATTCCTGTCACTCTCAGATGCCTCTCTGCTCTTCTCACCCGCACTGTGACTGCAGCCAGGGGGAAATGTCACATTTGCACTTCACAAGGAGACAAACATTGCTCAGACCTTTTATGTGTTAGATTTTGGAAGCAGCCTGGCAGATTGCCTGCTGAGGGGGATGCTGCAGGCTGAGAGCAGTATAATATGTAGCTAGGAGTGCAGTCTCTGGAGTCCGGTGACAGAGGTGGAAGTCTTGGCTTCTTCAATGCCTCACTGTGTTCTTACTGCTGAAGTTCAGTTTGCTTCTTCTCTGTAAAGTGATAATAGTCACACCTACCCACCCGATGGACTTGTGGCGATCTCATGGATTAAGGTATGTGAAGTGTTTAGAATGCTCTCAAGTAGTGTTTATTATTTTCACAGCTCACCTAACAAACATCCTGCTCATCCTTCTTGTCTATTGGAAGTACCCGATTCCAAGAGAGACTGACAAGGACAGTTTCACTTTCCCCAGATCTTCTGGGAGCTTAAGATGGCTATGAAATCCAGTTTTGTACAATAAGACATAAAGGAAATTTGCAGGGGTTTTCCTGAGAACCGAGCTTCCCTTGCAGCTTAGCTGGTAAGAATCTGCCTGCAATGTGGGAGACCTGGGTTCAATCCCTGGGTTGGGAAGATCCCCTGGAGAAGGGAAAGGCTAGCCACTCCAGCATTCTGGCCTGGAGAATTTCATAGACTATATAGTCCTTGGGGTCACAAAGAGTCAGACACGACTGAGCAACTTTCACTTTCTGAGCACCATTTTCTCTTCCTACAAAATGAGGAATAGGAGTAAGCTCTCTTTCTCCTTATGTCCTTCTTGCTGAGGACCACTCTCACATGAGGTGGGAAAGCTTGCACCTGCAGCAGCGACCCTGTGACCAAGGTGGGAGGTACCTGGACTCTTTGAGGATGAGAAGACAGCAAGACGAAGAGAAGCAATGTTTCTGATGCCACCGGTGAGGTTCTGAGCCAGCCCCGAGACTGCCTACCTGTGGCTAGTCTTGATCTCTAATAGAAGAGCAACATCAATAAAACTGAATTATTCATCACTTTTATTTAAGTATTTAGTTCCATGAACACAATGAAGGATCATTAACTGACACACTTGAATCCCAACAACCTCCTGGGATGAAGGCTCAGGATAATGTATTATTTGACTGCAACCTTAGATATCAGAAGCTACATGCAAAGGATTCCAGAAGCATCGTTTAGTTGCTTAAAAGCCTATAATGAGGACCCACCTCATGCAACAGGAGACCAATCAAAGCATATCAGAGTAAAATGTGTCTGAGAGAGACTCTCTCCCTAATGCTGTGGAGACTCTGGAATTCCACAGTAAAGGTTCTAATGAAAATATTTTCACATGCTCACACTTGTTAAGAAAAAGACAACAGGTCCAAAATGGAGTCACTTATGCTAAGCCTCATGCCATCAAACTGAGACTTAACTCAATTACAGTTTAGGGCCTCTGAGAAATGGAAGTTTAAATCAGTCAACCGGTAATCATGTGATCAGTACTAATCAGGTAATTTGTCTGATAGAACCCTGCCATCCCTTAAAAGAAAGTGACCCTGCAATAAACAACCCACTTTTTTTTGTTGTTGTTTGGCCTGATAGCACTTCCTTGTTTCTACTCCCTATTGGCTATAAAAGGCTTTCATTTTGTCAAGCTCCTATCTGCAAGATTGGATGCTGTCTGCTTCAAATTGATTTTCTCTCAAATAAACTCTTTAAATGTTTTAATATGTCTCAGTTTATCTTTTAACACACTCCATGAAGGATACCCAAATGCCTATGGAACCTACCACCTATCTGATTCTGTCAGAGAAGCATTTTATATTTCAGCAATTGAAATAAATAGGAATGAAATAATTTTCTAAAGTGTTTGAAGAGTAAACTGGCAGCAAAATACAGTAAACTGTTCATCAGCTTTAAAATTTTATTTCAGGGAAGTTTAGCAAACTGTCCAAAGAATAAAAACCAGCCAAAATCAAGTCTATACAAAAATTGTTTCTGAATTGGTATTAAAGATGCTCGTCTCTCTAAACTTCTAAAGGATTTTTAGGAATTGTCATGCAAAGAAATGCCTCAAGATTTCTAGGTGAGATTGTCGGGTTACTGAGAGCACAACCAATGACTTGATGGTTTATTGTCTACTCTAAACCCTACAGCTTACCAAGTTCTTTATGGTGTATAATTTACCACTTGTTGTCATAGCCAAATGTTCATTAAACCCACAATAACCTTCTGGGGGTATGTTGCTTGAGGCTGTTGAAATTTGAGGGGCAGCAAGAAAGCTTGTTTGACTTTGGGAACATCATCCTCATCCTGCTTCCCAAGATGTCACTCTAAATGGCCAGTATTACCTCCAGGAGGAAGTACCGTTCTGGAAGTCAGAAAATCCAGCTATGGGAGTCAGCTCTCAGTTGAACCTGCTGTGTGATATCTGGTGAACTGTTGGTGTCTCTGGGCTTCAATTTCCTCATTTATAAAGTCAGAGGTTGAACTCAAAATGATCTTTAAGATTCTTGGGGTTAAGCATATTGTCTCCAACTGATGCTTCTGGAATTACCCTTGGATGATTGGACACCATGCTGACACCAGTTCTTTGGCGTGGATTATTTTAGGTGGTGATATGAAAACACTGACCTTTAGAGTATCTGTAATGAACAATTAAAGAAGAGAATAGGAAAAAAGGAAAATAAAAAATTTAAATTCTGTGCACTTTATAATTTGGCCTTAAGTTCAATAGACAAGCATGAATCTAATAGTCCAAATATTCTTTTTTTTTTTCACTCCCTCCCTCCATTTTCCCTTCCCTTTTTCATTTAACTTTATTGCTATGCCTAATGGGTGCCAGGCACTCTTCTAGGCATGTGTTGAACATCAACACTGAAATGAACATCTTGCTGGTGCTAAGCACAGGAGAAAGAACATGAAAGAAGGCATTCCAGCTCTCATGGGTCTATACCTTGGATGAGGGGGCAGATAACTCATTAAGATACTATAGTGTAATGTGATCAGTGTTGTAATGGGGGAGCATTTAGAGTGCTGAGGGAGTAAATGGGAAGCACACTTAACCTGGGTGAGACGGGAGGGGGAAGGCTTCCAGAAGAGGCGACTGGGGGGAGAAGAGGAGGAACAGAGAGTCTTTGGCAAAAGCAACTGCTCATGGAAAGCCAAGGGGTAAGCAAAGTCATCATCTACTAGGAGGAGGTGAAGAGGCTCAGTATAACTGGAGTTTAGAAGGAAAGGGTAAGATGAGAGGAGTATGGCTTGAGTCATAAGGAGAGGTGGCTTTATGATGACAGACATTGCAAGCTTCCCTTTGGATTTCAGACTTTATCCTTAAAAGCAAGGGTAGCCATTAAAGAATATTTTAAAATTCAGTTTTCATTATAATAATACATGCACATAATATATAAAAACAGTAAAGTCTAAAAGCCTTACTCAAAAACTTTCAGTGCCCTATACTTGAAATGGTACCCCTGTCCTGATACCATCCCAGAGGAAACCACTTTCAATTCTTTTACTTTCAAAATAATGCCACTTTCCTTTTTTGTTTTTGGACATTATGCTTTCTTATTACAACAGAGAAGAATTCTAGCTCTCTTATTTCTAATCCCTTTACTCTTCCCAATATTAAAATGGGGTGGAAGGGGGAATATACCTTTTTGTAGAAGTCTATGGGCAGGTTTCCACACACAACACAATAGTACAGAATACTGAATGTTTGGATTTAGTCATATCTCAGCTATTCTTAAAACAACTCTATAAGTTCATTAAGATAATTGGCTAAGTATTTTGGAATAATATATGTGTGCTCATAATTTCTGTCTACTTAGCTAAGAAACTGAAATAGAATCTAGAAGAATTTTACAGAAATTGAAGCAACCACACTTGAACTGAGGGAAATGCAGATTTCACATCTTTAATGAGAGTTCAATGTTAGGAAAATGTCTCTCTTGATTTTTTGTCTTAAAGAATGTGGAGGATAGTAATGCTTCTATACTTTGTGATTTGATTTATGCTCCCACTTTTTATGGCTCTTGTATCTTAAATAATAAATACCCTTAAGATTTCCTGGATTTCTTTGGAGGGAATGATGCTGAAGCTGAAACTCCAGTACTTTGGCCACCTCATGCGAAGAGTTGACTCATTGGAAAAGACTCTGATGCTGGGAGGGATTGGGGGCAGGAGAAGAAGGGGACGACAGAGGATGAGATGGCTGGATGGCATCACTGACTCAATGAACATGAGTCTGGGTGAACTCCGGGAGTTTGTGATGGGCAGAGAGGCCTGGCGTGCTGTGATTCATGGGGTCACAAAGAGTCGGACAAGACTGAGCGACTGAACTGAACTGAAGATTTCCTCAATATCCTTAGGAAGGAAAATAAAATAAAGGAAACACAAAATAAGTGTGTGGAAGTGTGGAAGGAAGGATGGAAAGAAGAAAGAAAAGCTAAGTACAGCCATTTATTCATTCACCCATTCATTCAAGATATAGTTGAATCTCTTCTATTTATGTATAATATTCTATCTTGTTTATGGAAACCTACAAAGCTATATGTGATATAAAGGCAGAAATAAAGATACAAATGAGGAAGTGGGACAAAGAGAAATAAAACCGGGTGAATAATTGACACCAGGGTAAGATCAGTACTTGAAATATTAATTTTTGAGTATTTTTAAGCAATAGGTTAAATATTGAGCTTAAGCTTTCCAACAACTAACATTGTAATCTATTTCTAGTGAATCATCAAGGACAAATCATTTATTATATATATATATGCCTAGGAAACTTCCCTGGTGGCTCAGACGGTAAAGCGTCTGTCTACAATGCCAGAGACCCGGGTTCGATCCCTGGGTCGGGAAGATCCCCTGGAGAAGGAAATGGCTATCCACTCCAGTACTATTGCCTGGAAAACCCCATGGACAGAGGAGCTTGGTAGATTACAGTCCACGGGGTCTCAAAGAGTCGGACACGACTGAGCGACTTCACTCACTCACTCATATGCCTAGGAACTCAATAAGTTAGCTCATTGTATTAATTCATTAACTGGAAAACAATTGGGTTGAATGAAGGCTTTCCAGAATGATGACTTTTGCGTTTAGCATGGAACATTAACCTTATAGAGCTATAATTAAAAACAAGAACCAATATTTTAAAAAATTGGAATATAATTGCTTTGCAATGTTATGTTAGTTTCTGCTGTACAATGAGTCAGCTATATGTGTACATATATTTGTTTAGGCCAACTTCCACAGGTCTGGAAAAAGTCAGTTTTCATTCTAATCCCAAAGGAGGGCAATGCCTCAAACTACCGTAAGAGCACTCATTTCATGTGCTGGCAAGGTTATGCTCAAGATCCTTCAAGCTAGGCTTCAGCAGTACGTGAACTGAGAACTTCCACATGTACAAACTAGGTATAGAAGAGTCAGAGGAAGCAGAGATTAAATTGCCAATATTCATTGGATCACAGAGAAATCAAGGGAATTCCAGAAAAATATCTATTTTTGTTTCATTGACAAGTTAAAGCCTTTGACTGTATGGATCATAACAAACTGAGGAAAATTCTTAAAGAAATGGGAATACCAGACCACCTTACCTATCTCCTGAGAAGCCTGTATGTGAGTCAAGAAGCAACAGTTAGAACTTTACATGGAACAATGGACTGGTTCCAAATAAGAAAAGGAGTACGTCAAGGCTGTATATTGTCACCCTGCTTATTTAACTTCTATGCAGAGTAGATCACGTGAAATGCAGGCCTGGATGAAACACAAGCTGGAATCAAGATTGCCAGGAGAAATATCAACAACCTCAGATATGCAGGTGATACCACTCTCATGGCAGAAAGCAAAGAACTAAAGAGCCTCTTGATGAGAGTAAAAGAAGAGAGTGAAAAAGGTGGTTTAATACTCAAGATACCAAAAACAAAGATCATGGCATCTGGTCCCATCACTTAGTGGCCAACAGATGGAGAAAAAGTAGAAACAGTGACAGATTTTATTTTCTTGGGCTCCCAAATCACTGTGGATGGAGATTGCAACCACAAAATTAAAAGATGCTTGCTTCTTGGAAGGAAAAAATATGACAAACCTACACAGCATATTAAAAAGCAGAGACACCACTTTGCCGACAAAGATCTATACAGTAAAAGTTATGGTTTTTCTAGTAGTCAGGTACAGATATGGAAATTGGACCATGAAGAAGACTGAGTGCCAAAGAACCAATGCTTTCAAATTGTGGTGCTGGAGAAGATTCTTGAGAGTCCTTTGGAATGCAAGATCAAACCAGTTAATCCTAAAGGAAATCAACCCTGAATATTCATTGGAATTACTGTTGCTGACCTGGAGAAGGAAACAGCAACCCACTCCAATATTCTTGCCTGGAGAATCCCATGGACAGAGGAGCCTGACAGACTACAGTCCATGGGGTCACAAGAGTCAAACACGACTTAGTGACAAAACCACCACCACTGTTGCTGAAGCTGAAACTCCAATATTTCGGCCACTTGATGCAAAGATCCAACTCACTGGAAAAGACTCTGACACTGGTCAAGATTGAAGGCATAAGGAGAAGAGGGTGGCGGAGACTGAGATGGTTAGATAGTGTTTTCTACTCAAAGGACATGAATTTGAGCAAACTCAGTGAGGTAGTGAAGGACAGGGAAGCCTTGTGTGCTGCAGTCCATGGGGTAACAAAGAGTCAGACATGACTTAGTAAGTGAACAACAACAAAAAATAAAAGCCATGCTACCTGCATATTAAAAAACAGTTATCTTAATTATTTTAAGTAATCTTCCTGCCTCCATGTTATCCCTTCTTATTCTACACTGATGTCAAGACCTTGACGTAGATTTTACCCCATTGTAACTTTCACTTTCCTCAGTTCATCACAAAACTATTCTTACTGATACTCACTTCAGCCATGACATTAAAGTCTTTTTATGGGCATCAATAGCCTGGAAATAGTTTAAGTTTATTCAGTTTATCTTGGAAGGAATGATGCTAAAGCTGAAACTCCAGTACTTTGGCCGCCTCATGCGAAGAGTTGACTCATTGGAAAAGACTCTGATGCTGGGAGGGATTGGGGGCAGGAGGAGAAGGGGACGACCAAGGATGAGATGGCTGGATGGCATCATGGACTTGATGGACGTGAGTCTGAGTGAACTCCGGGAGATGGTGATGAACAGGGAGGCCTGGCATGCTGCGATTCATGGGGTCGCAAAGAGTCGGACACGACTGAGCGACTGAACTGAACTGATTCAGTTTATCCAAGAGTTGATTCATTTTCACAGAATTAAAAGTTAAAAGTTGAAGCAAGATCAATACATGTTGCAAAAATCTCATGTTGCTTCTAATACATTTATTCACCAGGTAGTAAAAAATATAACCATATCCCTGTCTAAAGGCACTGCATTTATGACACTGTCCAGCAAAGATCTGATTTCAGTTTATGGAAACTGACACACTGCTTTATGAAGTATTACTTAGTGCATTAACAGTTCATAATTTGGGAACAGCGTACAGTTTTCACTTTATACACAAGAGAGAGTAATTTCTGAAATCCCTCCCGTGTGCCAAGGTAGAGTGCAAGGACCACAGAAAAAACTGCAAGACTCAAGGAACTCAGAGTCTGGTGGGGAAGGGAGATAAGCCAGCAAACAGGTATGATGCAATATGATGGTATTAATATAAGTATTGTATAATAGGTGTTATATAAGGTATCTAAATTGGATTGGGAGTTGGGGAGGTCAGGGAAGGCTTTGCTTAAAAATTTAGGAGGTCTTTAGACTAACAGAGAAAGCTCATTTCATGGAACTGAGGAAATTACTTAAATTGGGCTTCATTTATTTCCCTGAAACACCAGGTCTGAAGGGAACCATGAGGCTATTTAAAGTTTCCCTCTTAGATTTCAGGCAGGACTGTAGTTATACCCTTCCAGAAACATGAGAATCAAACTTACAGAAATAATTTCTTTTAAAAAATTGTGGTTAAAATACACATAACATAAAACTACTAGTGATAGATGGCGACCCACTCCAGTACTCTTGCCTGGAAAACCCTATGGATGGAGGAGCCTGGTGGGCTTCAGTCCATGGGGTTGCAAAGAGTCGGACATGACTGAGAGACTTCACTTTCACTTTTCACTTTCATGCATTGGAGAAGGAAATGGCAACCCACTCCAGTGTTCTTGCCTGGAGAATCCCAGGGATGGGGGAGCCTGTCGCACAGAGTCGGACACGACTGAAGCAACTTAGCAGCAGCAGTGATTTTTAGCACATTGACAATACTGTACAACCATCACAACTATCTAGTTCTGAAACATTTTCATCAGCTCAAAATGAGATGTTACTGCTACTGCTAAGTCGCTTCAGTCGTGTCTGACTCTGTGCGACCCCACAGACGGCAGCCCACTAGGCTCCTCTGTCTTTGGGATTCTCCAGGCAAGAATACTGGAGTGGGGTGCCATTGCCTTCTCCAGTTCATGAAAGTGAAAAGCGAAAGTGAAGTCTCTCAGTCATGCCAACTCGTAGCGACCCCATGGATTGCAGCCTACTAGGGTCCTCCGTCCATGGGACTTTCCAGGCAAGAGTACTGGAGTGGGGTGCCATTGCCTTCTCCAAATGCAATACCCATTAAATAGTCACACCCCCATTTTCCTTTCCCTTTAGACACTGGCAACCTTTAAAATGCTTTCTGTATTCTATGGATTTGCTAATTCTGGATATTTCTTATGATATGTAATATTTGATGAAATGACATGAATGATATTTCATATGATATGAATATTTCATATTTCATGAAATATATGACTTCTTGTGTGTGATTTCTTTCACTTAGCATAATAATTTCAAAGTTCATCCATATTGTATCATGTATCAGCATATGGTATATTTATTTCTTTTGTGGTTGATGATATTCCATTTTATGGATATACCACATTTTACTGATCCATTCATTAGCTGATGGACGTCTGGATCAACTTTTTAGCTATTGTGAATAGTGCTGCTACAAACAACTGTGTGTAAGTTTTTTTTTATGAACACCTGTTTCCAGTTCTTATCAGTTTAGAATGAGAAATGAAATTGCTGGGCCACATGGTAACTTTATGCTTAGCTTTCGATAGAACCACAAACTACTTGCCACAGCAGCTACAGCATTTTACTGCGTTTACTTTTAATGAGAAAGCATTTCTTTCAAGGCTATCATGTGCTTTGTTAATTTTTTCTCTCTTGATTTTAAAAGATCACTTGGAGGATTAATAATTTTTGTGAAACTATTAAAGGCCTTCTGAAAGCAGCCTTTATATATTTAAATTAGAGGTATTATGTATTCAGGCATTCATTAAAGTGTAGTGTACAAGAAGTTTGATAGTTCAATAAATTTATATGAAATTCAATCTCTATAGGTGTGAGCTTTTATAATCTTAGAAAACCTGAAGCTGAAAGGAGACAAATTGAGTTGAATTACTTTGCCACCATCCGACCTGTTTTTCCTAATGAGCTATTGGAGGCACAAAAAAGTGCAATTCTTTTGAAGTATGGGCATGCTGACTGTGGATGTTAAATCCATGAATTAATCTATCTTTATTCAGGACATTCTAATGAACTGAAATCCAAGATTGCTTTAATCCAAAGCAGAAGCTCAAGCATGGATGAACCAATGACATTTGCACTGTTCCAGCCCACTTTCATAAAGGTCTCTGAGAGATTACCAGGTAAAAAACAAATTTGAACTATTTATGGCTCCAGACTGTTTTGAAAACTTTATTGAAAAGAGCAGGCAATTACATATTTGTCTGAGCTCCTATTATATACTTGGCTCACATCTGTGCTTTAGGAAAGATCGTCAAAGTATTTATGTAGACCACTCCCCACAGCATCTGGATTCCTGGATGTCAGACTTTCTGAGAAAAACCTGTATCCTAGGCTTGAATTAATCCAAGTCTGGCTACACTGGATCAAGAAGCTCACACAGCAGGCCCCAATGCAAAAACAAGACATAAAGAGCTCTGTCTTAAGTTTTCTTTATCATTTAAAAATGCCTGATGCTGTATAAAATCTCTCCATAACCCGCCCTCCATAACCTACTCAAGCACCTTGTTGGGAAAGGTAGTACATTCACATGTGAAAGTGAAAGTTGCTCGGTCATGTCCTTCTCTTTGTGGCCCCATAGACTATACAGTGATGGAATCCTCTAGGCAAGAATACTGGAGTGGGTTGTCATTTCCTCTTCCAGGGGATCTTCCCGACCCAGGGGTTGAACCCGTGTCTCCTGCATCTCCTGCACTGGCAGGCGGATTCTTTACCACTAGTGCCACCACTGGAGTATAATATTATGTTAATGTCAGGTGTACTACTTCAGTTCAGTTCAGTCGCTCAGTCGTGTCCGACTCTAAATGCTCACCACGGTAAGTCTGGTAACCATCTATCCCCATACAAAGTTATTATAATATTATTGACAATAATCCTTATGCTGTATATTATACTGCTGTGACTTATTTATTTTATAAATGAAGGTCTGTACCTCTTAATCCCCTTCACCTGTTTTGCCCCTGAACCTCCTCCTCTGTTCTCTATGAGCTCTGTTTTTGTTGTGTTTTCTAGATTCCACATGTATGTGAGATCATATGGTATCATCTTTCTCTGATTTGTTTCACTTTAGCTTAATACCCTCTAGATCCATCTGTGTTGTCACATATGGCAATATTTCATAATTTTTTAATGGTTGAGTAATATTCCATTGTGTGGAATATATATGTATATACATACGCATACATAAGTGAGTATATATATGTGCTGTCTGTGCTCAGACGTGTCTGACTCTTTGCAACCTCATGGCTGTAGCCAGCCAGGATCCTCTGTCCATGGGGATTCTCCAGGCAAGAATACTGGAGCAGGTGGCCATGCACTCCTCCAGGGGATCAAACCCAGGTCTTCCACATTGCAGGCGGAACTGCAATGGGCATGGCAACTCACTCCAGTATTCTTGCTTGGAGAATCTCCATGGACAGAGGAGCCTGGTGGGCTACTGTGTCTCCCTTATCCATGGACACTTAGGTTGCTTCCATATCTTGGTGATTATAAACAATGCTGCTATGAACATGGGGGTGCATATAATTTCTCAAATTAGTATTTTTGTTTCATTTAGGTAAATACTCAGAAGTGGAATTGCTGGATCATATATAAGCTCCATATAAATTTTTTTGAGGAATTTCTACACTGTTTTCCAAAGTGGCTGTGTTAATTTACAATCTTATCAACAGTTAATGAGAGTTTCCTTTTCCTCACATCCCCTACCAACATTTTTTATTTGTTGTCTTTTTAATAGTAGCCATTCTGATAGGTGTGAGGTGGTATCTTATTATGCTTTTGATTTGCATTTCCCTGATCAATGCAAAGAAATAGAGGAAAAGAACAGAATGGGAAAGACTAGAGATCTCTTCAAGAAAATTAGAGATACCAAGGGAACATTTCATGCAAAGATGGGCTCGATAAAGGACAGAAATGGTATGGACCTAACAGAAGCAGAAGATATTAAGAAGAGGTGGCAATAATACACAGAAGAACTGTACAAAAAAGATCTTCATGACCCAGATAATCACGATGGTGTGATCACTCACCTAGAGCCAGACATCCTGGAACATGAAGTCAAGTGGGCCTGAGGAAGCATCACTATGAACAAAGCTAGTGGATGTGATGGAATTCCAGTTGAGCTATTTCAAATCCTGAAAGATGATGATGTGAAAGTGCTGCACTAAGTATGCCAGCAAATCTGGAAAACTCAGCAGTGGCCACAGGACTGGAAAAGGTCAGTTTTCATTCCAATCTCAAAGAAAGGCAATGCCAAAAATTCTCAAACTACTGAAGACTCTTGAGAGTCCCTTGGACTGCAAGGAGATCCAACCAGGCCATTCTGAAGGTGATCAGTCCTGGGTGTTCTTTGGAAGGACTGATGCTAAAGCTGAAACTCCAGTACTTTGGCCACCTCATGCGAAGAGTTGACTCATTGGAAAAGACTCTGATGCTGGGAGGGATTGGGGGCAGGAGGAGAAGGGGACAAGAGAGGATGAGATGGCTGGATGGCATCACTGACTCAATGGACAAGAGTTTGCGTGAACTCCAGGAGTTGGTGATGGACAGGGAGGCCTGGCGTGCTGCAGTTCATGGGGTTGCAAAGAGTTGGACACGACTGAGCGACTGAACGAACTGAACTGAACTGATGATTAGCAATATTGAGCATTTTTACATGAGACTGTTTGCCATCTTTATGTCTTCTATGGAAAATGATCTTTTCAGGTCCTTTGCTCATTTTTTAATCAGTTTTCTTTAATATTTAGTTGTATGAGTTTTTAAAAAATATTTTGGATATTATCCTCTTATTATGTATTTAGCAAATATCTTCTCCCCTTCAGTAGGCTGACCTTTCATTTGTTCATAGTTTCCTTCACTGTGCAAAAGCTTTTTACTTTAATGTAGTCCCATTTATTTATTTTCGCTTTTGTTTCCCTTGCCTGAGAAGACAGGTCCAAATATATAATTAAGATCTACGTCAAAGGGAGTACTCTGTATGCTTTCTTCTAGGAGTTTTATAATTTCAGGTCTTACATTCAAGTCTTTAATCCATTTTGAGTTTATTTTTGTGTATGGTGTGAGAAAATAGTCCAGTTTGATTCTTTTACATGTAATCATCCAGTAGTCTCAGCATCACTAATTGAAGAGACGGGTCTTTTCTCCATTGTATATTTTTTGCCTCCTTTGTCATAGATTAACTGAACATTAACCATGGGTTTATTTCTGAGCTATCTATTCTCTTACATTGATCTATATATCTGTTTTTGGTACTTGTATCATATTGTTTTGATTACTGTAGATTTGTAGTAGTTTGAAATCAGGGTGTGTGATACTTCCAGTTTTGTTCTTCTTTCTTGAAATTGCTTTGGCTATTCAGAGTCTTTAATGTTTCCATCCATATTTTAGAATTATTTATTTTAGTTGTGAAATACTAATTCTTCCAATCCATGAGCCTGGGATACTTTCCATCTGTTTGTGTCATTTTCAATTTGTTTCATTCCTACAGTTTTCAGAGAACAGGTCTTCTACCTCTTTGGCTAGATTTATTCCCATGTATTTCATTCTTTATCATGAATTTGTAAATGGAATTGTTTTCTTAATTTCTATTTCTTAGTTTGTTGTTAGTGTATAAAAACACAATAGATATGTGTATTAATATTGTAACCATAACTGTACTGAATTTATATATTAGTTCTAACAGTTTTTTGACAGTCTTAAGGATTTGCTATATATAATATCATATTCTCTGCAAACAGTGATGGTTTTACTTCTGCAGTTTGGATTCCTTTTATTTCATTTTCTTCTCTGGTGTGGCTGGGACTTTCAATACAAAAAGTGCCAACAGTGGACATCCTTGTCTTGTTCTTAAGAAAATGCTTTCAGCTTTTATGTTGAGCATGATGTTAACTGTGAGTTTATCGTATGTGGTCTTTACCATGTTGAGGTATTTTCTCTGTATGGGCCTCCCAGGTGCCTCAGCCATGAAGAAACTGCCTGCCAGTGCTGGAAACGCGGGTTTGATCTCTGGGTTGGGAAGATCCCCTGGAGAAGGAAATGACAACCCACTCCAGTATTCTTCCCTAGGAAATTCCACGGAGAGAGGAGCCTGGGGGGCTACAGTCCATGGAGTCACAAACTACTCAGACAAGACTTAGCGAGTATACAATGACAACAATTTTCCCTCTACACCGTTTTTTGAGAGTTTTTTTATTTTTAATCATGAATGTTGAATTTCATCAAAAGCTTTTTCTGTATCTATTGAGATGATCATATGATTTTTATTCTTCAATATGTTAAAGCTGTCTATCATCACATTGATTAACTTCTGGCTATTGAACCATCTTTGCATCTTTGGGATAAACTCCACTTTATGAAAGTATCAAAGAATTGTTACACTCAAGTTTGTTAATATTTTGTTGAGGATTTTTACGTCTATATTCATCAGTGATATTGGCTTGTAATTTCACTTTTTTTGTGGAGTCTTTGGTTTTGATATCAGGGTGATGCTGGCCTTGTAGAATGAGTTTGAAAGTGTTCATCCCTCTGCCATTTTCTGGAATAGTTTGAGGAGCATAGATATTAACTCTCTTTAATATGTTTTGTAGAATTTACCTGTGAAGCAATCGGATTCTGGACTTTTGTCAGGAGTTTTTTTTTTTTTTAATTACCAACTCAATTTAATTAGTAGTAATTGGTCTATTTATATTTTCTATTTATCTTCTATTGTGCATTTCTGGAATTTATCCAATACTTCTAGATTGTCCATTTATACTGCTATGTAATTGTTCACAGTTATCTCCTATATGGTGTTGGCTGTAGCTTTTCTTTCATTTCTGATTTTTCTGTTGATTTGGGCTCTTGCTATTTTTTTTTTTTTTGGATGAGCCTGGCTAATGTGTTATTGATTTTGTTTCTCTTTCCAAAGAGTCAGTTCTTTTGTTCATTGATCTTTTTTATTGTTTTTTTGTCTCTATTTATTTTGTTGTCTCTGTTTACTCTGTTTTTTGTTTCTTTCCTTCTATTCACTTTGTGTTTTGGTTCTTCTTATTTTTCTAGTTCTTTTAGGTGAAGAGTTAGATTCTTATTTGAGGTTTTTCTTGTTTCCTGAGGTAGTCCTGTATTGCTATAATCTCCCCCTTGGACCTGCTTTTGCTGCATCCTACAGATTCTGGATTGTTGTGTTTCCATTGTCATTTGTTTTCATGTATTTTTAAATTTCCTCTCTGATTTCTCCCACAGCCCACTAGTTGTTTACCAGCATATTGTTTAGGCCCCACTTATGTCTTTGCAGTTTTTTCTTATAGTTTACTTTTTGTCATATTGTTGTGATCATAACAGATGCTTGCTTAATTATAAAAAAATTACCACGTAAATAAGAGAGGAGAGGGTGTTGTTACTAAAATATGGATAAAGAAGATGTGGTACTTATATACAATGGAATATACTCAGCCATAAAGAAGAATGAAACAATACCATTTGCAGCAACATGCATGGACCTAGAGATTATACTAAATAAGGCAGACAGAAAAGAGAAATACCATATGATAGTGCTTATCCATGGAATCTAACAAAATGAGTCAAACAAACTTACAAAACAGAAACAAAGTCACAGATGTAGAAAACAAACTTATGGTTATCACCGGGTAAAGAGAGGAAAGGGATAAATTGGGAGATTGGGATTGACATATACGCATTGCTATATATAAAAGAAATAACTAATAAAGACCTATTGTGTAGCACAAGGAACTCTACTCAATACTCTCTAATGGCCTATACGAGAAAAGAATCTAAAAGGGTGAATATATGTATAACTAATTCACACTGGAAACTAACACAACATTTTAAATCAACTATACTCCCAATAAACATTTTAAAAATTAAAAAAAAAAAATTACCAGAGGAGAGGGTGTTAACACTCAAGTACAAAATGATGACAATAAAAGCCCATTAGTGCTGTGAAGGTAATGACACTAAGTTCCAAAAAACACTTTACTGCTAGCTTCCCATCTTTTAAATGCATGTCTAAATATAAGAACCAGACTTGAGTCTCTGACTCATTCACCAAAGGGAGCTTTGGGGCAATTTGCAGTAGTCTATCCTCACCCCTTGAATGTTTCTGGCTGTTCAACTGCTTCTTTTAAACTTTGAAAAATAATAAACAGCTATATTTTGTCATTCTCACAAGAGAAAAGTAAGGATGTGCATTTTATAAAGGGCTAAGACACTGTTGTGGATCAAACAAATATCCCTTAGGATTGAGGAATCAACTTTTAGAAGTGTAGAGTGAAAACATGTTTAGGATTTCTCTATCTGAAGTGGTAGGCTAAATTTAAAAATATAAAAAACATGTAATCCTGGTGAGTCCAACTTAGCTTGTGTTAAAAAGCAGATAGAAGAGAAGAGAGTTGGTAATGGATAGTTAGCATAAAAAAATTGAAGAACCACCTTATCTTTTCTATATGACTTTCAAATTGTCTATGGAATTATTTTGCCTCAGATGGTAAAGAATCTGTCTGCAATGCGGAAGACCTGGGTTCAATTCCTGGGTTGGAAAGATCCCCTGGAGGAGGGCATGGCAACCCACTCCAGTATTCTTGCCTGGAGAATCCCTTTGGATAGAGGAGCCTGGCGGGCTAGAGTTCATGGGGTCACAAAGAGTTGGACACAACTGAATGACTAAGCACACAGGAAATTATTTTAATTTGAATAGTCTATATCTAACTGAAGCATGTTGTTCAGTCATACATTTTTTCCTGTTGTCATGGAAAATGTCCACTCAGGACATTGATAGTTACAAGGATTGATGTGTTCTGATTTCTACATTGCTCAAGCTACATTTCACCTCTATAACTTTGAAACCATCAAGTTCAATTGGATTTTCTAATCTTCAAAGTGTAATGGTTTGTCTTTCAGAGTTCACAGCGGTAATTAGTGTGTACCTGAGTAAACCAAGTCCATACATGAAGATGATTCATATTGATTAAGATATATTGTAGTTTCCTCACGGTAGCATATATGTTTATAAAGTATAACCAGCTACAGTTAGAAGTGATAGTTCTTTCTAAATGATAAGATATAACTTACAGTTGTACTTTTTAGATTAGTAAAGGAACAAATTGGGTGACACACCCAGTAAGTTTAGGGCGGGCTGGCTGAAGTTTGGAGATTCAAAGTCTTCAAGCTTCGGTGTCAAAAACTCTCTGAAGGTAATGCGGGTCTTCTGGGATCTTTTCTCTCCTGGAAGAAGATGCACTGTACTATCATAAGAAAGGCCTGTGCCTTGATATCACAGACCAAAAAAGGGTGCGGATAGTTTCCCAATACTAATTCTGTGATGTCAGCCAAATCACTTAATATGAAAACTGTTTTCTGCTTTATAAGATAAGAGGAATGATACTTTCCTGATAAAACCTATGAAACCCCTTGGTTTATTCAAATACATACTAACTACCCTTGTGAATTCTGAAGGATGACATATTATACTTACAAGATCTGAGAATTCATTTCAACTCCTATTAGCACACAGGAGAGGTAACTGTATTAATCAGCTGTGCTGCAATAACAAATAACCACCATGTTTTAGTGGATTAGGACAACAAAGATCTATTCTTGCCCATGTTCCTTGTCAATAGCTGCAGGTCAGGTGGAGCAGCATCTATGTGAGACCTGTTTTATTCATGGCAGAGGGGGAGGGAGAAAGAGAATTAGAGGAAGTACATTCTGCTTCTATATGCTCTTGTGGGAACAAACAAACAGCCAAAGTCAGTTATGTGACAAAGCTTGCCATTAGTGAAGCAGTGAAGTACACTTCTCCCCCAAAGCCACTGCAAGTCTCATGGCAATGAACAAATATATTTTAATCTCTTATAGGAAGTGACTGAACTGTTGGGAATAATAATACATCTAGTAGCTCAGACAGTAAAGAATCCGCCTGTAATGCAGGAGACCTGGGCTCAATTCCTGAGTTGGGAAGATTCCCTGGAGCAGGAAATGGCAACCCACTCCAGCATTCTTGCCTGGACAATCCCACGGACAGAGGAGCCTGGAGGGCTACAGTCCATGGGGTCACAAAGAGTTAGATATGACTGAATACACATGCATTACAGTATTCCCACAATAACTATGCTATTACTAGAGAGGCTGCACTGGACGGTGGGTAAGAACATAGACTCTGAACCTGGGTTTTTACCCTACTCTAGAGTTACTTGCTATAGGAATTTGGGCAAGTTACCTTTCTATGCTTGTTTGCTCATCAGGAAAATTTGGATAATAACAACATTTATCTCCTCCCATAGGATGATTAAGAAACTGATATGAGATTTATGTATGTATAAATACATAAAAGTGTATATATACTTAGAATGAAAACTGACATGCATAGTAGGTAACATGTATTAGCTATTATTATCACTGGTTATATTGAGGGGATCAGTTCAGTTCAGTTCAGTTTAGTCGCTCAGTCATGTCCGACTCTTTGCCACCCCATGAATCGCAGCACGCCAGGCCTCCC
>SJYT01044335.1:77974-92045 GCA_006410635.1 Cephalophus harveyi | reverse complement strand
GGAGAAGGGGACGACAGAGGATGAGATGGCTGGATGGCATCACTGACTGGATGGACGTGAGTCTGAGTGAACTCCAGGAGTTGGTGATGGACAGGGAGGCCTGGTGTGCTGTGATTCATGGGGTTGCAAAGAGTCAGACACGACTGAGTGACTGAACTGAACTGAATGGTATTAGTAAGTCCTTAATTTAATACAGAATGGTGAGTATCACTGATGAAAGAAAAGGACGGTGGCAGGAAATAATATCTGACAAGAAGGCATGGGGCCTGTAGGCATGGTGAAGGGGTTAGATTTTAGTCTGAATTGTAGTAGAAAAATCACTGATGTATATTAAATAGGATATGACATGAACTGTTTTTGTTGTGTGGAGAATAGCTTGGAAGAAGACAATGTTGGAAATTAGGAAATGAGTTAGGCTATCCCAGTGGTCTAGGCAAGTGAAAATATTGCTTCGGATTAGGGTGGTGTTAGTAGAAATAGAAAAGAATGATTGAATTAGAGGTATATTTTGGAACCAAAACTGGCAGGGCTTACTGACTGATTAGACTAAGATGTGAGTGAAAGAAAACCAGAATTATTTGCTTTTTGGCTTGATTGACTAAGTAAGTAGGTGGTGGTATCATTTCTTTGGATGGGAAAATTTGAAAAGGAAAAGGAAGGATGTCTACCTAACTATGTGTGTGGTACATACAGTCATGTGCATTTATATATATGTTTGTACAAGTACACATATATGTATGTATGCATGTATGTATATTTAGGGCTTCCCTGGTAGCTCAGTTGGTGAAGAATCTGCCTGCTCTGCAGGAGACTGGGGGTTGATCCCTGGGTCAGCAAGATCCCCTGGAGAAGGAAATGGCAATCCATTCCAGTATTCTTGCCTGGGAAATCCCATTGACAGGAGCCTGGTGGGCTACAGTCCATGGGGTCACAAAAGTTGGACATGAATTAGTGACTAAACCATCACCACCACCATGTGTGTGTGTATATATATATATATACACACACATATATGCATGTATATAGTACATAAGTATGTACATAGTTTTTAATATGTTTATGTGTATATACATATATTGGGTTACCCAGAAGATTTGTTCAAATTTTCCCATAATAAAATCTTACAGAAAAATCCAAATAAACTTTTTGGCTAACCCAATATATTTAGTTTGTGTTTGTGTGTTTTTGTGTGTGTTAGTCGCTCAGTCATTTTTGACTCTTTGCAACCTCATGGATTATAGCCTGCCAGGCTCCACTGTCCATGGGATTCTCCAGTCAAGAATACTGGAGTGGGTTGCCGTTTCCTTCTCCAGGGGATCTTCCCTACTAAGGCATCAAACTTGGGTCTCCTGCACTGCAGTCAGATTCTTTACCATCTGAGCTACCAGAGAAGCCCATAGTTTGTGGTTATGTATATATATATTTGGCAAATTTGAAAAACTCATCAGTGGACACAGGACTGGAAAAAGCTGGTTTTCATTCCAATCCCAAAGAAAGCCAATGCCAAAGAATGTTCAAACTACCACACAATTACACTCATCTCACATGCTAGTTAAGTAATGCTCAGAATTCTCAAAGCCAGGCTTCAACAGTATGTGAACCGTGAAATTCCAGATGTTCAAGCTGAATTTAGAAAAGGCAGAGGAACCAGAGATCACATGGCCAACATCCGCTGGATCATCAAAAAAGCAAGAGAGTTTCAGAAAAACATCTACTTCTGCTTTATTGACTCTGCCAAAGCCTGTGACTGTGTGGATCACAAGAAACTGGAAAAGTCTTCAAGAGATGGGAATATTAGACCACTTGACCTGCCTCCTGTGAATCTGTGTGCAGGTCAAGAAGCAACAGTTAGAACTGGACATGGAATAACAGACTGGTTCCAAATCAGGAAAGGAGTATGTCAAGGCTGTATATTGTCATCCTGCTTATTTAACCTATGTGCAGAGTATATCATGAGAAACGCTGGACTGGAAGAAACACAAGCTGGAATCAAGATTGCCGGGAGAAATATCAATAACCTCAGATATGCACATGACACCACCGTTATGGCAGAAAGTGAAGAAGAACTAAAGAGACTCTTGAATTTGAAAGAGGAGAGTAAAAAAGTTGGCTTAAAATTCAACATTCAGAAAACTAAGATCATGACATCCAGTCTCATCACTTTATGGCAAATAGATGGGGAAATAATGGAAATAGTGAGAGACTTTATTTTTCTGGGCTCCAAAATCACTGCATATGGTGACTGCAGCCATGAAAATAAAAAACACTTGTTCCTTGGAAGAAAAGCTATAACCAACCTAGACAGCATATTAAAAAGCAGAGACATTACTTTGCCAACAGAAATCCATCTAGCCAAAGGTATGGTTTTTTCCAGTAGTCATGTATGGATGTAAGAGTTGGACTGTGAAGAAAGCTGAGTGCCAAAGAATTGATGCTTTTGAACTGTGGTGTTGGAGAAGACTCTTGAGAGTCCTTTGGACTGAAAGGAGTTCCAATCAGTCAATCCTAAAGGAAATCAGTCCTGAATATTCATTGGAAGGACTGATGCTAAAGCTGAAACTCCAATACTTTGGCCACCTGATGTGAACAACTGACTCATTGGAAAAGACCCTGATGCTGGGGAAGATTGAAGGCAGGTGGAGAAGGGGATGGCAGAGGATGAGATGGCATCACTGACTTGATGGATATGAGTTTGAGTTTGTGATGGACAGGGAGGCCTGGTGTGCTGCATTCCATGAGGTCGCAAAGAGTTGGACATGACTGAGCCACTGAACTGAACATATATATTAATACACACATATAGATGTATTGGTATGCATATAGTATGTAAGTGCATATTTATATGTGCTTTGTTGTTTACTTTCTAAAAAGAATTCAGTTCAGTTCAGTTCAGTCACTCAGCTGTGTCTGACTCTTTGTGACCCCATGAATTGCAGCACGCCAGGCCCCCCTATCCATCACCAACTCCTGGAGCTCACCCAAACTCATGTCCATCGAGTTGGTGATGCCATCCAGCCATCTTATCCTCTGTTGTCCCCTTCTCCTCCTGCCCCCAATCCCTCCCAGCATCAGAGTCTTTTCCAATGAGTCAACTTTTTGCATGAGGTGGCCAAAGTATTGGAGTTTCAGCTTTAGCATCAGTCCTTCCAATGAGCACCCAGGGCTGATATCCTTTAGGATGGACTGGTTGGATCTCCTTGCAGTCCAAGGGACTCTCAAGAGTCTTCTCAAACAACACAGTTCAAAAGCATCAATTCTTTGGTGCTCAGCTTTCTTCAAAAAGAATAGAACAGTTTTTACTACTTCCTCTTACAGTTTACTCCCTGGTGGCTCAGAGGGTAAAGAGTCCTCCTGCAGTGCAGGAGACCTGGGTTTTATCCCTAGATCAAGAAGATCCCCTGGAGAAGGGAAGGACAACTCACTCCAGTATTATTGACTGGGAAATCCTATGGACAGAGGAGCCTGGCAGTCCCCAGCCTATGTGGTCACAAAGAGTCTGACACAGCTGAGCAACCAACACACACACAGACACAAACACATTACACTTTACTATTGCCAGCATTGAGCATTGATTTTTAATATGTTTGTATTTCACAGATGAATTTTTTTTCTGTTGTTGTTTGTGTACATTTGATTTTTACTGGAGTGAGCATTTGAAACATTAAAAATATAGTTTATTGATCATTTCTGTGTCTTCTGCATTGTCCCACCCCCTCCCCAATACGTTTCTAATTTAAAGATTGTTTTTCAAAAATAGATCCTTGGATATTTTAGCATTATCAAATTGTTCATTATGATCATTTATCCATTTTTTACTTATTGTTTTTATCAACAAATATTTGAGTCACCTTCCTTGGTGGCTCAGCATTAATCTGCCTGCAGTGCTGGAGATGCAGGAGACAGTTGTTCAATCCTTGGGTCTGGAAGATCCCCTGGAGGAGGGAATGGCAACCCACTCCAGTATTCTTGCCTGCACAATCGCATGGACAGAGGGGCTTGCAAACTACAGTCCATGGGATTGCAAATAATCCGACACTACTGAAGTGACTGAACATGCATGTATTTATGAGTACTTACTCTGTGCCAGTCCTGAAGATATAAAGACAACAATTCCCACATTATGTTCATTCTGTCCACATTTTGATTGGTTTCATATGCTATCTGAAAAGGGTATTGTTGAATAAATTTGTTAGTAGTTCTTACTTTCTGGATTTGAGTCCACTGTGAATGTTTAACCTAATGAAAGAATAACTATGTGTAGACCTATTTGTGTTTGCATTACGCTTTTAACACTATACTGGTTAAACACTGTGTGAAGTTTCTTTTTTGTGTATCTTATTTCCCTTTATTTGATTAATGAGAAGATGGTGGTGATAAAGTTATTTTTATACATTTTCTCTAGGTCTTGGCCTTTCTTCATAGCCTCTTCATTTCCAACAGCTTGACTGTGGAACTAACACAGGATTTCCTCCCGTATAAACAACAGCTTCAGCTCAGTTTACAGAATGTGAGTTTGCATGTGGGTTTCTTCACCAGTCTTTGCATTGCAGTTGGATTTCACTCTCAATACCTTGACTTTGGAATTTTAGGTTATTATATCCCAGCTAATTTGTGAGGACCAACTGGTGTGGATCACAAATATTTTAGTGTAATAGATTGTTTTTACTCTTCCAGTTTCAACTATTCTTTATCTTTGAGGCTGTTGTTCAAACCCACCCTTCCACCCACTAACACATCTATCTATCCAATATTTATTAAATGTTGCTAATTTGCTATATCTCTCCCAGATTAGAACCCATCTATGGGCTTATTTAAGTACAGGTCAGGTCTTATGCTAGTTAGTCAAGATACTCTCTTTGTAGGTTTTATTAATATGAATGCCCATTCCTCCCTTCCTTTTCTCATATCTTTTCTCATTACATTAGTATAGTTAAATAAATTATCTTGAAATATTATTTCAACCTTCTTTCCCATGCTGTCCCTTATAGATGAGCATAGGCACAGCCTTCCCTTCCTTGTCACATATCATTTTTCTCATTTAGTTATTTAACCCATGTTTAACAATTACTTAGGTATATAATGAACATATACCTTGTGCCAGGCATTGTAAAATGCACTGAACCTACCATAATGAGGCACGTTAGTTTTTGTCTTCAGGGATTATTCAGTCTCTTAGAGCTTAGAGAGATAAACAGAGATACAGCATGATTACTTATGAAAAGTGCTAAAATAGAGTTAAGACCAAAAAAGTTAAAAAAGCACAGAGTATAGAATAATTGTCTGATACAGTAAAAGAAGGCACCACTGAGGTAGTGATTTTGGACTTGTTACATTGCATAAAATTTATAGATGAATTTTTGGATGAAAACAATTTGTTGTTTAGGAGATTCCTGACTTACACTTGTTTCTTTCTGGGTACTCTCTTTCACCAGAATGTTAGATTTCCTATCTTCTGCTGATTTACAAAATATTTCTATAACTAGGTGAATTGCTTAATCTTCCTCCAAAGAAAAATCTGAGTTTAGCAACAAATATTTGCATGTATATACACATATATATTGGTCTTTATTTATATATATATATATATGGCTTCCCTGGTGACTCAGAGGTTAAAGCATCTGCCTCCAATGTGGGAGACCCTGGTTCAATCCCTGGGTTGGCAAGATTTCCTGGAGAAGGAAATGGCAACCCACTCCAGTATTCTTGCCTGGAGAATCCCATGGATGGAGGAGCCTGGTAGGCCACAGTCCACGGGGTCTCAAAGAGTAGGACACGACTGAGAGACTTCACATTCACTTTCATATATATATGTATCAAACTCACAAGATAATTTGCAGAGTGAGTTCAACTAGTTAGGACAGCCCACATCACCTTTTTCAATGACATCATGTGACAATCTTGAGACTAAACACTAACGACTTATCTCTAGTGATTCTGATACACATTTCAAACTGTGTTTTGCCATTGTTTTTTAGTAATGTACTTTTAAACATACTGCTTCTTAATTAGCTTTTCTTATTCATGAGCATGAAAACATAGGTTTTCTGTTGACCTATGTTCAAAGAGAGCACACTCTCATAGCCTTTATTCTAACGGCCAGGATTTGATTCAGTGTCAAGTAGTCAGTAACTTTACCTGAGGTAGAATGTAGAAGTTGCCATGATAATATTATCCTAAGGAACCTTTTTTATAGCCTTCCTTTTTGTAAGGCAGAGTTAGTGTGATGCTTAGAATTCTTAGAGCTTTTATTTCTTGGAAGCTTTTGTGATTTCCATTAGAAAATGTCTCCCAGGTACATTGTTCTTTACATTTCTCTTTCCCTTTTAGCCTTTAGTACTGTTAAACTACACTAAATTGTTTTCTAGTTACTATGCCACTCAACACTTGTTTTTTGCTATGTTGTAGCACATGATAAAAGCTGAGAAAACTCTGCACTAAGTCTCTGATCATTGAATGCTTATTCATGATGATGGTACTGATGATAATGATTATGATGATAATATCTTGACAGACAAGAAATCATTTCTCCAGTACCCGAGAAGAGATGGAAGAACTTAAGAAAAGGATGAAAGAAGCTCCACAGACATGCAAACTTCCAGGACAGCCAACCATTGAAGGCTATCTCTATACGCAAGAGAAATGTGTGTGGGAATACAGGGATAGCCACTGGGTTTAAGTAGGCTGATACACACTGCCACTTGGCGTCTCCAAACTCCAGGCAACCATATAGTTCATAGACCCCTTCCAGCTATACCTCTTTGGAAACCAGCATGAGAACAGAGAAAATAAAAAGGAGGGCAAAATTAAAGGGGGAGGTTAAGGATTTGTATTACAAAGGCTGTGGGATGATAAGACTTAAGATTTTCTCTGAGATTCAAAATGAGGGTTGTTAATGGCTTAATGCTTTCAATGACTCTGATTTAGACTAAAAGGAAGGTAGGAGAGAGGAGGCATAAAATAATATTTATTATACCTATTATGTGCTAGGCATGGTGTTAAGTGCTTTAAATATACTACTTCATGTAACCTTTGAAAGCACCTTACCATACCCATATTCACATGAAGCCATGGAGGCTTAGAGAGATCACTAACTGGAAGTCACCTAACTATCAAGTAATAAGGCTAAGTGTAAAGTCAGGTTTGTGAAATGCCAAAGCCTATGCTCCTACAACTGTACCCTATACCTTCCATTGCCTTAGGATCACAAGGTTGCCTTTAAAGCACTACCCAACCATTGTGATTTCAGTGAACTACTAACTAAGGGAAATGGGTTATCTTATTCAGTTACTGAATATTTCAGAGGTTTAAGCTTTTCTACCTCCTAATGTTATGTAAACCTGTACGTGCTATTTGATTTCCTTTTGAATTGCGATACAATGTCTCCAAAGCCTGTGACTTCAGTCTCTGACCTAGTGAGTACGTAGAAGAGACTATTCACAGGTTACCAGTGGCAAAACCCACTGAAATCCACAAACCATGGTATTTCAGCATTGGTATTATCATACTTTTCCTCCCTTAGAGCAGTCCACTTTGATGATTTTCAAAGATGTGTTCTATTTGTCAGGTTCAGTTCTTCACCTCTCTGTTGCAAGATCTCTCAATCTCAGTGCTATTGACATTTCAGGTTGGGTAATTCTCTGTTCTAAGAGGTCATCCTATGCATTATAGGCTGTTTTGAAGCATCTATAGCCTCTCCCCACTTTATTCTGGTAGTACTTCCCAACTACAATAACCTAAGATGTCTCTTGGCACTGCCAAATGTCCTCTGGGAGGCAAAACTGCTCCTAGTTGAGAACCACTGCTGTGTTATACGAGGGGCAAAGTAATGAGTATGTTGTCTTGACTCTAATATCAACTAACTATGTGATCCTTCTATTCCCCAGTTTTTTAAATTTTTAAAATGGATATGACATTCCTACTCAGTTGAATGTATGTTTACTAAAAATCCTTTTTGCCAGGCAATGCGTAATGCATTGGGGGTACAAGAAATGGATCAAACTTAGTTTTTGACCTCAAGAAGTTTATAGTCTAATGAAGATACAAGTATATTAAGAATTATAATGAAGTGTGTTGAGCATTGCATTTGGAGAATATATCTATGGGCTTCACTGAGGAAGTGATATATGAACTGAAATGGGAATTAAGAGTGGGAGTTTGACAGGTAAAAAAAAGGCAAAAAAAAATTCGAGGTGTATACCATTGCATGAGTCAAGGCACAGAGGTATGTGAGAGTGTATTTTATTTGTAGGGTCTTGGTTATCCAGGAAGAGTCCTGGTTTATACTTGTTGTCCATATACAATTAGTAATAGTGCCCTGTTCACTATTAAATATGTCCTGAACTTGGTCTATCAATTATATCGCCAACTATTTATTTGATAACTGAATGTAATTCAATGAGTCAGGGGCATAGAGGTGAAGGGGGCAAAAAGCCAAGTTGAAAAGCTAAATACAATCACATTATAAAAGACTTTGTGAGTCAACCTAAGGAATTTGGAGAGAATGGGAAATCCATAGGTGGTTTATAATAAGAGGAATGATATAAATAGAGATATATACTCTAAAAATATTCTTTAACAAAAGAGTAGAGAATTGACTAGAAAGGAGTGATCAGAGAAGGCCACTGAAATCATTAATTGGAGAAATAGTGAATTTTTGTTTTTCTTGGAATATCTTATAAAACATTTTTTTTTTGGCCAAACATCAGAAATAGAGTCTTGAATGAATTCAACTATAAAAGGAGTGAAAAAAGAGACATGTAGGGGGTAGAATGAGCAGAACCCTACCACCAATCAAATAGGGCAGATTATAGGGAAGGAAAAGCAGATTACAGATGTTCCTAGCTCATACAATGAAATGTATAATGGGAGCATTCACAGGGAACACAGTAAGGAGAGTGGTTTGGAGCAAGCCAGAATAGATGTGGAAAGTAGTTGATGAGGATTACAATAACCATATGTGTAGTGGGCTGGTGGTACAGCTCAGGGGAATGGTAGGACTAGATCTGGATCATGACCGTGAAAAGTAAACTGTGCACAGGTTCTATCTTACAGGTAAACTGACCATGCAGCCAAAATACTTATTCTATCATCTCACTGTTGCCTGTCTTTGTAGGGGCTTTGGGAATATCCTGGGTGAAATACTACTGCCAATATGAGAAAGAGACCAAAACGTTCACTATGACGCCTATGGATCAGAAGCCAGGTGCTAAGCAGCAGGTCAGTTCTTTTATGGGCCACATTTTTTTGAAATGCATCTGTGACTGAATCTCAGAAAAGAACATATATTGACTTCATATCAAAGAATTGAGTCTACCACTGTCACATGAACCCATGTCTTCATATGTTTTCCTTGGCCTAAGTTTGCATTGGCCCAGATACTACTCAGTTGAGTGAAGAATCTCTGTTAATGATTTCAGGCCTTCTGAAAGTGCCTTTACTCTTTTAGATCAGTTACAAGTACCTAGCTCATTATACAAAGAAAATTTACAAAAAAATATGGATAAATTTAAGGAGCAGAGTATTACTTGCTTTTAAGAAGGTTCTACTATGGATTCTTTTAAATAGTGTTTAAAAGGAAGCATTTTCCAAAATTCCTTTTTTAAAGGAGTATTCTGTCATCTAAATTTGAAATAACCTATATACTACATTTTATGCAATGCTCAAATATCTTTAAGCACTTAATTCTTCTGGAAAGGCCTCCAGACTTTCCTCTACTCCCCAAAATGGCAAGGTGAGTTCCACACACTGACATGATAGTTCACTTACTATCATGAGGAGGAATTTGATACTATTTATATTATATTATATTATATTATAAATTCTGTACTGTTTCATGTATGACCACCCAGCTAAAAAATTTAGTCTGTCATCTCACTTTTTCCCATCTTTGTAGGGGCTTTGGGAACATACATACATAGAACCCTGAAGGTTTCTTAAGATAAAATGTAATAGACTGACTATTCATATTCTAAAAGTAATATCACTTTAACTGTCTTTCAGACAGGGCCTTAGGGTATAATTTATAAAAGTTTCCATTATTTACAAATTGCTTACAAAATGAAACAAGGTTTACTTGTTAACATTGAAAGTTGTGATGCATGAAGACCCAATTTCCTTAGGCAAAAGTTTGGAGACTTTTGGGGCCATTGCTGGTGATTTCCATGGAAAATCACTTTTGTGTGGCTTGTCCATAGGACTTATACTACAAAGCTACAGTCAATAAGACAGTATGGTACTGGCACAAAGACAGAATTATGGATCAATGGAACAAAATAGAAAGTCCAGAGATAAATCCACGCACCTAGAGACACTTTATCTATGACAAAGTAGATAAAAATATACAATGGGCAAGAGACAGTCTCTTCAGCAAGTGGTACTGAGAAAACTGGCCAATTATATGCTAAAGAATGAAACTAGAAAAATTTCTAACACCAAACACAAAAGTAAACTCAAAATGGATTTTAATGTAAGGTGAGAAACTATAAAACTCTTACAGGAAAAGCTGCTTTTCTTTTTTGGTCATTAACAAGAAATTTTGGGATTCTGCTTTGAATGTGGTTTAGACATGGGCTGCACCTCTCACAGAGCATGCCAAATGGGGTTTTCACAGTCTTCACCCATGTTTTTATGTAGGTCAAGTTGCTCATTCATGGCTTCAGTACTCTTTAGTTTCTGGTCTGCCAATTGCTGAAGAACTTTTAAATGTGGTTCCTGTAAAGTGTGTTGTCACATAGAATTTGTTCCATTTCTGTGAGAAGTTAGCTTAAGTATTGATATCTGACTAACAAATGCTTTTAAGCAACCTGTAATCTCTTCCTTCTCTTTTTCTACACATATTACTTTCCAAACCTTGGACTTCAAAATTGCTTTCTTAGGTCCTACAACAAAGATCAAGCCACAGGCAGCAGATATTAACACTACTTTCATAGTTTCTTAATATCTTCTGCTTCTGTTAGGTGCATACATTTTCTGTCCTTTATTGTGCCCATTTTTTGCATAAAATATTCCCTTGGTATATCTAATTTTTTAAAAGAGATCTCTAGTCTTTCCCATTCTATTGTTTTCCTCTATTTCTTTGCACTGTTCACTTAAGAAGGCTTTCTTATTTCTTCGTGCTATTCCTTGGAACTCTCCATTGAGATGGGTATATTTTTCCTTTTCTCCTTCGCCTTTCACTTCTATTCTCAGCTATTTATAAGGTCTCTGAACACAAGCATTTTGCCTTTCTGCATTTCTTTTTCTTGAGGATGGTTTTGTTGACTGCCTCCTATGCAATGCTATGAAACTCTGTCCATAACTAGAGATGCCAAGGGAACATTTCATGAAAGATGGGCATAATAAAGGAGAGAAATGGTATGGACCTAAGAGGAGCAAAAGATATTAACAAGAGGTGGCAAGACTGCACAGAAGAACTATACAAAAAAGGTCTTAATGACCTAGACAACCACAATTGTGTGGTCATTCACCTAGAGCCCGCCTACCTAGAGTGTTAAGTCAAGTACACCTTCAGAATCATTACTACCAACAAAGCTAGTGGAGGTGATGGAAATCCAGCTGAGCTATTTCAAGTCCTAAAAGATGATGCTGTTAAAGTGCTGCACTCAACATGCCAGCAAATTTGGAAAACTCAGTGGTGGCCACAGGACTGAAAAGGTCAGTTTTCATTCCAGTCCCAGAAAAGGACAATACCAATGAATGTTCAAATTACCTCAAAGTTGTACTCATTTCACATGCTAGCAAGGTAATGCTCAAAATCCTTCAAGCCAGGCTCCAGTAATACATGAATTGAGAACTTCCAGTTGTACAAGCTGAGTGTAGCAAGGGCAGAGGAATGAAAGATCAAATTGCCAACAACCACTGTATCATAGAAGAAGCAAAGTGATTCCAGAAAAACATAGAAAAAGCAAAGAGATTCCAGAAAAACAACTGCTTCATTCAATACACTAAATAAAGCCTTTGTGTGAATCACAGCAAACTGGAAAATCCTTATAGAGATGGGAATACCAGACCATCTTACCTGCCTCCTGAGAAAACTATGCAGGTAAAGCAGCAACAGTTAGAACTGGACATGGAACAACAGACTGGTTTAAAATTGGGAAAGGAGTATGTCAAGGTTATATTGTCACCATGTTTACTTCTATGCAGAAGCACATCATGTGAAATGCTGGGCTGGATGAAGCACAAGTTGGAATCAACATATACTGGAGAAATATCAATGACCTCAGATAGGCAGATGGCAGCACCCTAATGGCAGAAAGTGAAGAGGAACTAAAGAGCCTCTTGATGAAGGAGAAAAAGTAGAGTGAAAAAGCTAGGTTAAAACTCAACATTCAAAAAACAAAGATCATGGAATCTGGTCCTATCATTTCATGGCAAATAGATGGGCAAACAATAGAAACAGTGACAGACTTTATTACCTTGGACTCAAAAATCACTGTGGATGGTGACTGCAGCCAAGAAATTAAAACACACTTACTCCTTGGAAGAAAAGCTAGACAACATATTTGCTGACATATTGAGGGCAGCGCTTTCACAGCATCATGTTTTAGGATTTGAAATAGCTCAACTGGAATTTCATCACCTCTACTAGCTTTGTTCATAGTGATGCTTCCTAAGGCCCACTTGACTTCGCATTCCAGGGTGTCTGGCTCTAGGCGAGTGATCACACCACTGTGGTTATCTGGGTCATGA
Source organism: Cephalophus harveyi (assembly GCA_006410635.1). Classification (NCBI taxonomy): domain Eukaryota; kingdom Metazoa; phylum Chordata; class Mammalia; order Artiodactyla; family Bovidae; genus Cephalophus; species Cephalophus harveyi. The sequence goes on along the minus strand of SJYT01044335.1, from coordinate 79,355 downwards.
AGACCCAGATAGTTTTTTGCATAGTTTTTCTGTATATTCTTGCCACCTCTTCTTAATATCTTCTGCTTTTGTTAGAGAGTGAAAGTGAAGTCACTCAGTCGTGTCTGACTCTTTGCAACCCGTGAACTGTAGCCCACCAAGCTCCTCTGTCCATGGGATTCTCCAGGCAAGAATACTGGAGTGGGTTGCCATTTTCTTCTCCATTGTTGCTGCTGCTGCTGCTGCTAAGTTGCTTCAGTTGTGTCCGACTCTGTGCAACCCCATAGACGGCAGCCCACCAGGCTCCCCCAACCCCAGGATTCTCCAGGCCAGTACACTGGAGTGGGTTGCCATTTCCTTCTCCAATGCATGAAAGTGAAAAGTGAAAGTGAAGTTGCTCAGTCGTGTCTGACTCTTAGCGACCCCATGGACTGTAGCCCACCAAGCTCCTCCATCCATGGGATTTCCAGGCAAGAGTACTAGAGTGGGGTGCCATTGCCTTCTCCACTGTTAGGTCCATACAATTTCTTTCCTTTATTGTGCACATCTTTGCATGAAATGTTCTAATTTTCTTCTAAAGAGATCTCTAGTTTTTCCCATTCTATTGTTTTCCTCTATTTCTTTGCATTGATCACTGAGGAAGGCTTTCTTTTCCTTTATGCTTTTCTTTGGAACTCTGCATTCAAATGAGTATATCTTTCCTTTTCTCCTTTGCCTTTCACTACTTTTCTCAGCTATTTGTAAGGCCTCCTCAGACAACAATTTTGCCTTTTTGCATTTTTTTTTCTTGGGGATGGTCTTGATCACTGCCTCCTGTACAATGTTACAAACCTCTGTCCTTAGTTCTTCAGGCACTCTGTCTATCATATCTAATCCCTTGAATCTATTTGTCATTTCCACTGTATAATTGTAAGGGATTATATTTAGGTCATTCCTGAATGGCCTAGTAGTTTTCCCAACTTTCTTCAATTTAAGTCTGAATTTGGCAATAAGGAATCCATGATCTGAGCCACAGTTAGCTCCCAGTCTTGTTTTTGCTGATTGTATAGAGCTTCTCCATCTTTGGCTATAAAGAACATAATCTATCTGATTTTGGAATTGACCATCTGGTGAGGTCCATGTGTAGAGTCTTCTCTCTTGTTGTTGGAAGAGGGTATTTGCTGTGACCAGTGTGTTCTCTTGGCAAAACTCTATTAGCCTTTGCCCTGCTTTGTTTTGTATTCCAAGACCAAATTTGCCTGTTTTCCAGGTATCTCTTGACTTCCTACTTTTGCACTCCAATCCCCTATAATGAAAAGAACATCTTTTTTTGGGTGTTAGTTCTAGAAGGTCTTGTAGATCTTCATGGAACTGTTCAACTTCAGCTTCTTCAGCGTTAACTGGTTGGGGCATAGACTTGGAT
>SJYT01044335.1:55050-77859 GCA_006410635.1 Cephalophus harveyi | reverse complement strand
GTCCGGGTATAGACTTAGATTACTGTTATATTGAATGGTTTGCCTTGGAAACGAACAGAGATCATTCTGTCATTTTTGAGATTGCATCCAAGTGCTGCATTTCGGATTCTTTTGTTGACTATGATGGCTACTCCATTTCTTCTAAGGGATTCTTGCCCACAGTAGTAGATATAATGATCATCTGAGTTAAATTTGCCCATTCCAGTCCATTTTAGTTCACTGATCCCTAAAATGTCAGTGTTCACTCTTGCCATCTCCTGTTTAACCTCCTCCAATTTGCTTTAATTCATTGATCTAACATTCCAGATTCCTATTCAATATTGCTCTTTACAGCCTTGGACTTTACTTCCATCATCAGTCACATCCACATCTGGGTGTTGCTTTTGCTTTGGCTCTGTCTCTTCATTCTTTCTGAAGTTATTTCTCTACAGATCTCCAGTAGCATATTGGGCATGTACTGACCTAGGGAGTTCATCTTTCAGTGTTCTATATTTATTTCAAATACTAAAAGATGATGCCATATTGATGCACTCAATATGCCAGCACATGTGGAAAACTCAGCAGTGGCCACAGGACTGGAAAAGGTCAGTTTTCTTTCCAATCCCAAAGAAAGGCAATGCCAAAGAATGTTCAATCTACTACATGACTGCACTCATCTCACATGCTAGCAAAGTAATGCTTAAAATTATCCAAGCTAGGCTTCAACAATACGTGATCCGTGAACTTCCATATGTTCAAGCTGAATTAGAAAAGGTAGAGGAACCAGAGATTAAATTGCCAATATCCATTGGACCATCAAAAAAGCAAGAGAGTTTCAGAAAACCATCTACTTCTGCTTTATTGACTCTGCCTAACCCTTTGACTGTGTGCATCACAACAAACAGTGGAAAATTCTTCAAGAGATGGGAATACCAGACCAACTGACCTGCCTCCTGAGAAATCTGTATGCAGGTTAAGAAGTAACAGTTAGAATGGGATACGGAAGAACAGACTGGTTCCAGATTGGGAAAGGAGTATGTTGAGGCCATATAATATCACCCTGCTTATTTATGTGCAGACTACACCATACGAAATGCTGGGCTGGATGAAGTACAAGGTGGAATCAAGTTTGCCAGGAGAAATAGCAAGAACCTCAGATATTCAGATGACACTGCCCTTATGGCTGAAAGTAGAGAACTAAATAGCATCTTGAGGAAAGTGAAAGAGGAGAGTGGAAAAGTTTGCTTAAAACTCAACGTTACAAAAACTAAGATCATAGCATCTGGTCCTATCACTTCATGGCAAATAGATTGGGAAACACCAGAAACAGTGACAAACTTTATTTTTGGGGGCTTCAAAATCACTGCAGATGGTGACTGCAGCCATGAAATTAAAAGACTCTTGCTTCTTGATAGAGAAGCTATGATCAACCTAGACAGCATATTAAAAAACAGAGACATTACTTTGCCAACAGAAGTCCATCTAGTCAAAGTTATGGTTTTTCTAGTAGTCATGCATAGATGTGACAGTTGGACTATAAAGAAAGCTGAGAGCTGAAGAATCAATGCTTTTGAACTGTGGTGCTGGAGAGAGTCTCTTGGACTTCAAGGAGATCCAACAAGTCCATCCTAAAGGAAATCAGTCCTGTATATTCATTGAAAGGATTAATGCTGAAGCTGAAACTCCAATATTTTGGCCATCTGATGTGAAGAACTGACTCATTTTAAAGGACCCTAATGCTGGGAAGTATTGAAGGCGGACAGAGAAGAGGTAGACAGGGGATGAGATAGTTGGATAGCACCACTGACTCCATGGATATGAGTTTGAATAAGCTCCGGGAATTGGTGTTGGACAGGGAAGCCTGCATGCTGTAGTCCATGGGGTCAAAAAGAGTCAGACACGACTGAGCTACTGAACTCAATTGAACTGAGACAGCATATTAAAAAGCTGAGACATTTATTTGCTGTCAAAGGTTCCTATAGTCAAAGCTATGGTTTTTCCAATGGTGTGTACAGATGTGAGAGTTGAACCATAAAGAAGGCTGAAAACTGAGTTTTATGATTTCAAACTGTGTTGCTGGTGAAGACTCTTAAGAGTCTCTTGGAATTCAAAGAGAACAAAGCAGTCCATCCTTAAAGAATCAACTCTGAATATTCATTCAAAGGACTGATGCTGAAGCTGAAGCTCCAGTACTTTGGCCACCTGTTGGGAAGAGTCAACTCAATTGAAAAGACCCTGATGCTGGGAAATATTGAAGGTAGAAGGAGAATGGGTTGACAGTGGATGAGATATTTCGATGGCATCATTGACTCAGTGGACATGAGTTTGAGTTAAATCCAGGAGATAATGAAGGACAGGGAAGCCTAGTATGCTGCAGTCCATGGGGTTGCAAAGAGTTGGATATGTGAGTGACTGAACAACAACATAGCTTCTTAGCAGATTAGAGCAACCCTCCTTTTACTTGTTCTTTCCCTCTGCCCTTTTAATTGAGTTTTTTGTGTTCCTTTTGATGATAGTCATTCAGACAGATGTGAGGTGAAAGCTGACTCTGGTGAAAGCTCATTCACCCAATGATTAGTGAAACTGAACATCTTTTAATGTTCCTGTTGGCCATTTGTTTGTTTTGTTTGTTTGTTTCAAAAAAAAATTAGTTCCCTTGTGCACTCTTTAATATTTTCTTTGATTTTGAATTTTATGAGTTTCCTGTATATTTTACATATTTACCCTTTATCAGGTATATCATTTACAAATATTGTCTTCCATTCAGAAGGTGGCTTTTTCATTTTGTTGATAGTTTCCTTTGCCTTGCAAAAGCTTTTTAGGTTGAGGAAGTCCCATTTGTTTATTTTTGCTGTTGTTACTTTTTCCTGAGAAGATTTAAAAAAAAAAACAAAAAACTGGGATGACCCTAAGGGATGGGATAGGGAGGGAGGTGGGAGGGAGGGTCAGGATGGGGAACACATGTACACCCATGGCTGATTCATGTCAAGGTATGGCAAAAACCACTACAATATTGTAAATAATTAGCCTGCAATTAAAATAAATTAATTAACAAAACAAAAAATATTGCTAAAGCCCAATGTCAAAGAGAACTGCTTATGTTTTCTTCTAGAATTTTTATACTTTCAAATTCTCCACATGAGTCCTTAATTCATTTTGCATTTAATTTTGTTTTCAGTGTGAAAAATAGTCCAGTTTAATTATTTTGCATGTAGCTGTCCAGGTTCCCAACACCATTTACTAAAGAGAATATTTATTTCCCATTGTATGTTCTTGCATTCTTTGTCACAGAATAATTGGACTGTATAAGTGTAGGTTCCTTTCTGTTCCCTGTGTTCTGTTGCATTGATTTTTGTGTCTGTTTTTGTGCCAAAAAAATGCTGTTTTGATTATTCTGCATGCATTCTTAGTTGCTCATTTGTGTTCGGCCCTTTGCATCCCCATGTACTGTAGCCCACCAGGCTCCTCTACCTGTCTGGAATACTGTAGTGGGTTGCCATTTATCTTTATAGTATAGCTTGAAATCAGGGAGTATGTTAACTTCAGCTTTGTTCTTCCTTCTCAAAATTGTTTTTGCTATTCAAGGTCTTTGCATGTACATACAAATTTTAGAATTACTTGTTGTAGTTATGTGAAAAATGGAATTGCTATTTTGATAGTGATTACATACAATATGTAAATTATCTTGGATAGTATGGTCATTTTAATAATATTAATTCTTCTAATCCACGAGTATGGAGTATCTTTCCATTTGTTTGTATCATCTTCAGTTCCTTTCATTAGTGCCTTACACTTCTCTGAGTATAGGTATTTTACCTCCTTAGATTATCTCTAGGTTTTTTTATTCTTTTTTATGTGATTGTAAATTGTTTTATTAGTTTCTCTTTCTGACAGTTTGTTTTAAGTGTGCATAAATGCCACAGATTTCATTTTAAATTATTTATTTTTAATCGAAGGATAATTGCTTTACAATTTTATGTTGGTTTCTGCCATACATCAACATGAATCACCCATAGGTATACCTATGTCCCCTTACTTTTGAACCTTCCACCCCATCCCAACCCTCTAGTTTATCACAGAGCACCCATTTGAGGTCACTGAATCATACAGCAAATTCCCACTGGCAATCTATTTTATAAGACCTTATAGAACTAACACCCAAAAAAAGATGTCCTTTTCATTATAGGGGACTGGAATGCAAAAGTAGGAAGTCAAGAGATACCTGGAAAACAGAAATATTTGGTCTTGGAATGCACAATGAAGCAGGGCAAAGGCTAACAGAATTTTGCAAAAAGAACACATTGGTCATAAAAAACACCCTCTTCCAACAACACAAGAGAAGACTCTACACCTGGACATCACCATATGGTCAATACCAAAGACAGAATGATTATATTCTTTGTAGCCAAAGATGGAGAAGCTCTATACAGTCAGCAAAACAAGACTGGGAGCTGACTGTGGCTCAGACCATGGATTCCTTATTGCTAAATTCAGACTTAAATTGAAGAAAGTAGAGAAAACCACTAGACCGTTCAGGAATGACCTAAATCAAATTCCTTATGATTATACAGTGGAAGTGACAAATAGATTCGGGGATTAGATCTGATAGACAATGTGCCTGAAGAAATATGGACAGAGGTTTGTGACATTGTACAGGAGGCAGTGATCAAGACCATCCTCAAGAAAAAGAAATGCAAAAAAGGCAAAATTGTTATCTGAGGAGGCCTTACAAATAGCTGAGAAGAGAGGTGAAAGGCAAAGGAGAAAAGGAAAGATATACCCATTTGAATGCAGAGTCCCAAAGTAAGCCTTCCTCAGTGATCATGCAAAGAAATAGAGAAAAACAATAGAATGAGAAAGACTAGAAATCTCTTCAAGAAAATTAGAGATACCAAGGGAATATTTCATGCAAAGATGTGCACAATATAGGACAGAAATTGTATGGACCTAACAGAAGCAGAGATATTAAGAGGTGGCAAGAATACATAAAAGAACTATACAAAAAATATCATCATGACCCAGGTAACCACAGTGGTGTGATCACTCACCTAGAGCCAGACATCCTGGAATGTGAAGTGAAGTGGGCCTTAGTAAGCATCACTGTGAACAAAGCTAGTAGAGGTGATGGAATTCCAGTTGAGCTATTACAAATCCTAAAAGATGATGCTGTTGAAAGTGCTGCAATCAATATGCCAGCAATTTTGGAAAACTCAGCAGTGGCCACAGGACTGGAAAAGGTGAGTTTTCATTCCAGTCCCAAAGAAAGGCAATGCCAAAGAATGCTCAAACTACTGCACAATTTCACTCTTCTCACATGCTAGCAAAGAAATAGTGAAAATTTTCCAAGCCAGGCTTCAACAATACGTGAACCATGAACTTACAGATATTCCAGGTGGATTTTAAAAAGTCAGAGGAACCAGAAATCAAATTGCCAACATCCATTGGATAATTGAAAAAGCACGAGAGTTCCAGAAAAATATCTACCTCTGCTTTATTGACTATGCCAAAACCTTTGACTGTGTGAATCACAACAAACTATGGTAAATTGTTAAACAGATGGAAATACCAGACCACATGACCTGCCTCCTGAGAAATCTGTATGCAGGTCAAGAAGCAAGAGTTAGAACTGGACGTGGCACCAGAGACTGGTTCAAAATCAGGAAAGGAGTACGTCAAGGCTGTATATTGTCACCTCGCTTATTTAACTTATATGCAGAGTACATCATGCAAAGTGCTGTGCTGGATGAAGCACATGCTGGAATCAAGATTGCCAGGAGAAATATCAATAACCTCAGATGACACCACCCTTATGGTAGAAAACAAAGAAGAACTAAAGATGAAAGAACTCATGATGAAAGAGGAGAAGGAAAAAGTTGGCTTAAAACTCAACATTCAGAAAACTAAGATCTTGGCATCTGGTCCATCACTTCATGGCAGATAGATGGGGAAACAGTGGAAACAGTGACAGACTTTATTCTTTCAGGCTCCAAAATCATTGCAGATGGTGACTGCAGCCATGAAATTAGAATATGCTTGCTCCTTGGAAGAAAAGCTATGACTAACCTAGACAGCTTATTAAAATACAGAGATGTTACTTTGCCAACAAAGGTACATCTAGCCAAATCTATGGTTTTTCCAGTAGTCATGTATGTATGTGAGAGTTGGAGTATAAAGAAAACTCAGTGCTGAAGAATTGATGCTTTGGAATTGTGGTATTGGAGAGGACTCTTGAGAGTCCCTTGGTCATCAAGGAGATCCAACCAGTCCATCCTAACAGAAATCAGTCTTGAATATTCATTGGAAAGAATGATTTTGAAACTGAATCTATAATCCTTTGGCCACCGGATGTGAGGAACTGAATCATTGGAAAAGACCCTGTTGCTGGGAAACATTGTAGGCAGGAGGAGAAGAGGACAACAGAGAATGGTATGGTTGAATGGCATTACTGACTCTATGCAGATGAGTTTGAGTAAACTCCAAGAGTTGGTGATGGACAGGGAAGCCTGGTGTGCTGGAGTCCATGGGGTCGCAGAGTCAGACAGGACTGAGTGACTGAACTGAACTGGTCTATTTAATATATGGTAGTGTATATGTTTCCATTCTTCTCTCTCCATTTGTCCCATTCTCTCCTTCCTCCCCTGTGTCCTCAAGTCTGTTCCTTTGTGTCTCCATTGGTACCCTGCAAATAGTTTCATCAGTACTATCTTTCTAGATTCCACATACATTCATTAATTTACAGTAGGTTTTTTTTTCTTTTTCTGACTTACTTTACTCTCTATAATAGGCTCTAGATTCATCCACCTCATTAGAACTGAGTCACATGTGTTCGTTTCTATGCCTGAGTAATATTCCATTGTGTATATATACCACTGCTTCTTTATCTATTCACTTGTCGATGGGCATCTAAGTTCCTTCCATGTCCTGCTGCTGCTGCTGCTAAGTCACTTCAGTAGTGTCCGACTCTGTGCGACCCCATAGATGGTAGCCCACCAGGCTCCTCCGTCCCTGGGATTCTCCAGGCAAGAACACTGGAGTGGGTTGCCATTTCCTTCTCCAATGCATGAAAGTGAAAAGTGAACGAGAAGTCGCTCAGTCGTGTCCAACTCTTCGCGACCCCATGGACTGCAGCCTACCAGGCTCCTCCACCCATGGGATTTTCCAGGCAAGAGTACAGGAGTGGGGTCCCATTGCCTTCTCCGTTCCATGTCCTAGGTATTATAAATAGTGTTGCAATGAACATTGGGGTACCTGTGTCTTTTTCCTTCATAATTTTCTCTGGGTGTAAGTCCAGTAGTGGAATTGTTGGATCATATGGTAGGTTTATTCCACCCTTTTTAAGGAAACTCCTTTCTGTTTACCATAGTGGCTGTATCAATTTACATTCCCACCAACGGTGCAAGAAGTTTCCCTTTTCTTCACACCCTCTCCAGTATTTATTGTTTCATAACTTTTTTGTATTTTAATTTTGTATCATGCAACTTTACTAAATTCATTGATGAGTTCTAATAGGTTTTTGGTGATTTCTTTAGGATTTTGTATTTGTGATATCATGTCATCTGCAAATACTCGCACTTTATTTCTTCTTTTCCAGTTGGGATTTGGTTTATTTTTTTTTCTTCTCTGATTGCTGTCGACTAGAATTCCAATATGTTCACTAATAGTAGCAAGAGTTGGTATCCGTGTCTTTTTCCTGCTCTTAAAGAAGATGCTTTTAGCTTTTCACCATTGACTGTTTGATGTTAGTTTTGGCCTCATCATAATTGGGTTTTAGTAATAAAGGTATGTTGAGGTATGTTCCCTGCATATCAACTTTATTAAGAATTTATTTTATCATAATGGATGTCACATTTTGACAAAAGTTCTTTTTGCATCTATTGAAGTGATCACATGATTTTTAGTCTTCAGTTTATTACTGTTTTGTATCACATTGATTGATTTGCAGATACTGACCCATCTTTGCATTCCTGGGATAAATCCTAGTTGATCATGGTGTACAAACTTTTTAATGTTAAATTGGATTTGCCAAAGTTTTGTCGAGGATATTTTCATGTATGTGCATCAGTGATATTAGCATGTAATTTTCTGTTTTTGTAGTATCTTTGTCTGGTTTTGGCCTTTTAGAATGAGTTTGGAAATGTATTACCACTGAATTTTTGGAAATGGTTTGAAAAGAATAGGTGTTAGTCTTCTTTAAATGATTGATGGAATTCACCTGTGAAGCCATCTGGTTGTCAACTTTTGTATGCTGGGATTTTTTTTTAAAGTACTGATTCAGTTTCATTACTGGTAATTGGCCTGTTTGCATATCTATTTCTTTTTGATTTCACTTTGGAAGATTGTACATTTATTCATAGGCATTTCTCCTAGGTTGTTCATTTTTTTTTGATATGTGAGTGGTCATAGTAATCTCTTATGACCTGATATACTTTTGTGTTGTTTATTGTAATTTCTCCTTTTTTATTTCTGATTTTATTGATTTGGGCCCTCTTTTTTTCTTGATGACTCTGAGGAAATATTTATCAATTTTGTTTATGTTTTCAACTAGCTCTTAGTTTCATTAGTCTTTTCTGTTTTTTGTTAATTTTTGTCTATATTTCGTTTATTTCTGCTCTAGCTTATGATTTCTTGTAGTGACTGGCTTTTGTTTATTCTTTCTCTTGTTACTTTATGTGTAAGGTTAGGTTGTTTGAGATTTTTCTTGTTTTATGAGTTAGGCTTATATTGCTATAACATTCCATTTTTGTATTGCTTTTGCTGCATTCCATAAAACTTGGATTGTTATGTTTTCATTTTCATTTTGTCTCTAGATATTTTTGATTTCCTCTTTGATTTCTTCAGTGATCCTTTTGGTTGTTCAACTATTTATCCTCTATATGTTTATGTTTTTTGCAGTTTTTTTTTTCCTTTAGTTGGTTTCTAGTCATAATGTTGTGATTAGAAAAGATACTTAGTGTGATTTCTATCTCCCTCAATTTACTGACACTTGTTTTGTGCCTTAGCTTGTGATCTAGCCTTGAAAATGGCTCATGTATATTTGAAAAGAATGTATATACTGCAGCAAGCTTTTGAATAGAATGTTTTATATATAAAAATATGCCCCTTCTTTTGGTGGGGCCTACTGTTGTGGGCACACTGGTGAGCATGGGCTGATCCCCTCCACCTGATTGTTTACCTACTGCTGAAGCTGCTGCCTGCTGATGGGCCAGTCTGAGTTCTATTGCAGATGGTGGTGGGGCCCAAGGAGCCCTGTTACTGGTTAATGCCCCTTGGTAGTTTAGGCTGTGTCCTGGTCCTGGCCCACTGGTGGGCTTAGCTGGGCACTGGTTGGCTTCTTGTGAGGCCTAAAGAAAGTGTCCCAGAACGATTGTGAAGCTGCTGCTGGATCAAGCTGGGGCCTGGGGCTTGGTATCAGCCTGTTGTTTGGTGGGTCTGGATCTTGGGTAAGCTGGTTGTAGGACATGATGTATCTCAAAGCAGCACGTTCGTTGGCAGTGTTGGGACCCAATATGTTCTAGGGCTGTTACCCGTTTGCTGCAGAGTAAACGAGTTCCTTGAGGCTCATGCCAGCTTATTGGTGGGTGGGACTGGGTCCTGGAGTGTCTGGGTAGTCCAGGGGGACCTACTGCTGCCTCTAGCCTGCTGGTGGATGCAGCTGTATCCCTGTATGGCTCCTAGGGCTCATGCCAACTGGCTGGTGGATAGGGCCATGTCCAACATTAATAAGCTACAGGGCGGATTCCAAAATGGTGCTTTCTAGCATCTTTTTCCTCATGGTAGAATTAGCACCTCAAAATGGTTGCCCCCAGCTTCTATGTCCCCAGGGTGAGTTCCACTTGTCTCATGTCTCTCTGTATGGCTCTCTACTATCAGCAGGTCAATATGACCCAGGTACCTTCCACCTTGCTTTTGTCCTGGTTCTCAGAGCATGTGAGATTTTTTGTGCAACCTTTAAGTATAGAATACCTATTTCCTGTACAACTCTGGCTCTCCTTAAAGCAAACTGTGCTGGCTTTCAAAGCCATGTGTTCTGAGGCCTTGTCTTCTAGGTTCAGGACCCCTTGACTAGGAATCTAATATGGGGATCAAACCCCTTGCTTCTTGGGGATAAACTCTACGATTGTAACTATCCTCTTATTTATGGATCACCTTTTTAGAGGTGTGGGCCTTGACTATACCATGCATGCGCCCCTCCTACCTGTCTAGTTGTGATTCTTTCCTTATATCTGTAATTGTAGGAGATCTTTCCTGCTAGTCTTCAGGTCATTCTCACCATTGACTGTTGCTCTGTAAATAGTTGTTATGTTACTGAACAGGGTTCTTGGCCTTCCCCAATCAATAGAAATTGACTACAGGCCAGACAAGAAGTTCAGGCAAGGCTTTATTGTGGCTCCTGATGCAGCAGGGGCAGCAAGAACAGACAACAAGTTCCCTTTCTTGATCACCTCCCAAAGCAGGGCAAGGTTGTTCCTTATAGGGGTGAGTGTAGAAGTGTGTCCACGGGTTGGAGCAGAGGGGTAACTTAGGTGTTTTGCCCACACCATAGGTGGTGGTGTGTGTAGAGGGCGTGCACAATACTCTGCTTTTGCTCCCATCTCCCTGCTTTTGCTCCAGGCTCTTCAAAAGTGGCAGGTTTTTTTGTCTCTGTATCTTTTGTCCATAATTTGTCCCAACTGGGCATGCATGCAGTTATTTTTAGTCCCATACAATTTGCTTGTATTTTGTTGCTGGAAGAGTGGTGTGGCCATGTGCAAGCATTGCAACACTGCAGCAAAGGGTCTGAGGTCTGTCTGTCTCAGTAATTTTGGTGGGCCCATGGGAGGAGGTAAGCTCAGGTTCTTCCTACTCCATCATCTTGGACACTCTTGTTTCAAGAACTCTTCTTAAATCCTAGTGCCAAGGCCTAATAAATTGTGATCTTGAGTAAATCAGTTATGGTTGCTCACTATCATTTTTCTCATCAGAAAATATGTCAAGGATGATAGTCTAGTTTATAAATACTTATTGAGCATTAACTTTTTACTAGGTACTAGAGATATAAAGATAAATAAGACGCTGCCCACATCCTTGAGTTCTTAGTCAAGTAGGGGAATCAGACGTGGAAAAGAGAGGCTTTAATACAATGCAGAAAACATAAAGCAGACAGTATATATATTGGGGAAAGATTTTTGAGGAAATGAAAGCTGAACTACGGGTTGTAGTGCAAGTAAGAGTTTGTCAGTCAAAGACTATAGATAAGTCATTTTGGGTGGAGGAAACAATATATGCAAAGGTGGAGTCATGAAAGAGCATAATACATGTGTGAAATAGGAGTACTTTTACACTGATGGGACATCATAATTTAGATGAGGGTGGCTGAAGGTGAGCCTGGAGTGGTGGGCAGGATGTTGTCCCCTGAGCTGTGATGTCATCTCACCAAATCTAATGGAGTTGAGAGTTTAAAAAGGGAATGTGAGCACATGATGTAGTTAATTACTCTTATCTTGCAAGGCTGACAATGCTTGATATCCTAAGTGTTGGAGTCTTAGAAGGCAGATTGAAAGATGAATATAGAGTTGTGTTTCTGTAGTGCAGGAGCAAGGAAAAGGATAGACCTGCAAAGGGCTTGAGTGTGACAATGAGAGGAAATTTATTTGATGATCAACTGTATGGGCCAGTTAGAACAGTATAGTGCTTAGGTACAGACTTGCCACTTTGGGCAGAAACACAAATTCAGTGTTTCTGAATTTGAGACAGCAAGGTTGGTAGTATTATTCCCATTTAATTGATTATGAAGTTTATATTCAGAGAGGAAAAATTATTTACCTTGGGCCACATACCTAGTAAAAGTCATAACTGAGACAAGACCCCAGCTTTTAAACTTCTTAGTTTATTGATATTTCTACTGTACCGACTTGAATGACTGGGTGAGCCATTTTACCTCTCTGAGCTTCACTTCCCTCTGAGGGCTGTTATGAAGAAAAGTGGTTTAAAAATACCTAGCATAATATGTGGCATGTATTAGTAATCAATAAATGTTACTTCTCTTTTCTATACCACATTGCCTCTGTTGTAAACTGAACTAGGTGGGATTTGAGGAATTTTAATCCGTGAACATGGGCTTCCCTTGTGGCTCAGTGGTAAATAATCTGCCTGCAGTGCAGAAGCCACAGGGAACACAGGTTCGATCCCTGGGTCAGGAAGGTCCCCTGGAAGACATGGCAGCCCACTCCAGTATTCTTGCCTGGAGAATCCCATGGACGGAGGAGCATGGCAGGCTATAGTCCTATGGGGTGGCAAAGAGCTGAACATGACTGAAGCAACTTAACACACACTCAACCTGTGAACCCAGTGGATTTCTATGGCCTTGTTAAGTGCCCACAAGACTAATGTGGGACACATTGTCCTGCACACATGAAATACCAAATTCCACCTTGACTATCACACAGATATCCTTCTTTTCCCTACTCCTACCCTATCTTTGGAGAGACTGCTTTTGTAATTCCCATCATCTTAAAGGTTCTGGAAGTGGGGAACCAAAAATGTTTTTGCTCCTATCTTTCTATCTGCCACTGTAATGGAAGGGACATTTCAGAAAACCACTTACCCAGTTTAATCTCCCTACCTAGAAGTCTCATGAAATTTTATTTTGTATGCTTAATACCATTTTGCACCCCATTTCTCTTACATCCCCCTTATGAGTTTCCTATTTAATATACCATACTTGAAAAGAACACTGGTTTATCCTGAGCAGTTTCTTCTGAACTCAGTCATTGATTTTTGGAACAGAGAAAAACCATCTGCCACCTTGCTACAACTACCCTTTGAGGGGACAAGGTCCTCAGTGAGGCTAAACATTGTTCCTGCTGCCGTAACAGATTCCTTCCAAGTGACATTAAGGACATTGCAGTAAGCAGAAGAAGCTTCTGTGTATTTTTTACAAACTGGCTGTTAATCCTTCTGCTATTTCAGGGGCCCTTGGACTTAACCCTGAAGTATTGTGTGAGAAGGAAGACGGAGTCTATCGATAAGAGATTCTGTTTTGATATAGAAACAAATGAAAGGTAAGGATGTGAACTGGCAGCATCCCATGTGCCAGTTTCTGAGCCTGGGTAGGTATTTTATTTTCATCTGTCATCTCTTTTTGGTAAAAATGAGCAAAACTATTCATGACACCATTTTCTTGGCTCTTTTGGCTGCCCCTCCCAGGGATCCCTGTTAGAGCTGGACCAGAGCTGGTTCTCTCTATTCAAGGTTCAGTCAGCTTTGCCTTGCTTGCTGTAGGCAGAAGTTACTCCTAGGATTTAATTTGCTATGATATATGCAAAAGGTCAGTATTTGGTGATGCTGCAAAAGAACAGGATAACAAAACTCATTCTTTTTAATCCCAATATACAAGAACAAATTAATTGAAACACATATTTAAGGGAACATAGATTGGATGGAGGGTGGTAGTAGTATTGGGGATGCTTTTTTTCCCCCATGTGGTACAAATAATGTGGACTTTTCCTACCTTGCAGATATTTACATAAAGTGTAAATAGTTTATCAACTTTCTGATTTCAGCAAAGCTTGCAGTCTTTAGACTTGGTTGCATTTGTTCCTATCCAATTTTCTCTTTTTGTCTTTTCAACCTGGACAATTTATTGATAGGGAACTTTACCTTTTACTTTTGAATTTTAAAATGAGAGCATTTGGAGTTACTTTGGAAAAAAGACATGTTACATAGTTGGGAAGTTGATCCAGAATTTAGTGAGTAAATGTGTTTCTATATTTTATTTCCATCCATTATTCCTATGTATTAGGCATTAATTATTATAATAGAATTTAGCAAAAGATCAGATTGCTAGAAAGGAACTTGGTTGAATTACAATATCATATGAGCAAAACTATCAGTAACTAGAATCATATAGATTAGATTAAGAAAATAAGGCATTTTTTTTGTCTTGGTATAAGTAGCTATTAATTCTCTTCCCCATTTTAAATTTATGTTTGTGAATCTATGTGCTTTCTTTGTTAAGAATGGATGGTCCCAATCAAAGATGGCTGTAATAGTAAACAGTGTTAGTGATAATCATGAGGCTGTCACTCATTTCCACCCCACAACTTGGAGCTCAGTAGGAAGGGGAAAGCAACTGCTGGCTGTGGCTTCCTTTTTATGAACCTTTAGTGTCTTTGGGTCTGCTGAATTAATGTACTTAAATAAAGTTAAATTTTTCTGTGTCTAATTCCATTCTGATTCAATTTTCAGCTTAAATTTGCAAGCCACTTGCAAGTATTATTCTCATAGACTCAAAGCATTTGCAAACAGTTTGGCCCTGAGGTTAAGGGCAAGGATCAATATATATTTATAAGAATCTATCTATCTATCTATCTATAGATATATTGCATCTAGTGCTATGTATGGCTCATGGTAGATACTGAATCTGGTATTCATTTAAAAAATTTTTCCCTACCCAAGAATACTGGGGAATTCTGAAACTAGAACCCAGGATTAAAGTTTTGATATAGCTATGATTTTACTTACCACATATTGGGCATTTAAAAAATATTCCTGCACTGAACTCTACCCTCATTTTACAGGTGAGGAGACTGGGACTTGTATATGTTTAACTGCCTTGCCTAATCAAAGTCACATAGTGGCAAGGTTGAGCTCAAACTCTGGTCTGTAGGTCCCCAAACCCCGTGTTCTTTTAAATTTTATTCCATTGTCTATTATAAGCAGAATAAATATGCTGTGAAATAGAGGGTCAAATATAATAATGCACAGATGCTAAGGTGCCTCTGTGCATGTGGAGTTTTCTGAGTAATATAACATCTGCATCTGCTTTCCTGGCTGGTCAATCTGATATAAGGGACAGAGGCAGGCCTTGCAGTAGAAATCAGGCTCCTGTATTCATGTTCCCTGCTGAATTGAACAGATGACTATTTGAATCCCCTTTTCTATTTCTGGAGTAGAGGATAGCTTTTTTTGTTGTTGTTCCTACCAATATTTGAAGCCACAGTCTCATAGCCCACCAGAACTTGAAGGACAATAATTATAGTAATAATAATAATAACATTGATGATGATGATGACAGCAACAACTGCTAACATTCACTGAGTACCTCTATGTGCTAGTCACCATTCTCAGCCTTTATTTTATTGTTTTTCTTTGCTTTTTTAAGTATTTATTTTAATTGGAGTCTAATTTCTTTATAATATTATGGTGGTTTTTGCCATACATTGACATGAATCAGCCAGGGTGTACATGTGTCCCCCCATCCTGAAGCTCCCTCCCACCTCCCTCCCCACCCCATCCTTCTGGGTTGTCCCAGAGCACCAGCTTTGAGTGCCCTGCTTCATGTATCAAACCTGTACTGGTCATCTATTTTACATATGGTAATATACATGTTTCAATGCTATTCCCTCAAATCATCCCACCCTCGCCTTCTCTCACAGAGTCCAAAAATCTGTTCTTTACATTTGTGTCTCTTTTGCTGTCTTCCATATAGGGTTGTCATTACCATCTTTCTAAATTCCGTATATATGCATTAATATACTGTATTGGTGTTTTTCTTTCTGACTTACTTCACTCTGTATAATAGGTTCCATTTTCATCCACCTCATTTTAAATGTATAATTTCCTTTAGTCTTCATCACAGTCACATGAAACGGGTAGTGTTTCTATCCCAATCTCACAAAGACTAGGAGACAGAGAGAAGTTAAGCACTTAGATTATACAACTAGTAAATGTTAGAGCTAGGATCCAAATCCAGGCATACTAATTTCCAAGCCCACAATCTTAACCACTGAACTCTACTGCAAATATATTATATGTGTGTTTTTGGTTTAGAGGAGTGACTGAGACCTCAGGGTGGGCACAGGTTTTGTCTAAAATCATGATGGTAAAGCCTGGCCTAGAAGTCAGTACTCTTTCTACTTTGTCATTTTGTTCTTAACAATATTGTTCTTTGAATTTGACTTTTAGAGGCACCAGAAAATCTCCAAATGCTTCCTGAATAGTCACTTATTTATTCTTTCAGCTTCTCTGTATGATCAAGGAAGGATACGTACCAGCTTTCTGATTTCCTAAATAGGAAAACTGTGTCTGTAATAGGTTTAACTTCATATCTAGCCTACAGCATCTGCTTTATGTTTTTTGCCCATTTTCTTGCTTTCCTTCTTTGTAGCTTCAGGATCCAGCTGGGTAATTATTTTTACAGAGAGTTGTAGACTTTCTAGCCCCATAAGATATGTCTAAAAGGTTGGATATTTCTTAGAGAAAGGTAAGCTTGAAAGAGTCCAGTACTGAAAGCCAAGTCCTAGTTTTCAATGGATTCTGGCTTAAAGATCATTTGGGGGCTTTACTTATTAAGGAGTACTTGAGATGGCAGGATGGCATCACTGATTCGATGGACGTGTCTGAGTGAACTCCTGGAGTTGGTGATGGACAGGGAGGCCTGGTGTGCTGTGATTCATGGGGTCATAAAAAGTCGGACACGACTGAGCGACTGAACTGAACTGAACTGAACTAATGTAGTAAGAGACAGAAAGACAGGTAGGATAGGAATCCTGTGGTATCAGAACTAAAAAGGACCTCCCAATTCATCAGATCCAAATTTTGTATGGCTAAAGAAATTGAGGCACAGTGACTTTCCCATTGAATTCTCTTGTCATTACTCTGCTACTATTTCATGACTCAGAGAGGTCTCATCTTAACATGGAAGGAGCGAGAGGAAGAAATATCTCCTAGTGGCACAACTCAGGCAGAGAATGGAAGAGACCTTATGCCTGCAAGTAATATGATTAATCCCCAAATTCCAGTTTGGTTTTGAAGGTCTGAGAAAAGCAGTGTATACCAAATTGGGGGTATATCTGGGTATATAGTTGCAGTTACTGCAAATAAATAAAATTGGATTTCAAGTTGTATGTCATGCAGAAGAGGCCTTATAATGTATTAGCTAAGAAAGAACATGGCTGCTGGAATAAAATTCCCAAATCAAAACCCTGGCTCTACACTTACCACGGACTCAGGTAACCTCTCTGTGCCTCAGTTTTCCCTTCTGTAAAATAGGGATTTGTATAGTCCCTGCTTTATAGGCTTCTTGTGTAGATTAAGTAAATTTATACCTATAAAGTACTTATAGTACTATGGCACTTACTGAACATTCAGTAACTAGTAGTTGTTGTTATTATTTATAAGATTGCTTAAATCAGCCAGAAGGCCTCCCTGTGCATGTTGTTGACTTCTTTCCAACTGAAGTGCTCCTTGGACATCCTAGGCAGTAGAAGTAGCAAAGCCATTTTCCTGATATATGTACTTATAGTGAACATGCTCAAAACCGTTTGAACTCAGACCAAATGACTGGCTTCTAAGAGCAAGAGGCAGGGAGAGCTTCAGTTTGTTTTAAGCACACAATGGGGTCAATTTAATTCTGTATTATGGTGAGGTGTCAGCATCTGCCTTCATATTTCCTTGCCTGACCCTGGCATGAAGCCACCAAGATACTACCTCCACCAATGTTTTCAAAATTACTGTTCTCTAAGTTCCACTGTTTTTCTGAGTAAACAAAGATTTTGAAAAATTGGAAATCTATATTCCTGTGTCTGCTCAGTGTCATAACTCCCAGGGCTGAGAGGAACCCTAGATTATAAGACTCCATTCTCTTAACTTTTCTGCTCTCAACTTGTCGTTTATTCCTTAGACCAGGAACCATCACTCTGCAAGCTCTTTCAGAAGCTAACAGAAGACTATGGATGGAGGCTATGGATGGGAAAGAACCTGTAAGTTACCCTGGGGAAACCTCAGTAACATAGGCCAGTATATGAGTGTGCTCTAGTGGGAGCAGTGAGTCCAGGACAGTTAAATGGTGATAGATAATTCATACTCAAAAGTTTAGAGTTAGAAGGAAATGCTGAATAACATTTCTTGTTTAACAAGTTAGGCAACTTGAGTTCCAGAGATGGTAAAGGACTTCTCTAGAATTAGCCTCAGAAAGGCATCACAATGGACCTAGAAACTAGGTCTCTCAGCTTCTTTCTTCTTATAGAGCTATGCCCACAAGGTTTTCTTAAGAAAGAAATTAAGCCTGTTTGTAGTTTATAGCATTAATATGTGTTCATATATAAGGATGCAAAATAATTTTCATGACTGTGAACAAGCATTTATTAAGATTTTATTCACAATGGTTTTACTGCTTCTCCCTTACATTCCTAAGTCAACTTACTCTCTTTAAGGGCAGGAGATCTCATTGCCATCCTATATCCCAAAATGCACCATTCCATTTAGAACACTGTTACATAGGATTACAAGCAATACTTTTATAGGGCTAACAATTATCAGAGAAAGACCAATATGAACAGTCAGGTCACCAAAAAGCATTTTTTTCTTCAGTATCTTCTGTGTAGGTTTCTTCCTGTGGCATATGACGTAATGTCAGCTTCTTAGTTTTGGAATCCCAAAAGGTTATATTTGGGTCTGGTTCTGCCATTCAATGATTGTGTGACCTTGAGCTACTTATTTAATTTCTCTGAGATTCTTCTCTTCAGTAAAATGGCTTTAATAATTTCTGTTCTAGCTATCTCACAGAGTTGGTTTGAAAAAAATTAATCGAAAGCCAGTTTGTCAGCCATAATATGCTGTATCAGTTTGAAGTTCTTCTCACTGGTCTGAAGGCTTGGTGCAAAGCTACTGAAATTCAGTAGTATTTGGGTACAATCTAATCTTCTTGCTTTATGCAAGGCAAAAGCCTGCTAAAATGGAGAATATATTACAGGGACTTCTTTCTGTGGTTTCTAGTGCCTTGAAGACTAGTGAGGAAGGCCCAGCTATAAGATTGCATGTATAGCAACCAAGAACATAGCAGGAGAGAAGTGGTGTTGTAAGGACTGTCATCCAGAAAATAGGCCCAGGCCTTTCTCTGCTCCCTTCTCTTACAGAAACTTGGAGCTTAACCATTACATGCCTATCATATTTTTCTAGCAGGATACTAGCAAGCCCAGCAAGACATTTTATTCTTTTTTGTTGTTGTTGTTCATATTTATTTCTTATTTTTTAATCAAAATATAGTTAATTTACAATGTTGTAAGTCATTTTACTCTTAATTTCCTCTCCTGAACTTGCTCTCCCTTTAAAGTTTTTTCTTCTTTTTTTAATATAAATTTATTTATTTTAATTGGAGGTTAATTACTTTACAATGTTGTATTGGTTTTGCCATACATCATCATGAATCTGCCACAGGTATACACGTGTTCCCCATCCTGAAACCCCCTCCCTCCTCCCTCCCCATACCATCCCTCTGGGTTGTCCCAGTGCACCAGCCCCAAGCATCCAGTATCATGCATCAAACCTGGACTGGTGATTCATTTCATATACGGTATTATACATGTTTCAATGCCATTCTCCCAAATCATCCCACCCTTAAATCAAAGGGTACATATGGCTTTTTGTGAAGAATGATGTTAGAACATGGGCCCTCTGAATGTGGATCCTTATCAACTTGACCTGTCTCACTGACCTATCCATGGACATACACATATAGGTAGAAAATTTTATTTTAAAAGGAGAGATTGTTAAAGCAGATTATACAGATAGCATATAGAGGACTTATTTCCTGCATTACTAATGTTGCTTCTGCTCTACTAACAACCCCCTCCCCAATTCACTAATAATATACATAGTAAGAAGATCAGTTCTTGAAGGAACATCTACCACAACACTGATCATTTTAGAGATACGAATTTTGAAGTCTAGAGAATGAATGGGACATGCCTAAGTTTCATAATGATGTAGCCATAAAGCCAAGACTAGGCTTCAAGTGTCAAGGATATCCTTTGTTTCTCACATAGCTATCACAATTCATACTTTAAGATGACTCAGAGAAAGTTTGGTGAATACGTGGATCTCTTTCAGATGGGCACTTGCTTTTCTACCCATCTGGGTAGAAAATACCCACTAACACCTTTGGGTAAGAACATTGGTATTAGTAATACTTAAACTTTACCATCAGCTATTCAACACTACAGTCTCTTATCCAGATCATTGAAGGTTTGTTTGCTGAGGCTTATTACAGCAAGATCTAACTCTGCTTTCTTTTGTCAATAACCTGGAGAAAACCACTTCCTTTCTGTCATACTCTGTTGCTCCATCAGGAAAATTCTCTAAGTTTTACATAAGTAAATGTCTAAGATGGGTAGGCTACCACTGCAGTGAGCTGTGTGAAATCCAAAGTAATTTTCAGGGACTGTTAATTCTACTGTTTCTAGTGACCTAGGCAAAGATGATTCTTTTTAGCCCGTTTTATTACTTGTTAAACTTGTAAAGTCACTAATGCTTTTGATGGCTTATTTGAGGAAAGATATTTAGTATTTGCTATACTTATAGTGATTTGCAAAATCCATGGCTCTTTCTGTCTCTTTTTTTGTAGATCTACCACAGCCCTATAACAAAACAGGAAGAAAGTAAGTCATATTTCTGATTGACTGGCATTGTAACTGTTAGCTGTCCTAATCACAGTAAATGCTATCATCAATAATTTGTAATATTGATGCAAATGTATTTATGGATACCTTTGTGTGAAAAGAAATTCAGACCTGTTTTTTTAGAAGATGTCTTTCGATTGAACTAAGGAAGTCACTTTATCTATCTTAGCTTTTTGGTGGGGTAGTTGTAGTAATATAGAGAAACACTAATTATATTCTTCTTTTTCTAGACACACAATAGAAATGGTGTGCATTTCCAGCCTAATTTTTCACATTTGATGTAGCTCATGCCTCAAGCAGATATACAAAAAGGGTCAAGTAAAAACATTTTGTGTTATAAGAGTAAAAACTCTAACCCCTTCTCTCACCTAAATGAAGAATTTTTCTATTTAAAGGTGATTGAAGGAGAGAGACTAAACCCCTAATTCTCTCACTGTAGTCTCTTAACCAGATCCCTGAAGGTTTGTTAGGTGAGGCTTATTACAGCAGGATCTAACTCTGCTTTCTTTTGCTTGAAACAGTGGAACTGAATGAAGTGGGGTTCAAGTTTGTTAGGAAGTGCATCAATATAATTGAGACCAAAGGTAAGATATGAGCCATAGCCTTGGCATCGTTTGAATCTGATTATTTTTTTTAATGATTTAAAAAAATTATTTAATTTTTATTGATGTATAGTTGATGTGCAATATTAGGATCTCAGCCTTGCCATGGCAAAGAGGCTTGCATAACTCAATAAAGCTACGAGTCATACCATGCAGGGCCATCCAAGACAGATGGGTCACAATGAAGAGTTCTGACAAAGCAAAAACCTCCAGTGATCCAATGGAGGAGGAAATGGCAAACCACATCACTGTTCTTGCCTGGAGAACCCCATGGACAGTATGAAAAGACAAAAAGATATGGAACTGGAAGATGAGTCCCCCACTTAAAAAGTGTCCAATATGCTACTGCAGAAGTTCTGAGGGCAATTACTAATATCTATAGAAAGAATGAAGCAGCCGGGCCAAAGTGGAAATGATGCTCAGTTATAGATGGTGGCGAAAGTAAAGTCCAATGTTGTAAAGAACAATACTGTATAGGAACCTGGAATGTTAGGTCCATGAATCAAGGCAAATTGGACATGGTCAAGCAGGAGATGGAGAGCATGAACATCAAAATCTTAGGAATCATTGAACTAAAATGGACAAGAATGGGTGAATTTAATTCAGATAACCATTATATATATATATATATGTTTGTGTGTGTGTGTGTGTGTGTGTGTGTGTGTATGTATGTATATAATATCTACTACTGTGGGCAAGAACCCCTTAGAAGAAATGGAGTAGAACTCATAGTCAACAAAGGAGTCCAAAATGCAGTATTTGGGTGCAACCGCAAAAAGGGCACGAACAGTTCTTTTTCAAGGCAAACCATTCAACTCCACAGTAATCTCTCTATACCCCAACCACTAGTGCTAGAGAAGCTGAAGTTGAACAGTTCTAAGAAAACTTACAAGACCTTCTAAAACTAACACCAAAAAATATCCTTTCCATCATAGGGGATTGGAATGCAAAAGTAGGAAATCAAGGGATACCTGGAATAACTGGCAAGTTTGGCCTTGGAGTAAAAAATGAAGCAGGGCAAAGGCTAACAAGAGTTTTGACAAGAGAACATTCTGGTCATGGCAAACACCCTTTTCAACAACCCAGGAGACAATTCTACACATGGACATCACCAGATGGTCAATACCAAACTCAGATTGATTGTGTTCTTTGCAGCCAAAGATGGAGAAGCTCTGTACAGTCAGCAGAAACAAAACCTGGAGCTGAATGTGGCTCAGATCATGAGCTCCTTATTACAAAATTCAGGCTTAACTTAAAGAAAGTAGGGAAAACCACTAGGCCGTTCAGTTCAGTTCAGTTCTGTCACTCAGTTATGTCTGACTCTTTGCGACCCTGTGAATTGCAGCACGCCAGGCCTCCTGTCCATCAACAGCTCCCAGAGTTCACCTAAACTCACATCCATCGAGTCAGTGATGCCATCCAGCCATCTCATCCTCTGTCGTCCCCTTCTCTTCCTGCCCCCAATCCCTCCCAGCATCAGAATCTTTTCCAATGAGTCAACTCTTCACATGAGGTGGCCAAAGTACTGGAGTTTCAACTTTAGCATCATTCCTTCCAAAGAAATCCCAGGACTGATCTCCTTTAGAATGGACTGGTTGAATCTCCTTGCAGTCCAAGGGACTCTCAAGAGTCTTCTCCAACACCACACTTCAAAAGCATCAATTCTTCAGCGCTCAGCTTTCTTCACAGTCCAACTCTCACATCCATACATGACTACTGGAAAAACCATAGCCTTGACTAGACGGACCTTTGTTGGCAAAATAATGTCTCTGCTCTTCAATATGCTATCT
>SJYT01044335.1:40434-54777 GCA_006410635.1 Cephalophus harveyi | reverse complement strand
GATGCCATGGTCTTCATTTTCTGAATGTTGAGCTTTAAGCCAACTTTTTCACTCTCCTCTTTCACTTTCATCAAGAGGCTTTTTAATTCCTCTTCCCTTTCTGCCATAAGGGTGGTGTCATCTGCATATCTGAGGTTATTGATATTTCTCCTGGTAATCTTGATTCCAGCTTGTGTTTCTTCCAGCCCAGCGTTTCTCATGATGTACTCTGCATATAAGTTAAATAAACAGGGTGATGATATACAGCCTTGACGTACTCCTTTTCCTATTTGGAACCAGTCTGTTGTTCCATGTCCAGTTCTAACTGTTGCTTCCTGACCTGCATATAGGTTTCTCAAGAGGCAGGTCAGGTGGTCTGGTATTCCCATCTCTTTCTGAATTTTCCACAGTTTGTTGTTATCCACACAGTCAAAGGCTTTGGCATAGTCAATAAAACAGAAATAGATGTTTTTCTGGACCTCTCTTGCTTTTTCGATGATCCAGCAGATGTTGACAATTTGATCTCTGGTTCCTCTGCCTTTTCTAAAACCAGCTTGAACATCTGGAAGTTCATGGTTCACATATTGCTGAAGCCTGGCTTGGAGAATTTTGAGCCTTACTAGGCCATTAGGTATGGCCTAAATCAATTCTCTAATGATTATACAGCTGTGATGAATGGATTCAGGGGATTAGATTTGGGAGACAGACTATCTGAGGAACTATGTATGGAGGTTTGTAATGTTGTATAGGAGGCAGTGACCAAAGCCATTTCAAAGAAAAAGAAATACAAGGAGGCCATGTAGTTGTCTGAGGAAGCATTACAAATAGCTGAGGAATGAAGAAAAGCAAAGACAGGGGAGAAAGGGAAAGACATACCAAACAGAATGTGGAGTTCCAGAGAATGGTAAGGAGAAAAAAGAAGTCCTACTTAAACCAACAATGCAAATACATAGAGGAGAACAATACAATGGGAAAGGCTGGAGATCTCTTCAAGAAAATTGAAGATATTATGGGAACATTTCATGCGAAGATGGGCACAATAAAGGACAGAAACATTAAGGACGTAACAGAAGTAGAAGATATTAAGAAGAGGTGGCAAGAATACACAGAAGAACTATACAAGAAAGGTCTTAATGATCCAGATAATCACAATGGTGTGTGGTTATCACGATGGTGTGTGGTTACTCATCTAGAACTAGACATCCTGGAGTTTGAAGTCAAGTGTGACTTAGGAAGCATTACTACGAACAAAGCTAGTGGAGGGAACAGAATGCCAGCTGAGATATTTAAAATACTAAAAGATGATGCTGTTAAACTGCTGCACTCAATATGTCAGCAAATTTGGAAAATTCAGCCATGGCCACAGGACTGGAAAAGGTCAGTTTTTATTCCAATCCCAATGAAGGGAAATGCCAAAGAATGTTCAAACTACTGTACAATCATGTTCATTTCACATGCAAGTAAGGTTATATTCAAAATCCTTCGAGCTAGGCTTTAGCAGTATGTGAAGTGAACTTCTGAATGTACATGGTGGGTTTCAAAGAGGCAGAGGAACCAGAAATCAAATTGCCAACATTCTTAGGATTATGGAAAAAGCAAAGGAGTTCCAAAAACACATGTACTTCTGTTTCATTGACTATGCTAAAGCCTTTGACTGCGTGGATCCCAACAAACTGTGGAAAATTCTTAAAAAGATGGGGATACTGTACCACCTTACCTTTCTCCTGAGAAAACTGTATGCTAATATGAATAATTTGTGGTTTCCTGCTTTTAGTGATAAAGAACTTCAAATGGCATATAAAATATTTTTAAATACTATCTGGCACTTTTGAAGCAGTGTTATGATAGTTCCACCCTAAATAAATAAGAGTTCAGTTTCTGCCACAGTACATATTGATTTAAAAATTGTTGGGGACAAAGTTAAAATCCAGCAAATGTGGCATTAATATTTTTCCAGGTTGATGATACTTTCTTATTTCTGAGAATATTTTGAATGTAGGCAGTAGTAGTGTATATGCCAGGGCTCTTTTCTTTTTTTTTCTCCAAATGTTGCTTCCATCTTTCTCAGTACACAAAATGTTTATTTGCTTCACACCTGCCATACTGTAGCTCTCTCTTACTTTATATCTCTGCCCAGGGACAACTTGAAGGTTGATATCTCCTACTTTTTCAACTAAACCCAAGCTTCTTTCCAAAATGACGACACTGTTCTCTGTTGTCCACTACTACTCACATAAGCATTTTTTTTTCTATTTACTATAGAATGTGTTCTTTTCTAGTCAAGTTATTGAGGGCTTGGTACAATCCAAATGAAAGTATGGAAAGAATAATTTGCAGAAATGTTTCAGGACTGTTTCCCTATTGCAGAGGAGGGCTGGAGAGATTGGAGACAGTAGGGAGATCCTTTCTTGTTTGAACTGAATCCATTGTGTAAGTACCCACTTTCTCTACCTTGAGGGAGATGAAAATTCTAGCTATATTAATAAAACTCACCTGGTTTTCTTTCTCTAGGAATCAAGACAGAGGGATTGTACCGTACCGTGGGCAGCAATATTCAGGTTCAGAAGCTGCTGAATGCCTTTTTTGGTAACAATTTTAATTTCATAATTCTTCTGGAGAGTTGTTTGTATATTAGAAAGAAATATGGCTATAAGAGAAAGGAGACATTGATAAAGGTTGTAGAACATATTTTTAAATATTAAATGTACACTTACTTGCCTATGCTGAGTCAGAGACACCTTTCCTTGAAACAATGATTAGCATCTCTCCTTCTCAAATCTGGATTCTACCCCAACCTCTCCATTGGAACTACTCTGGCCAGGCATAGAAGGTATATTCTTATGAAATTCAGGGAACTCTTTTCAGTTTCTGTCTTACTTGATATTTTTATTGACCACTCCCTCCTTTTGAATCTTTCTCTCTACATGACATTTATGATTCAACAGTCTCTTAATTCTAACATCATGTATTATTCCTTTCAAGTGATTTTTGTCAGGTCCTTTTTCTTCTTAGTTTTTAAATCTTGTCTGGGTATTTCCCAGCCTTCTATCTTTGCCCCCCATTCACTTCTTCTACATGTTTTCCTGATGATTAGATTTTTATCCTAGCTATGGATCATATTTTTCTTTTTTTTTACATAAGTCTGGTAAGTTTTGTTACATGCTGTACATCGTGACTTGAGTGTTGCTGTTTTGGTGATTTCTTTTTTAGTGTGTTGAATTTTGTTTTGCAGTCAGTTATTTGTGTATCAGTTTGCTTCATTTGAGGATTATTTTTAATCTTATTAGGACAGATATAAAGTATTCTTTCCTGGCTAGTTTAGCCTTACATCTAAAGTCTAATTTCTTTTGTCTCTTCATTTTTAGTGTTTGGAACTTAGACAGTTGCCAGCTCTGTGTGAGTTCTGGGTATTCTTCAGAATAAAGCTTCTTGGTATTTCTTTTTCTGGCCTCATGGATTTTCATCTTAGGCACTCATGGTTTTGTATTCAGTGACAGACATAAGTGGACCCACAGCTAAGGGTTTTCAGTTCTTTTTCTACATAGATCACTCTTTTCTGGTACTCTGACCTGCAAAGTTTACTCTGAACTTCTAGTTTACTAAGCCTTTCTGACCTCTGATCTTTGTCTCTTCAGCTGAGCAAGACGTCCATGCTCAGCTTGAGCTCTCACTCCCCATGCTACCATTCAGAAAATGTTTTCAGGTAGCAAACTGATAATGATAAGGCTTATCTTGCTTTCCCCCCTGTTTTAGGGTTTTATACTGTGTATTGTTCAAGTACTGCAAACAGCTATTTCATATATTTTGTCCCAGATTCTAATTGTTACCACAGGAGAGAAAGTCTGGTTCTAGTTACTTCAACTCTCTTTGGTTTTTACTAGCACCTCTGTGCTGTCAACACACCAAAATCACTAATCCAGACACCACATCATGAGTTCTAAACTAATAGATCCAGTTTCCCACTGGACCTGTGCTTTTCAAACATATTTAGGTCATGGCACACATTGGGCTTCCCTGGTGGCTCAGTGGTAAAGAATCCACCTGCCAAAGCAGGAGATGCGGGTTCTATCCCTGGATCAGAAAGATCTTCTAGAGAAGGAAATAACAACCCACTTCAATATTCTTGCATAAGAAATCCTGTGGAAAGAGGAACCGGGCAGGCTACAGTCCACGGGGTCGCAAAAGAGTCAGACATGACTTAGTAACTAAACAACAACAGCAACACACTAGAATGATCATATCTGTGTAACACACTCTGGTAAATAGATAAAACTGATCATGGCTGAGGCAGTAATCCCCAAAGGCTGAGGAAATCAGTACTGGAATTTTTGCACAAGATCTCTGTACATAGATACAGGTACATATGATTTACATGCCCAAAACTAAACTCATTTTTTATGTCTTCCTGAAAGCCTGCTCTTCTTCCTTTTTTTGAATGGTGATGAACTGTCTGCTAAGCTCAGTTCTCATAAAGTTTCATAGAACAAGTTGACTGTGGAAAGTTGCAGTTTGGATAAAGCATATATTTTTGGTCTTTTCTGTGGTGCATAGCTTAACTTCCACAACCTTACAGACCTGACATCTCAACCTGTTAGTACTTGAGGGTGCTATACCATCCAGTAATAACAGTTATGTAGATTTTGCATTGCAGATTACATCACTGATGCCTCAATATACGTCTTTGTTTATCACTTTACACTGTTGACCTTTTAAAATGTAAGTTCTGTTTTCCTGGCCAATTAACATTGCATTTTATAAGCTAAAGGACACTTCATATATAAAACAATTGACAGCATGGCCCAGGATATTTAGTCTCTGAAAAATTATTTAGTCTCATAAATTATTTAGAATTCTATTTCCAGTATCACTACATTCTTCTACCTGATATATAATAAGCTAAAACAAAATGTCATACTATTCATCCCACTGATTCAGTTATAGGGTTCAACAGGACCGAAATGGTTCATTCAAATCACACATGACAGTACAATTCAGTTGGTATAGTGCCTCTGTGCACATCAACCTCCAAAAAGTAATATCTAAAAAATAGACGAAGAAGTTATGAATATAAATATTTATAAATATAATGTAAAATAGTGTTAATTTACTTGTGTGTGCATAAAACTGGTAAACCTTGATCCCTGGACCATTATCTAAGTAATTCTAGATCTGGTGATGATCCTAATTCATTTATTCATTAATTTTAGCTAATATTTGAGTACCTACAAAGGGCCAA
Organism: Cephalophus harveyi; assembly: GCA_006410635.1. Lineage (NCBI taxonomy): Eukaryota > Metazoa > Chordata > Mammalia > Artiodactyla > Bovidae > Cephalophus > Cephalophus harveyi. The sequence goes on along the minus strand of SJYT01044335.1, from coordinate 49,562 downwards.
GCATTACACCCAGGGCTATAGATTAAACACTGAACACCCTATTTGTATTTCCTATCTTTGTATGACTTACATTCTATGGAGAAGACTCAGCTAGCACATAATCTATACTTATTTAAAGAGACTTCCCTTCAAAGCTTCTCTCATATTATGTCTTCTGGAGATTCTCACTGGGGTACTCAATTTCCCTGCTTCTTTTGACCTATCCTGATCTTTTGCCACACCGCTATGAATTGGCTGCCTTGGCTTCATGTAGGCTCACCATAATTTATCTAGGAAGAATAGCATTCATTTTCTTTTACCAGTATATCTTGTCCTTAATTCTTTCCGTATGTCTCATGCTGTTTTCTAGCTATTCTTAACCCCTAAATCTGTATACTGTAGACTACCTTCTATGACATCTCCTATAATACTTAACTATAGGCTTTCTTCTGTTGTTTACTAGAGCCTTTCATACTTCCTGTACCTGAAAATATGTCTTTTTGGCAAATAAAATATAACAATCAAAAGGGATATATCCACAATTAATAATTATTTTTCAATCAGTTTGTTGGTTGACTAGTCACATTTCTCCCCTACCCTAGATTGTTGCATGATACCCTACATGAATAGATCCTATAAACTGTGAGGAATAGAGTCCACACTTGCAGTAGATCCATCAGAAGCTAACTTGGTCACAGAGAAACTAATCTGCTTACCTCCGAGATAGCTTGTACCTCAACTAAGAGTTCTGCTTTTTCACCTTTTTATCAAGTCATAGGCATCTTAGCAATGATAATGCCTACTGTTATCATTATAATCTTGATAATCAAAATTATGCTCTTGATAATGCCACATACCTATTCCACTGTGTTCACTCAGTAACTGTTCTTTCAATGAAGCTCTGAAATCATGTTGTGCTTCAGAGACTAAGTGTTTGACAATGACGTGAGTAGATAGAGGGAATGAGGCATAGAGAGTGAAGAAATGATATATTAAGTGAAGTCTTTGATGAAACTGAACCTGTCTAGGAAACCATTGCTAACAAAGGTCCATCTAGACAAGGCTATGGTTTCTCCAGTAGTCATGTATGGATGTGAGAGTTGGACTATAAAGAAAGCTGAATGCTGAAGAATTGATGCTTTTGAACTGTGGTATTGGAGAAGACTCTTGAGAGTCCCTTGGACTGCAAGGAGATCCAACCAATCCATCCTAAAGCAGATCAGTCCTGGGTGTTCATTGGAAGGACTGATGTTGAGGCTGAAGCTCCAGTACTTTGGCCACATGATGTGAAGAGCTGTCATTTGAAAAGACCCTGATGCTAGGAAAGATTGAGGGCAGGAGGAGAAGGGGATGACAGAGGATGAGATGGTTGATGGCATCACTGACTCAATGGACATGAGTTTGGGTAAACTCTGGGAGTTGGTGATGGACAGGGAGGCCTAGCTTGCTGCAGTCCATGGGGTTGCAAAGAGTCGGACATGACTGAGCAAATGAAATGAACTGAACTGTGGAAACCGTACACAGGAAAGCATTGTCTCTATAATACTGTTATAATGCCAGAGGACTGCTGAGCTAAACAGAAGAGAAGTTGGCATGGTGAGTGAAGTAAATAATCACAAAGATATTACTTATTTAGATATTTAAATTTCTCCTTTCACATTCATACTATTAGAAGAAAATACATTTTATTTTCAGAAACCAAGTGGATACCACCTAATCATATATAGAGAGTTAGATAGAGTACAAATGTGCACACATGGATGATAATAGACATTTTTATTTCCATAGTTACTGCAAAGTAGTCAACATCTGAAATGTTAACTTTAATATTAAGGTCACATATACTTACACATAATAAATACATACTAAGACTAGAAGAAGCACAAGCTGGAATCAAGATTGCTGGGAGAAATATCAATAACCTCAGATAATGCAGATTACACCACCCTTACGGCAGAAAGGGAGGAGGAACTAAAAAGCCTCTTGATGAAAGTAAAAGTGGAGAGTGAAAAAGTTGAAAAAGTTGGCTTAAAGCTCAACATTCAGAAAACGAAGATCATGGCATCCGGTCCCATCACTTCCTGGGAAATAGATGGGGAAACAGTGGAAACAGTGTCAGACTTTATTTTTGGGGGCTCCAAAATCACTGCAGATGGTGACTGCAGCCATGAAATTAAAAGACGCTTATTCCTTGGAAGGAAAGTTATGACCAACCTAGATAGCCTATTGAAGAGCAGAGACATTACTTTGCCGACCAAGGTCCATCTAGTGAAGGCTATGGTTTTTCCTGTGGTCATGTATGTATGTGAGAGTTGGACTGTGAAGAAAGCTGAGCACTGAAGAATTGATGTTTTTGAGCTGTGGTGTTGGAGAAGACTCTTGAGAGTCCCTTGGACTGCAAGGAGATCCAACCAGTCCATTCTGAAGGAGATCAGCCCTGGGATTTCTTTGGAAGGAATGATGCTAAAGCTGAAACTCCAGTACTTTGACCACCTCATGCGAAAAGCTGACTCATTGGAAAAGACTCTGATGCTGGGAGGGATTGGGGGCAGGAGGAGAAGGGGACGACTGAGGATGAGATGGCTGGATGGCATCACTGACCTGATGAACGTGAGTCTGTGTGAACTCCGGGAGTTGGTGATGGACAGGGAGGCCTGGCGTGCTGCGATTCATGGGGTCGCAAAGAGTCAGACATGACTGAACAACTGAACTGAACTGATGGGACTGCATAACATAATCTTAGTTTTTTCAATAATGAGTTTTAATTGTTGAAAAATCGCTTTACAGTATTGTGCTGGTTTCTGCCATACAACAGTATGAAATAATAAATAAATAAATAAATAAATATATGTATGTATGTATCTCCCATCCTGTTGAGCCTCCCTCTTCCCCCATAGCACCACTCTAGGTCATCAAAGAACACCTGGCTGCACTCCCTGTGTTACTTAGTAACCTCCCACTATCTATTTTACACATGATCCTGTATATATGTCAATGCTGCTTTCTCACATCTTCCAACCTCAACTTCCCCTGCTTTGTCCACAAGTCCATTAGAGAATGGTTCATCAGTGCCCTCTTCTAGACTCCATATGTGTTGTTTTTCTCTTTCTGACTTCACTCCGTGTAAGAGGCTCTAGGTTCATCCACCTCATTGCAACTGACTCAAATTTGTTCCTTATTATGGCTGAGTAATATTCTATTATCTACCACATTTTCATTATCCATTCATCTGTCCATGGACATCTAGATTGCTTCCATAACCTGGCTATTGTAGCTATTGCTGCAATGAACATTGGCATACATGTGTCTTTTTGAGTTGTGATTTTCTCAGGATATGCCCAGTAGTAGGATTGCTGGGGTCATATGATAGGTTTGTTACTAGTTTATTAAGGAATTTCCTTACTGTTATCCATAATGGCTGCATCAATTTACCTTCCCACCAACAGTGCTGAAGAGTTCCCTTTTCTCCACATCCTCTCCAGCATTTATCTGTGAATTTTTTGATGATGGCCACTCAGATTGGTGTGAAGTGATACCTCATTGTAATTTTCTTTTGCATTTCTCTAGTAATGATCAATGTTGACGATCTTTTCATATATTTATTTGCCATCTGTATGTCCTCTTCAGATAAATGTCTGTTTATGTCTTCTGCCCATTTTTTGTTTGGATTGTTTGTTTTGATGACATTGAGCTGTATGTGCTGCTTATATATTTTGGAAGCTAACCAGTTGTTAGTTACTTCATTTGTTATTATTGTTTCCCATTCTAATGGTTGTCTTTTCATCTCATTTATAGATTTCTTTGCTGTGCAAAAACTTTTAAGTTTCACTAGATCCCATTTGTTTATTTTTGTTTTTATCTTCATTAATCTAGAATGTGAATCAGAAGGAATCATGCTGTCATTTATGTCAAAGAATATACTGCGTATGTTTTCCACAGAGAGCATTATAGCATCTGGCCTTACATTTAAGTCTTTAATCCATTTTGAGTTTGTTTTCATGTATAGTGTTAGGTAGTGTTCTAATTTCATTCTTTCACATGTAACTGTCCAGTATTCCCACTGAAAGTTGTTGAAGAGACTGTCTTTTCTCCATTGTATATTCTTGCCTCCTTGTCAAAAATAAAGTGCCCATAGGTGCATGAGTTTACCTCTGGACTGCTCTATCTTGTTCCATTCGTCTCTATTGCTGTTTTTGGGTCAATGCCATTCTGTTTTGATGACTGTAACTTTGTAGTGTAGTCTGAAGTCAGGGAAATTGATTCTTCCAGCTCTGATTTTCTTTCTCAAGATTGCTTTGGCTATTTGGAATCTTTTGTGTTTCCATACAAATTATAGATTTTTTTTGTAGTTCTGTGAAAAATACTATTGTTTATTTGATAGTAATTGCATTGAATCTGTAGATTCATTTGATTAGTATAGTCATTTTCACAATGTTGATTTTTCCAGTTCAAGAATATGGTATATCTCTCTATCTGTTTGAGTCATCATTGATTTCTTTTGTTAGTGTCTTATAGTTTTCTGCATACAGGTCCTTTGTCTCTTAAGGGAGGTTTAGTCATATGTATTTTATTCGTTTTGTTACAGTAGTGAATGGGACTGTTTCCTTAATTTCTCTTTCTGAGTTTTCATTGTTAGTGTACAGGAATGCAAGGGATTTTTGTCTATTAATTTTATATCCTGCAACTTTACTAAATTCATTGAAAAACTCTAGGGATTTTTGACAGCAGTTATAGAGTTTTCTATCCATAGTATCATGTCATCTGCAAACAGTAGAGTTTTACTTCTTTTCTAGTCTGGATTCCTTTTATTTATAGTTCTTCTCTGATTGCTGTGTCTAGGACTTCTAAAACTATGTTTCGTAAAAGCGGCCAGAGTGGGTACTGTTGTCTTGTTCCTGATCTTAGAGGAAATGCTTTCAATTTTTCAAGTTGAGAACAGTGTTTGCTGTGGGTTGGTCATGTATGGCTTTTCTTGTGTTGAGGTAGGCTCCTTCTATGACATTTTTCTGGAGTTTTTTTTTTTTATCATCAATGTGTGTTGAATTTTGCTGATTGCTTCCTGTGCATTTATTGATAGAAACATAGTTTTTTTTTTTCTTTCAATTTTTTAATACGGCATATCACATTGATTGATTTCATATACTGAAGAATCTTTTCATCCCTGAGATAAATCCCACTTCTTTTAATATATTGTTGGATTCTGTTTGCTACAACTTTTTGAGGATTTTTACATCTATGTTCATCAGTGATACTGGCTTGTAATTTTCTTTTTTTGTGATATATTTATCTACTTTTGGTATCAGGGTGATAGTGGCCTCGCAGAATGAATTTGGGGGATTTCCTCCCTCCGAAATTTTTTGGAAGAGTATAAGCAGGATAGATGTTAGCTTTTCTCTAAACGTTTGATAGAATTTGCATGTGAGCCCATCTGGCTTTTGTTTGCTGGAAAATTTTTTTACCACAGTTTCAATTTCAGTGCTTATGATTAGTCTGTTCATATTTTCTAATTTTTCCTGGTTCAGTCTTGGAAGGTTATACTTTTCTAAGAAAATGTACATTTTTATCCAAGTTGTCCATTTTATTGCATGTAGTTGCTTATTGCATGTAGTCTACTATAACCCTCTTTATTTCTGCCTTGTCTGTTATAACTTCTCCTTTTAAATTTTAATGATTAGAGTCGTCTCCTTTTTTCCTGATGTGTCTAGTTAATGGCTTTTCATTTTTTTTTTATCTTCTCAAAGAACCAGTTTTTAGTTTTATTGATCTTTTCTGTTGATTCCTTAATTTCTCTTTCATTTATTCCTGCTCTGATCTTTCTTTCTTTCTTTCTACTAAGTGTGGGATTTTTTTTTTCTTCTTTTTCCCATTGCTTTAGGTATAAGTTTAGGTTGTTAATTTGAAGTTTTTCTTGTGTTCTGATCTGGCTTGTATTGCTCTAAACTTACCTCTTAACACTGCTTTTACTAGTTGTCATGTTTCCATTGTCATTTGTTTCTAGGTATTTTTAAAAATTTCCTCTTTGATTTCTTCAGTGACCTCTTGACTATTTAAAATCATATTGTTTAGCCTCTATGTGTTTGTGTTTTTTATGGTTATTTGTTGAGTCCAGCTCAACAGCACAGGTTCCCAAAAGCGCAGCACAGCAAAAGAATGAGAAACATTCAAGAAAGTTACACCGGGGATAAGGGGACCAAAACCACCACGAGGTGAAGGTGCCCAAACTGATCTCAAGTCTGCTTTATTATACTTTTTGAGACTTGCTTGTACATGTTTGGGCTTTCCTGGTGGCTCAGGTGTTAAAGTGTGTGCCTGCAATGTGGGAGACCTGGGTTTGATTCCTGGGTTGGGAAGATCCCCTGGAGAAGGAAATGGCAATCCACTCCAGAACTCTTGCCTGGAAAATCCCATGGACGGAGGAGCCTGACAGGCTACAGTCCATGGGGTCGCAAAGAGCTGGACATGAGCATAGCAGGCCAGGTGGCCTTCAGTGATAATCCTGTGCTGTTAATGTTTAACACTTTTGTATCCCTGTTTTTCTGCCTCAAGGACAAAGATCCAGTTAATCTTTATTTGCCTCCCAGGCGCCAAAGATAGGAACAGTCTGTTGATGGCTTTTCATCCCCAGGCATCGGAGAAGGCAATGGCACCCCACTCCAGTACTCTTGCCTGGAAAATCCCATGGATAGAGGAGCCTGATAGGCTGCAATCCACGGGGTCACTAAGAGTTGGACACCACTGAGTGACTTCACTTTCACTTTCACTTTCACTTTCATGCATTGGAGAAGGAAATGGCAACCCACTCCAGTGTTCTTGCGTGGAGAATCCCAGGGACAGGGGAGTCTGGTGGCCTGCTGTCTATGGGGTCGCACAGAGCTGGACATGACTGAAGCGACTTAACAGCAGCAGCAGCATCCCCAGGCATACATCCTGCTTTCAAGATGTTTTTTGTTCCTACTTGGATTCCTTTGGGAGTCACATACTGGAATCTTGTCCTCTCAGCAAGATTGTTTAATTCTTTTGCCAGGCCTTTTAGTAGGCCTGTCTCCTAGAGTTATTTTTCTGTAATTAATATGTAATGTTATAGCATTATGTCAAAAAATTATTGATACAAATTTGAATTTTGTTAAATTTACCAAGGCTTGATTTGTAACCCACAATGTGATCTATCCTGGTGAATGTTACAGGTACACTTGAGAAAAAAGTGTATTCTGCTGTTTTTGGTTTGAATGTCCTGTAGTCATCAATTAGGTCTATCTCGTCCAATGTATCTTTTAAGTCTTGTATTTCCTTGTTAATTTTCTGTCTGGATGATCTTTCCATTTATGTGAGTAGGGCGTTAATGTTTCCACTATCATTGTGACCCCTATAATTCGAATGTCGGTGTGCTTAATGTTGTCCTAGAGGTCTCTGAAACTCTCTTCAATTGTTTTAGTTATTTTTTATTTATTCTGTTCTGCTTCAGTTATTTCCATCATTGTATCTTGCATCTCACTTATCTGTTCTTCTGCCTCAGTTATTCCACTATTCCTTCCTCCTTGCATATTTTTTTTAATTTCAGTTATGTTGTTGATTGTCATTTATTTCTTCTAGGTCCTTGTTAAGTATTTCTTGTGTCTTCTCAATCCATGGCCCCATTCGATTTATCTGTGCCTCCATTTCATTTCCACAGTTTACTATCTGTTTCATTTCCACAGTTTACTGTCATTATGCTGAATGCATTTTCAGGTAGACTGCCTATTCCTTCTTCATTTGTTTGGTCTGGTGGGTTTTTACCATTCTCCTTCCTCAGTTGCATGTTTCATGTCTTTTTATTTTGTTTCATTTACTATGTTTAATATCTCCTTTACACAAGCTGCCACATCATAGTTCCTCTTATTTATGGTTTCTGCCTCCAGTGCTGTGGTTTTTGCAGTGCCTTGTGAAGTTTTCCTGGTGAGGGAGACTGGTGCCTATGTTTTGATGGGTGCAGCTGGATCTTGTCTTTCTGAATGTCAGTGTCATGCCCAGTGATGCATTATTGGGTGTCTGTGAGCTTGGTCGGAGAAGGCAATAGCATGAAATAAGCCAGTCACAAAAAGACACACGCTGTATGATTCCTTTCATATAAGACACTCAGAGTAGTCAAATTCACAGACAAAAAGTAGAATGGGAGTTGCCAGGGGCCAGGAGCGGAGAAGGCAATAGCAAGCCACTCCAGTACTCTTGCCTAGAAAATCCCATGGATGGAGGAGCCTGGTAGGCTGCAGTCCATGGGGTCGCTAGGAGTCGGTCGCGATTGAGCGACTTCACTTTCACTTTTCGCTTTCACACAATGGAGAAGGAAATGGCAACCCACTCCAGTGTTCTTGCCTGGAGAATCCCAGGGACGGGGGAGCCTGTTGGGCTGCCGTCTATGGGGTCGCACAGAGTCGGACACGACTGAAGCGACTTAGCAGCAGCAGCAGCAGCAGTGAGCTTGGTATGACTTTGGGTAGCCTGTCTGCTAATGGGTAGGGTTGTGTTCCTACTTTATTAGTTGTTTAATATGAGTCATCTGCCTACTCAGTGAAAGTGTAAGTCGCTCCGTCATGTCTGACTTTTTGCAACGACATGGACTATAGAGTCCATGGAATTCTCCACACCTAAATAGTGGAGTGGGTAGCCTTTCCCTTCTCCAGGGGATCTTTCCAATCCAGGGATCAAATGCAGGTCTCCTGCATTGCAGGCAGATTCTTTACCAGCTGAGCCACAGGGGAAGCCCAAGAATACTTGAGTGTGTAGCCCATCCCTTCTCTAGCGGATCTTCCCAACCCAGAAATCGAGCTGGGGTCTCTTGCATTGCAGGTGGATTCTTTACCAACTGAGCTATCAGGGAAGCCCTGCCTACTCAGAAAGTCCCCTTGTATTTCTAGGAAGGTCTATGGACACTGTGGGGTCAGCTCCTACTCAGATCTGGCCTTATTCCAGGTTGTTCTTTCTTTCAAGGTCCACAGTTGCCTCCAAAGTCCACAGTTTCAAGGTAATTGTGGGAATTTAATCTGCTGTACCTGCTGCTGCAGGGATGAATTCCCTTCCTCCACTTTGGTCACACAGCCCCTGGTACTCTGCTTTTGTTTTGGCCCCACCTTTGCTTGTAGGCCACGCCGCCCACCCCCCCCCCCGCATCTGTT
>SJYT01044335.1:28222-40305 GCA_006410635.1 Cephalophus harveyi | reverse complement strand
TTGCCCATACAAGAGGGGGCAAAAGCCGTGGCTTATCAGTGCTCACTTTCTCAGCCAGGCTGGGGAGAAGTGGTATGACAGTTTTGGGAGTGCTTGCAGCAGTATAGACCTGCCAGAAATTGCTACAGTCTGAGGTGGGTTGTGCACTCTCTCAGAGGCATTGGTTCTGGTCATAGGTCCCTTGGATGAGCCAAGCTACATAGTCTCCCAAGATGTTGTGGGTAGTGAAATGTGCCTGCTCACAGCTTGGCAGCCAATGCGGCAACAATCATGCCCACCTCTGGAGTCACAGCCCTGTCTTTTCCCCTACCGCTGACACTCAAGCCAGCTTTGGTAGCAGCAGGTCCATAATGATATCCACCTCTGGGGTCATAGACCACAGCCAGCTCATCCCACCTATGGCACTTTCGAAGGTGGGTACCTGCCATCTGTGAGTGCATGGAGTTAGAGGGTCCCTCCAACAATGATCTTGTCTCTCTGGTGGGCCTGGCATTTTCCCTAGACTCCCTTGGCTGAGTTGTACTAATCCCCTCAGAGTGTCTTCACAGAAGTCAACTCTGGTCCTCTCCCTGGGGTTTGACCCCTGGTTCCTGAGCCTCCACAGCAGACTGCATTTACCACAGTGGGTGTGCAAACCACTTCTTGGCTGGGAGGTGATGGTCAACAGTGATCACTGTGGTGAATTCTCTCCATTTTGCCAAGTACCTACTGTATCATTCCCCTCTGAGATTCCAAAGCTCCCCCCATCCCCACCTGTAAGGGGGTTTCCAAGTATGCAGAAGCTTTTCCTCCTTCACAACTCCCTCTTTGAGATGCAGGACCTGTCTGGTTTCTTCTCTCTCTCTTTTTTTTTTTTTTCCTCAATGTTATTTCCCTACTGCTTTATGTGGAGATTAGCTTGTCTTTTTGGAAGCCTGAAGTCTTCTGCCAGCATTCAATAGGTGATCTATAGGAGCTTTTTCACATGCAGCTGTATTTTTGATGCATTTGTGGGGAGATGATGTTCATGTCTTACTCCTCCGCCATCTTCAACCCCTCCTCTTGACATTATTTCTTAATGCATGTCTCTCCCAGGATATATATATTTTTTTTATCAGAAGCAGGAACCATTCCATATATGACTTGGAGTATTGTGCTCAGTTGCTCAGTCATGTCTGACTCTTTGGGGACCCATGGCCTATAGTCTGCCAGGCTCCTCTGCCTATGGAATTTTCCAGGCAAGAATACTGGAGTGGGGTGTCATTTCCTATTCCAGGAGCTCTCCCCAACCCAGGGATCAAACCTGTGTCTCTTGCGACTCCTGCATAGGCAGGCAGATTCTTTACCACACTAGCACCACCTGGGAAGCTTGTACTTAATACTGTTGCACAAGTTCCTACCTTGTATACTTTCACAAAGCTGCTATGAATCACTACAGATAGCATCAAGTTATTTGAACTGACATATAATTAATATTTTGGAATAACAGAATTAGCAAGTCATTAGTTTGTTTTTTTTTTTTTTTTTTTTCTGTATGGGGCCTAGAATTTTCAAAGATGCCTAAATTCCAATTAGACGCAATTCTTCATTTAAACTATATAGAGGATAATGAGCAAAGGGAACTTGCAGCTGTTTTCTCTGTTTGAGGGCATCTTTTATTTGTTCTTCCTATTTGCTGGCCAGATTATCACATTTAGTTTTCCTGTTGGCTCTTCTTACCTGGGTAGTTAGTTCAGTTGTAATATTTCTCCCTATTCCAGTCATGTTTTTTATTCATTCCATTTTTAGACATGTTGTGGTCTCCTTCTAGTGGAGAAACTGTGGTCTCAGATAAAAGGGAAAGAAACCAATGCAATATAAATCAGACTGTTTGGTCATTTGGTCATTCATGCTTCCACATTTGTCCACCATGTGAATTCTTGTTCATCATCAGATTTCTCTTGATATTGTATCCTTTGAAGCCAAATCTCATCTTACCAAAAGAGTTAATCACTTCCTTTTCTCTACCAGTTCTACACTTTGCACTGTTTCTATTATTGTGTATTTCTTACTGTGACATAATTACATCTGGGTTTATCTGACCTGTGCAAGTGTGCAGGAAGAAGGACTATTTCTTAATCTTAAGGAAGAAAGACTAGTCTTGAGGAAGAGGGACTATTTCTTAATCTTGGTTGAGAATCATGTGTACATACGTCTCCAAAATTTCTAGACTTTTAATTTAGTGGAATATGACTACAGGTCTTTAATCAACTCCATTTCCCTCTGAAATTCCTGGAAATGTCTAAAATTTGGGACACTTCTACCACCAAATTACCTGAATAATATTTAGATATAATATATCAGCAGTAGAGATGACAAAGCTTCTTAGCAGTTCCTCTTGTTTCAGTATCAACTTCAGTTCTTCTAAGGACCCTTTAGAATAGTCTGTTTTCCATTGCATAGTCCCAGTTGGGTGCTTGTATCTGTGTTTAGTTTTTGAACATAAAATGCTTGCGACACCTAAAATTCCAAAAAGTCCAGAGAGGATCCTGCTCTTTCTCTTCTCCCAATGAGCCTCTCCTTTTCCTCTTCCCCCTCTCCCTTCTTTCTTTTTTTCTTCTCCATACCCAGCTTCTCTTTCTTTTATCCTTTTCATATGTGATTCCTTCTGTCTTAGGATGCCTTTATTCCCAAAGCACTCAGTTACCCCCAAACCTTTTATTTCCCTAGACATATTCAGGATAGGACCCTCTCAGTGGATATTGGTTGTTGCACACATGTAGGCTCCCCAGTGGAGAAACCTCTACTTTAGGAAAAGAAACCACAGCCCTTCTTATTAAATTCATCCTAAGATTTTGTCAAACTGTAATTGTTTACATACCTCTAATCTGTTTTTTACTCTTGAGCCTAAGGTGCAACAACTACCCTATATCTGTGTGCATTTGCCAGTGTTCTGGGAGATCAGCCTGCTCTTAAGCCTACCTGCTCAGCTAAATAACTGCCTTCTACAAAGACTAATTACCTGCTAATGTCTCTAGTCATCCAGCCACTGGTCAAGGTACTAGACATGGGATTTGTGTACCCCATGGACTGAAATTCAGATTTGACATGTGAGTGGAAAATAATCCTAAGATAAGGATGACGTATATATATATGTCCAATAAAATTCCAATTTCAGATCAACAGATTAGGGACATATTTATACTAAAAAAAATCAACCATTGTTTATATGAAATTCAAATTTAACTAGGCAACCTGTATTTTATTTGCCAATCTCAGTCTGGGGCTTTGTCTGCAAGACCTTGTCAGTCATATTAAGAATTTTATTCTAGAATTTAGTGACCCATAAGTAACTAAGTAAGTAAGTGTTAGTTGCTCAGTCGTGCCAGATTCTTTACGACCCCATGGACTGAAGCCCACCAGGCTCCTCTGTCTGTGATATTTTCCAGGCAACGATACTGGAGTGGGTTGCCATTTCCTTTTCCAGGGGATCTTCCCAACCCAGGAATCAAACACGGGTCTCCTGCACTGCAGGCAGATTCTTTACCAGTTGAGCTACAATGACCCATATGTATGTGTAGTAATTTCCCATTGAAACATAAAATGTCTCTGTAGAGTCCTCCTCCTTTTAGATTCTTGTTTAGAAAATTTTAGGGTCATTAAATTTTGATTGATTATTTACATAAGCACAGCAAGAATTGTGATTGACTATAAGACCTTTTTAAGTTTGCTTTGCTGGAACTTTCTGTAAAGAATCTCAGATTATGTGGATATCATTTTCCTAGTGCCATTTATTGAAGACTGCCTTTCCCCATTGAATGGTCTTGATACCCTTGTCAAAAACCATTTCACCACATGTGGGAGGATTTATTTCTGGGTTCTCTATTCTTTTCCTTTAGTCCTCTTTATTCAGTACACTGTTTTTTCCCCATAGTTATTTTTTTACTTGTGATGAGAGCTTTTAAGATCTACTCTCTTAGTAGCACACTTTGATTATGGTAGCATTGTGAAAGGCATGTGCACCAGACAATTAAGAAAATAGTTTTATTCAGTCTTTTGCAATAGCCAGAACCTTCATTAATAACAAGCATCTCAAATACCTATCATAGAAAAGGAAGGAAATTTGGGATTTGTAGAAGTATTATTTTATGTATTATGCAGAATTACTCAACCATAAAGAAAGATTGCATTTGAGTCAGTTCTAGTGAGTTAGCTGAACCTAGCACTTATTTTCAGAGAAGGCAGTGGCAACCCACTCCTGTACTCTTGCCTGGAGAATCCCAGGGACGGGGGAGCCTGGAAGGCTGAGTCCATAGGGCTGCACACAATCGGACACAACTGAAGTGATTAAGCAGCAACCGTACCTGTTTTACAGCATGAAGTAAATCAGAAAAATAAATATAGTGCATTAACTCATATATATGGAATCTAGAAAAATGATATGGATGAACCTATTTACAGGGAAGGAATGGAGATGCAGATATAGAGAACAGACTTGTGGACACAGTGGAGGAAGGAAAAGGTGGGAAGAGTGATTAAAGTAGCATCACATGTATACACTACCAAGTGTAAAACTGAGAGCTGTCTGAGATATATGTCTGGAGTTGCTGCTGTGTATGCCATTTGGGATGCTTTAATTTCAACACCTAGAAATCTTCTCAACTAGTTGTCCTACTGCTAAATCACAATAGATGGTTCAGCTAGTCCTTAATGAACAAAAAGGTGACCATATGGGAAATGGACTTATATTGTTCAAAGGAGAAATAATGCCTATTGTATTGTATATTAGATAAGCAAGGGAGTCAGCATGAATTTTATGTAGGCCATGTGAAAGGACAGAGATGTGTCATATTCAAGGGCAAGGTGGTCCTTTGAAGTTAGTTGTTCTGGACACAAAAATAATGAGGGTGATTTCGTAATCATCCCTGTTTCCTTGGAGCATAGGGTTCAGGTAAAGTTCAACATTGTCACTATACTTAAGTTGACCCCTTTTCTTTGTCAGAATTTGGATTAAAATATTAATACTATCCTGGATTTTGAACAGATAATGATTCACTTTTTAAAGATATTTATTTAGGTGTTTGAATAGGAGAAAAAACCCTGCTTTGGCTTAAATAGTTACATTCCTTTTTAATCATGCTATAATTTGTTTTTTCCAACTAAATACATTCAACATACAACCAGTTATGTACTTAAGTAACTCTGTTTGCCTTGCAAGATAATATTTTGTGTGTGACTCAGAAGACAGTTGGATTTTTTTAATGTGCTTAGATGACATAATTATTGGGCTTCCCTGGTGGCTCAGAGGTTAAAGCGTCTGCCCCCAGTGTGGGACACCCGGGTTCGATCCCTGGGTCGGGAAGATCCCCTGGAGAAGGAAATGGCAGTCCACTCCAGTATTCTTGCCTGGAGAATCCCAGTAGGTTACAGCCCACAGGGTTCCAAAGAGTCGGACACGAGGTTTACAGTATAAAGTTTGTTCCAAAACCTGTATCTCCATTTTGATTGTTGAGATAATCTCACAAATAATGATGTGTGAAAGTGAAAGTAAAAGTCAGGCAGTTGTGTCTGACTCTTTGTGACCCCATGGACTATACAGTCCATAGAATTTTCTAGGCCAGAATACTGGAGTAGTACCCTCTCCCTTCTCCATGGAATCTTCCCAACCCAAGGATCAAACCCATGTCTCCCACATTGCAGGCAGATTCTTTACCAGCTGAGCCACAAAGGAAGCCCAGGAATACTGGAGTGGGTAGCCTATCCCTTCCTCAGTGGATTTTCCTGACTCAGGAATCAAATCGAAGTCTCCTGCATTGCAGGTGGATTCTTTACCAACTGAGCTATCACCCTGTCATTTAAATTATTCTTGGGCTTTTCCTTATGTGTTATGAAGATTACTTTTGGATATACTCTTAAAAATAGAACCTTAATATTTGGGATGAGAAAAAATCAAAACCAGTCTTGTTTGGAATGATTCATCTAAAATCCAAAGAGCTATAAAACATCCATAATTATATGAAAAAATTAGAAATTTTGAATTTTTTTATAGTTTCTTGGGTTTTAGATGAATCATTTTTAAAAAGTCTGGTTTTGACTTTTTCTTCTCTCCAATATTAAAGTTCTATTTTTAGAGATAGTCCAAAAGTAATCTTCATAACACATAAGGAAAAGTCCAAGAATAATTTAAATGACAGGGCTATAACGAAAGAATATGATTGCATAGTTAGGAAGTGTGCATTTAATAGGAAGAAAAGAGCCACTTCTGACAGTAAAAAAAAAGTTCAAGAACAATTTAAATGGCAGGGCTACAACAGAAGAATATAGCTGTGTAGTTAGAAAATGTGTCTTTAATAGGAAAAAAAAAAAGCCACTTCTGATAGTAAGAACATTTTTTCAGTGTTTCAAGGATAGGCTTTTGGCTTTTATTTACCCTTTTTATTTTATTTTATTTGCTTGACTATCTGTTTTATTGGGGTGAGGTGCACCACAAAGATGATGTAAACAAAAAAAAAAGGACAAAGTCCGAGAAACAAAAATAAAAACAGAAACCTACCCAATAAGTGTCACATGGCAAAGATGCTTGCTCCTTAGAAGAAAAGCTATGACAAACTTAGACAGAGTACTAAAAAGCAGAGACATCATTTTGCAGACAAAGATCCGTATAGGCAAAGCTATGGTTTTTAAAATTGAGGTATATTTATTCTCAGACGGTTAAGCGTCTGTCTACAATGTGGGAGACCTGGGTTCAATCCCTGGGTCAGGAAGATCCCCTGGAGAAGGAAATGGGAATCCACTCCATTACTCTTACCTGGAAAATCCCATGGACTGAGAAGCGTGGTAGGGTACAGTCCATGGGGTCGCAAAGAGTCAGATATGACTGAGCGACTTCACTTCACTATTGGACAGGGATATACACGGATCTTAAATGTATATTTTTAATAGACACTTTAAGCTTTATATTGGAATATAGCTGATTAATAATGTTGTGACAGGTGACCAACAAAGGGACTCAGTCATACATGAACAGGTATACATTCTCCCCAACCTCCCTGCCATCCAAGTGAAGTCGCTCAGTCGTGTCTGACTCTTTGCGACCCCGTGGACTGTAGCCCACCATGCTCCTCTGTCCATGGGATTTTCCAGGCAAGGGTACTGGAGCTGTCTCTTATACACATCTCTACCTGCTCAGCTAAATAACTGCCTTCTACAAAGACTAATTACCTGCTAATGTCTCTAGTCATCCAGCCACTGGTCAAGGTACTAGACATGGGATTTGTGTTGGTAGGGTACAGTCCATGGGATTTTCCAGGCAAGGGTACTGGAGTGGGTTGCCATTTCCTTCTCCAGAGGATCTTCCCGACCCAGGGATCGAACCCAGGTCTCCCGCATTGTAAGGAAGACACTTTACCCTCTGAGCCACCAGGGAAGTCCAAGCTGTCATATAATATTCAGCAGTTCCCTATGCTATACAATGTCTCAGACGGTAAAGTGTCTGTCTACAATGCGGGAGACCTGGGTTTGATTCCTGGGTTGGGAAGATTCTCTGGAGAAGCAAATAGCAACCCCTTCCGGTACTCTTGCCTAGAAAATCCCGTGGACAGAGGAGCCTGGTATCCATGGGGTCACAAAGAGTCGGACATGACTGAGTGACTTCACTTTATGCTATACAATAGGACTTTGTTGGATATTCATTTTGCTTTACAATATTATATTGGTTTCTGCCATATAACAACACAAATCAGCCCTAATTAAACATATATCACCTCCCCCTTGAGCCTCCATCCCCTCCCCCTATCCCACTCCTCTAGTTTATCACAGTGACCAGGCTAGACTCCCTGTGTTATATAGCAGCTTTTCACCAGGTGTCTATTATACACATGGTAGTGTATATATGTTGATGCTACATTCTCTATTTTTCCCACTTTTTCCTTCCCTCACTGTGTCTATAAATCCATTCTTTATATTGTTTTTCTAGACTCCATATATATGCATTAATATACTATATTTGTTTTTCTCTTTCTAACTTACCTATTAAACAGGTGCTAGGTTCATCCTACTCACTAGAACTGACTCGATGTGTTCTTTTTTATGGTTGAGTAATATTTCATTGTGTATATGCACTGCATCTTTATTCATCTGTCAATGGACATCTAGGTTGTTTCCATGTCCTGGACTTTGTAAATAGTGCTGCTATGAACATTGGGGTGTATGTCCTTTTCAGTTATGGCTTTCTCAGGGTATGCCCAGTAGTAGAATTGCTGAGTCATGTGGTAGTTTTATTCCTAGGTTTTTGAGAAATCTCCTTACTGTGGTCCATAGAGGCTACACCAATTTATGCTCCTACCAACAGTACAATAGGGTACCCTTTTTTCTACATCCTCTCCAGCATTTATTGTTTGTATATTTTTTGATAATGGCCATTCTGACTGGTGTGAGGTGATGCCTCATTGTAGTTTTGATTTCCATTCTCTAATAATTAGTGATGTTGAAGGCAATGGCAACCCACTCCAGTACTCTTGCCTGGAAAAATCCCATGGATGGAGGAGCCTGGTAGGCTGCAGTCCATAGGGTTGCCATGAGTCAGACACGACTGAGCGATTTCACTTTAACTTTTCTCTTTCCTGCATTGGAGAAGGAAATGGCAACCCACTCCAGTGTTCTTGCCTGGAGAATCTGAGGGACTGGGAAGCCTGGTGGGCTGCCATCTATGGGGTTGCACAGAGTAGGGCACGACTGAAGTGACTTAGCAGCAGCAGCAGAACGTCTTTTAATGTGTTTATTGCGCATCTGAATGTCTCCTTTGGAAAAGTCTCTTTAGGTCTTCTTTGCATTTTTTTATTGGGCTGTTTTTCTGATATTGAGCTCTATGAGCTATTTATTCACTTTGAAGATTAATCCTTTTTTAAGTTGTTTCATTTGCAATTATTTTCTCCCATTCTGAGGATTGTCTTTTAATCTTATTTATGGTTTCCTTTCCTATGCAAAAGCTTTTAAATTTGATTACGTCTGATTTGTTTAGTTTTGTTTTTATTTCCATTACTCTAGGAGGTGGGTCAAAGAGGATCTTGCTTTCATTTATGTCAAAGAGTCTACTACCTATGTTTTCCTTTAAGAGGTTTATACGTTCTGGCCTTATATTTAAGTCTTTTGTCCATTTCGAGTTTGTTTTTGTGTATGGTATTAGGAAGTGTTCTACTTTGGTCCTTTTACATGTGCCTGTCCAGTTTTCCCAGTGTCACTTATTGAAGAGGCTTTTCTCCATTGTGTATTCTTACCTCCTTTGTCAAAGGTAAGGTGCCCATAGGTGTATGGGTTTGTCTCTGGGCGTTTTATCTTGTCCCATTGGTCTATATTTCTGTTTTTGTGCCAGTACCATACTCTCTTGAGGAATTTGGCTTTGTAGTTTAGTCTGAAATCAGGAAGGTTGATTACTCCAGCTCTGTTTTTCTTTGTCAAGATTCCTCTGGCTATTTAGAATCTCTTGTTTTCCCATATAGATTGTCAAATGTTTAGTTCTAGTTCTATGAAAAATACCATTGGTAGTTTGTTAGGGATTGCATTGAATCTGTTTGTTGCTTTGGGTAGTATAGTAATTTTCAAAATACCGATTCTACAATCGAAGAACATGGTATATCTATCCATCTCTTTGTGTCATCTTAGACTTCTTACATCATTGTCTTATAGTTTTTTGCATACAGGTCCTTTGTCTCTTTCAGTTCAGGTCAGTCGCTCAGTCGTGTCTGACTCTTTGCGACCCCATGAATTGCAACACACCAGGCTTCCCTGTCCATCACCAACTCCCGAAGTTCACCCAAACTCATGTTCATCGAGTCCGTGATGCCATCCAGCCATCTCATCCTCTGTTGTCTCCTCCTTCTGCCCCCAATCCCTCCCAGCATCAGGGTCTTTTCCAATGAGTCAACACTTCACATGAGGTGGCCAAAGTATTAGAATTTCAGCTTTAGCTTCAGTGCTTCCAATGAACACCCAGGACTGATCTCCTTTAGAATGGACTGGTTGGACTCCTTGCAGTCCAAGGGACTCTCAAGAGTCTTCTCCAACACCACAGTTCAAAAGCATCAATACTTCGGTGATCTGCATTCTTCACAGTCCAACTCTCACATCTGTACATGACCACTGGAAAAACCATAGCCTTGACTAGACGGACCTTAGTTGGCAAAGTAATGTCTCTGCTTTTGAATATGCTATCTACGTTGGTCATAACCTTCCTTCCAAGGAGTAAGCGTCTTTTAATTTCATGGCTGTAATCACCATCTGCAGTGATTTCGGACCCCAAAAAGATAGATTGTGACACTGTTTCCACTGTTTCCCCATCTATTTGCCATGATCTTAGTTTTCTGAATATTGAGCTTTAGGCCAACATTTTCACTCTCCTCTTTCACTTTCATCAAGAGTCTCTTTAGTTTCTCTTCACTTTGTGACATAAGGTTGGTGTCATCTGCATATCTGAGGTTATTGATATTTCTCCCGGCAATCTTGATTCCAGCTTGTGTTTCTTCCAGCCCAGCGTTTCTCATGATGTACTCTGCATATAAGTTAAATAAGCAGGGTGACAATATACAGCTTTGACGTACTCTTTTTCCTATTTGGAACCAGTCTGTTGTTCCATGTCCAGTTCTAACTGTTGCTTCCTGACCTGCATGTAGGTTTCTCAAGAGCCAGGTGAGGTGGTCTGGTATTCCCATCTCTTTCAGAATTTTTCACAGTTTATTGTGATCCACACAGTCAAAGGCTTTGGCAGTCAATAAAGCAGAAATAGATGTTTTTCTGGAACTCTCTTGCTTTTTTGATGATCCAGCAGATGTTGCCTATTTGATCTCTGCTTCCTCTGCCTTTCCTAAAACCAGCTTGAACATCTGGAAGTTCATGGTTCACGTATTGCTGAAGCCTGGCTTGGAGAATTTTGAGCATTACTTTACTAGCGCATGAGATGAGTGCAATTGTGCGGTACTTTGAGCTTTCTTTGGCATTGCCTTTCTTTGGGATTGGAATGAAAACTGACCTTTTCCAGTCCTGTGGACACTGCTGAGTTTTCTAAATTTGCTGGCATATTGAGTGTAGCACTTTCACAGCATCATCTTTCAGGCTTTGAAATAGCTTAACTGGAATTCCATCACCTCCACTAGCTTTATTTGTAGTGATGCTTTCTAAGGCCCATTTGATTTCACATTCCAAGATGTCTGGCTCTAGGTGACTGATCACACCATCATGATTATCTTGGTCATGCAGATCTTTTTTGTACAGTTCTTCTGTATATTCTTGCCACCTTTTTAATATTTTCTGCTTCTGTTAGGTTCATACTATTTCTTCCTTTATTGAGCCCATCTTTGCATGAAATATTCCCTTGGCATCTCTAATTTTCTTGAAGAAATCACTAGTCTTTCCCATTCTGTTGTTTTCCTCTATTTCTTTGCATTGATTGCTGAGGAAGGCTTTTTTTATCTCTCCTTGCTATTCTTTGGAACTCTGCATTCAGATGCTTATATCTTTCCTTTTCTCTTTTGCTTTTCACTTCTCTTCTTTCCACAGCTATTTGTAAGGCCTCCTCAGACAGCCATTTTTCTTTTTTGAATTTCATTGTCTTGGGGATGGTCTTGATCCCTATCTCCTGTACAGTGTCATGAACTTCCATCTATAGTTCATCAGGCACTCTATCAGATCTAGCCCCTTAAATCTATTTCTCACTTCCACTGTATAATCATAAGTGATTTTATTTAGATCATACCTGAATGGTCTAGCGGTTTTCCCTTCTTTCTTCAATTTAAGTCTGAATTTGGCTTAATGGGGATGAATTAGGATGGACTGGTTGGATCCCCTTGCAGTCCAAGGCACTCTCAAGAGTCTTTTCCAACACCACAGTTCAAAAGCATGAATTCATTGGTGCTCAGCCTTCATTATGGTCCACTTCTCACATCTCTATGTGATTACTGGAAAAACCATAGGTTTGACTATATGGACCTTTGTCAACCAAGTAATGTCTCTGCTTTTTAATATGCTGTCTAGGTTGGTCATAGCTTTTCTTCAAAGGAGGAAGCGTCTTTTAATTCCATGGTCGCAGTCACCATCTGCAATGATTTTGGAGCCCAAAAATATGAAGTCTGACA
>SJYT01044335.1:0-28087 GCA_006410635.1 Cephalophus harveyi | reverse complement strand
AAATAAAGTCTGGCACTGTTTCCACTGTTTCCCCATCTATTTCCCATGAAGTGATGGGACCAGATGCCATGATCTTCGTTTTCTGAATGTTGAGCTTTAAGCCAACTTTTTCGCTCTCCTCTTTCACTTTCATCAAGAGGCTTTTTAGTTCCTCTTCACTTTCTGCCATAAGGGTGGTATCATCTGCATATCTGAGGTTATTGATATTTCTCCCAGCAATCTTGACTCCAGCTTGTGCTTCCTCCAGCCCAGTGTTTCTCATGCTGTACTCTACATATAAGTCATGTTCAAATAACCACAATTACCAAAGGAAGACAATGTCTTGCACTTTGATATGCTGATTTCTGTTACATGTAGGGACTCTGGGAATCAGACTCTGAGACAGAATTAGAGCAAGCATGCATGATATTTTAAGCTATCCTCTTGGCATCAATACCTTTGATAGGAAGGGGAAGAAATAAGATTGGGAAGAGGAAGTCATCAAGCTACAAAGCATTCTCAAAACCTTTAGGTGGCCCCATGAGAAGGGCAGGAACAAGACTGGCTTTCAGGAATTATTTAGAGAAGAAAAGTTATGACCAACCTAGATAGCATATTCAAAAGCAGAGACATTACTTTGCCGACTAAGGTCCGTCTAGTCAAGGCTATGGTTTTTCCTGTGGTCATGTATGGATGTGAGAGTTGGGCTGTGAAGAAGGCTGAGTGCCAAAGAATTGATGCTTTTGAACTGTGGTGTTGGAGAAGACTCTTGAGAGTCCCTTAGACTGCAAGGAGATCCAACCAGTCCATTCTGAAGGAGATCAGCTCTGGGATTTCTTTGGAAGGACTGATGCTAAAGCTGAAACTCCAGTCCTTTGGCCACCTCATGCGAAGAGTTGACTCATTGGAAAAGACTCTGATGCTGGGAGGGATTGGGGGCAGGAGAAGAAAGGGATGACAGAGGATGAGATGGCTGGATGGCATCACTGACTCGATGGGTGTGAGTCTGAGTGAACTCCGGGAGATGGTGATGGACAGGGAGGCCTGGCGTGCTGTGATTCACAGGGTCGCAAAGAGTCGGACACGACTGAGCGACTGAACTGAACTGAACTGAATACCTCTATACTCCCACATGGATCAGTCTTTGAATCTGAGATATCCTGAGAAGGGGCATGACCTCGGGTGAGTGGCTTTCTAGAGCTCAGGCAATCCCTGAAAGGACCTATAGCTGGGGTTTCAATTTCTTCATTAAGGGGAGATTGGTATAGTCCATGACAACGTGTACTTCACGAGTCATGTGTCACATTATTCCTCATCCTATGTTGCTGTTGTTTAATTGCTAAGTCATGTCTGAGTCTTTTGCAGCCCTATGGACTGCAGCCCACCAGGCTCCTCTGTCCATGGGACTTCCCAGGCAAGAATACTGGAGTGAGTTGCCATTTCCTTCTCCAAGGGGTCTTCCTAACTCAGGGATTGAACCTTGTCTCTTGCATTGGCAGGTGGATTCCTTACCACTGAGCCACCAGAGAAGTTCCATCCTATGCTTATGCTTATGCATAAGACCTCCTTAGAAAACTCATGGCAGTACTATACATCTCTTTCTATATATACATCAGATTGCACCAATAGTGTTCTCCTTATAATTCCCCACCATCTATCCTCACATGATGAATTCCTTATTCACATTTCACCCAATCAGTGATTTGAAGGTAGTTGCCATACTGCCTTCAAATATTCAAAACTTTTCTTTTACTGGTGCACTATCCTTGACTCCAGTAAGTTTCTTAAGATTAAAACAATTTCTCAGTCCTTCTTTATCTTACTCTCCTCTAGTTGTATTCTTATTTAAAGAAGCCCTTCATAAAAGTAGTAATGGAGGAGGCAATGGCACCCCACTCCAGTACTCTTGCCTGGAAAATCCCATGGACAGAGGAGTCTGGTGGGCTGCAGTCCATGGGGTCGCTAAGAGTTGGACACGACTGAGTGACTTCAATTTCACTTTTCACTTCCATGCATTGGAGAAGGAAATGGCAACCCACTCCAGTGTTCTTGCCTGGAGAATCCCAGGGACGGGGGAGCCTGGTGGGCTGCCGTCTATGGGGTCTCACAGAGTTGGACACGACTGAAGCGACTTAGCAGCAGCAGCAGCAGGACTACACTATCTGTGAAAATATAGTCATGTGTCCACTTAGAGCACATTTTGGGCACTAAACAAGTATTTTGGCCTTCATTTGAACTATGTATAGAGCATACTGTGAAGCAGTAGGTAAGGAAAAAAAAGAAGGGAGTATACATATGAATATATCAAATGAAAATATTAAAATACACAATTTTAAGATTTAAGAATATTTGGTTTGGCACAATAAGAGACAAAGCAAGAAGGGGGTCTTTGTTGGCTGTTTACTCTTCTATCTAAAAGAGTTCTTTAAAACGAAATAATCTAATTTTTGCTACTCAGCTTGCTCCATAAGCACTGGGACTCCTCAGTTCTCACCATCTTCCATATCCTGGTTCTGAATAGCTTGCTCTGCCTATATTACATTCTACCTCACACCAATCTCTCACTTTGAACCTTTGAACTCCTTGGTCACTTATGATCTCACCTCACCCCTTGGACAAACGAATTGGTACCAATTTACTTTCCTCCTTAGTAATTTCAATTTTCCTCTGGCTACATTTAAAAGACAATAAGTCTAAGCCTCCCTGGTGGCTCAGTGATATATAATTCACCTGCCAATGCTAGAGATGCAAGTTCAATCCCTCAGTCGAGACAAACCCTTGGAAAAGAAAATGGCAATCCACTCCAGTATTCTTGCCTGTGAAATCCCATGGATAGAGAAGCCTGGCGGGCTATAGTCCATAGAGTTGCAAAGAGCCTTAGGGACTAAACAACAACAGCAACAAGCTCCAGGAAGGCAGGGACTACACTGTTTGGCTCACCACTTTATGTCTGGTTTCTAGGATGGTGCTTGGCATCGCGGAGATGCTCAGTGAGTTTTGGCCAATCAGGAGAGACCTCACAGAGTGGCTGACAAATATCTGCATCTTCTGGTCTGTACTTGGGACCCTGTCTCAGATGACCCCATGAACTTGTCCCTTACCAAGCCTATATCACAGGAGATTCAAATTAAAATGGTGAGACACTGTCTTTTCAGTGAAAGTCACTCAGTTGTGTCTGACTCTTTGTGACCCCTTTGGAATTCTCCAGACCAGAATACTAGAGTGAGCAGCTGTTCCCTTCTCCAGGGGATCTTTCCAACCCAGAGATCGAACCCAGGTCTCCCTCATTCAGGTGGATTCTTTACTAGTTGAGCCGCCAGGGAAGCTCATCTTTTCAGAGGACTCCGCATCTTCCAGAATTCTCAGTCCTGGAGAATAAGCAGTTAACTCTGGGGAAGGGAGAAAGGAGAAGACAACAGAGGGACAGTCTTCATTCAGGGGCATCTGCTTCCCCAAATGAAACATTTGGAAGTTTTTTGAGTGCTCGGGAGTGGGGCTTTAAAATGCAACATGTGAAGTGAAGTTATTTAAATTCTGATCTAACTGTGTGGCCTATCTTCACGCCTGCATTAAAATGGTTCAGACTTTGACCATCCACCCCCATCATTCTGTTTGGATTAGCCGAGGGCTCCACTTGTGTGGTACGTTTTAATTTTGTCTGACACAGTGTTCCCATCCCATCCTCCCTCAAGTAGGTCTGGGGGAAAAATGTACTTAGCTGAGAATTCACAATCTCTGCTTTTTTGTGCTTCCAAGGAAACTTAACAGGAAATGGATTTGCTTTGCCATATTTAGGATAGCTTGGAGTGCAGATTCACAAAGAATTTTCCTTGAGCTACGTTTTACACAGAAAACTCAATGACAGATGCAAAGAAAAAGTGATTTCACTGTCCAAACCCAGGACACTTAGAGAGCGTGATTAAAGCTTTCCATATGATAGCTGCGGGAACTGATTACTGGTGAGGGAAGAGGTTATTCGAAACCGCATAGTGATTGTTTAAGAATCAGGACTGGAATACAGGTCTCCTGCCACTATGAAGCTTGAGATAGAAATTAAGCTAAAACATACTCAATGGAGCCCTTTCATGAAAGGACTTCCATTTTTTAACTCCACCATTCCAGTTCCCAATGCAATGACCAAAAATAGTATTTCTCAGGTGTTGTCACCTGGNAGAGGCTATTCGAAACCGCATAGTGATTGTTTAAGAATCAGGACTGGAATACAGGTCTCCTGCCACTATGAAGCTTGAGATAGAAATTAAGCTAAAACATACTCAATGGAGCCCTTTCATGAAAGGACTTCCATTTTTTAACTCCACCATTCCAGTTCCCAATGCAATGACCAAAAATAGTATTTCTCAGGTGTTGTCACCTGGATCCTGTTGTGTTGGGGATGAGTTTCTGTAACAATGTCAAGAATGTGGGCTAGAGGAATCATCACTGGTTCTATAAAAGTAAGGATAGGAAGTGAAAGTGAAAGTTGCTCAGTTGTATCCCACTCTTTGCGACCCCATGGACTAAACAGTCCATAGAATTCTCCAGGCCAGAATACTGGAGTGAGTAGCCTTTACTTTCTCCAGGGGATCTTCCCAACCCAGGGATCAAATACAGGTCTCCCACATTGCAGGCAGATTCTTTCCCTGCTGAGCCACAGGGGAACTCCAAGAAAGGTAAGATCAATTAGTCTAGATTTATAAGACTCATAGGATGCTATTCTCTATAGGCTAGAGATTTTCTTTTGTCCCTCTTTAACAGAAGAGCAACTGAACTGAAGATCTGGCAACAGAGAAATTGTGAACAGCAACTTTTACCTTGCGTTGTTTCTGCTCTAGAGAAACAGTGAAACACAATTGCTGTACTGCAGTAGTAACCGACAGAGCTTCTACCCAGTTTTATCCAGGATCTTGTCCAGGACAAGACATGTGCTTCACTCATGCTGTAGCTGCTGCTGCTGCTGCTGCTAAGTTGCTTCAGTCCTGTCCGACTCTATGCAACCCCATAGACAGCAGCCCACCCGGCTCCCCCACATGCTGTAGGGAAACAGCTTTAAAGTCATCAGAAGGCAGGCGTGGATGTGCATTCAGTTCAGTTCAGTTCAGTTGCTCAGTCATGTCTGATTCTTTGCGACCCCATGAATCGCAGCACGCCAGGCCTCCCTGTCCATCACAAACTCCCGGAGTTCACTCAAACTCATGTCCATTGAGTCAGTGATGCCATCCAGCCATCTCATCCTCTTGCCAAGTTTTCCAAATTTGCTGGCATATTGAGTGCAGCACTTTCACAGCATCATCTTTCAGGATTTGAAATAGTGCACCTGGAATTCCATCACCTCCACTAGCTTTGTTAGTAGTGATGCTTTCTAAGGCCCACTTGACTTCACATTCCAGGATGTCTGGCTCTAGCGTGTGAGATGAGTGCAATTGTGTGGTAGTTTGAGCATTCTTTGGCATAGGATGTGCATTAGCTACCTACAATTTTGTAAGGCAGCAACAAAAAAGGAAGAAAGGCAAAGGAAAAAATAAAAAGGTGAGAAGATGAATTTGAAAAAGTTTTCTGGAATAGTCCAGGGTGTGCTTTGAGTTTTTCTACCAATGGTCCATTGATAAGTCATACCTGCAGGCTATGGTCTATCTCAGTCCCAGATGCAATTGTATGATAAAAGGACATCAACCCCACTGTGGTGGGAGGAGAGAAAATGTTGAGAATTAAATGGGGCTTCTAGCAGTACTCTTGCCTGGAACATCTTATGGACAGAGGAGCCTGGTAGGCTGCAGTCCATAGAGTCGTGGAGCGTCAGATGTGACTAAACAACTTCACTTTCACTTTTCACTTTCATGCGTTGGAGAAGGAAATGGCAACCCACTCCAGTGTTCTTGCCTGGAGAATCCCAGGGATGGGGGAGCATGGTGGGCTGTCGTCTATGGGGTCGCACAGAGTCACACATGACTGAAGCAACTTAGCAGCAGCAGCAGCAGCAGCAGAAGGAAAATCCAGATACCAAGGATGACACAGCACAGGTCGATAAAGACCCTATGCTGTACAACGGGAGCTTGGTAGTGCCCCCTTAGCCTCCAAGTTAGGCTGAATTATTCTGATTAAATAGCAGTATCTATATTAACCACTGTTTCAGTTTATTTGAGTGCCCTTCAACACATTAGGAAACACGAATGTATTAGGGATTTTATATGCATTGTATCTGATCCCAAGTGCAATCTTGAAATGCAAATATTATCACTGGATGTTCTGCAGAAAAGGACAATGGAGATTCACAAAAGTATAGTATTTAGCCCTAGGTCACGTGGCTGAGTAGCTGTAAGATAATGGTGGCTAAGAGCATAGACTCTGGAGAAAAAATATCTGGCTTCAAGTATTACCTTTGCTGCTTATTATAGGGAGTTGGGGACAGGCAGAACCTCTAAGATGTTCCCAAACAATCCCACTTCCTGGTAGTTGTAGCTGTGTGTAATCCCCTCCCTTTGAATAACTTGCTTCTAACCAGGAGAATACGGCAACACAGGACAGTTGTTATTTTGGTGATTAGGTAACACAATATTGTGATTTCCATCTTCTCAGCACTTTCTTGATGGCTTTGAAGAAGCAAGTTGCCATGTGGGAGAAATGAGGCTGACCTCTAGCCAACAGCTTGTGTTAGACAGTGGGAAGTTGAATTTTGCCAATAGTTGTGTGAATCAACCTAGAAACAGATCCTTCCCCAGTCAAACCCACTCATGAGGACACTTTGATTGCTGTCTTATGGGAAACTGTGAAGCAGAAAACCCAGATATGCCATGTCCTGTTTCCTGACTCAAGAAAATGTAAGATAGTATGTATTATTTTGATCCTGTACATTTGAAGGTAATTAGTTAAACAGCAAAAGATAGCCAACTCAAGGAGCATGGGCAGGTTACTTCACTTCCCTTTGCCTCAGTTTCTTATCTTTAAATAGAGAGATAAATAATGATGCCTATTTCAGTGGGTTGCTGGGAGATTCTGTGATATTATACACATAAAGTCTGACATTGGGGAAATGCCTAAGTGTTAAAGTTGCAAAGCTGAGGAGGCTTTCAGCTTTGCAGAGTTGCGAAGGTTGCTGCTCCAGCTCTTCTCCCTACAGCATCTCTCTTGCCCCCTGCCAGTCTGTTATAGGAATCTTTAATATCTACTTCACAACTCATTCATGGGTTTGTGTGTTATCCTTACCACGCTAAATTTGCCTTGTTCCCGACTCAGTGTTGTCTAATTTGCTCAATCCATTCTTAACCTCAAACCAAACAGGGAATTAGCTTCTCCACTTTCCTGCTCAGCATCCTATCTTGGGTCCCTGTTTTCCTTGACCTCTGACCTCCTATGCCCACATTAATTCATGCTATTTCACTGGGCCACATTCCTGAACTTGAACCATTGAGATCTATATGTGGACCTCGGAAAGCCAGAGAGTACAATGACTCAGGATGAGAAAATGTGTCCTCTCGTTTCACTTCTTCCTTAAGTTGATTAACTATTTTCTGCATTTTAGTTGATCATATATGGGAATTATAATATCTATGTCACAGAGAGCACAGCTTTAAATGCAAAAAGGAAGATAGGATGATTGTTATGATGAATGCTAATCTTTCCCTTCCACTCTTTGGCTCTGCTATTTGCTGCAAATAACTTCAACCATGAAAAGCACCAGACTGCTACTTTCTTTTGGCCATGAACTCTATTTTGCTCTGACTTGTTTCCTCCTGCAAGTGTTATTTCTATTTGAGGAAAAAATTAGCCAATTTCAGAGAGATAAGACCTACCAGTTCCCTGGATGTAGCTTGTGCTCCTGGGGTAAAGAGTCAGCCTGTCTTAGATTTTTTTCCAGCCCTTCCTCGTGTTGCATTTCCACACCTCAATCACAGGAACCCTTCCCTCCCCTCCTAGCTTTGCTCCAGGTACCTGCTTGTTAAGACTTCAAGGCTACAGACATATATAGCCACCAATGTCCCAGATTTCCCAGTTTGATCAACTCTGTTGTCATGCATTTTTTTTTTAACTTCCCTATAGGCAACCCAAGGCTTTGTTGCTTCATCTATACAGTGTGGTTAGAATCCCTATTTTGGAGAATAACTATAATGTACATAAAATGTCTAGTACATGGACACTTAGTGTAGGGAGTATTAAAACCTTAAATAAAGGTCATGGAAAACTAGATTGGTGTTTATCTTTGTAAAGTGTTTACTAGGCACATATTGATGAATTTCAAGAAATCATTTGCCCTATTTTTTTATTCCCATGAAACCAGATGTTCTCCAAGTTGTCAATAACACTGTGAGAATAGCTGAGGTCACTGCTGTGTGGGCTGAAAGAAAAGATATGCACTTTGGACTGACCTGGGCTTTAATCTCAGCTCAGCCATGGAACAACACCTTGCTTCAAGGTCAGTGTGTGACCTTGGCAAGCTCCTTACACATTTGGTTTCCTCATCTGTACATTTGTGATAACAGCACCCACCTGGCACGGATTTTGTATACATGAGCCATATGTCATGTACTAGGCACTCAATATGTTAGCTCCCTGTCCGTCACAAGTAGTTTTTCCAAGGTAATCCATTTTTTCTCACTGAAGATAGTCTTTGCCTTATTTTTCCTGATGAGGGGTTTTGCAATGTGAAATGTTCCTGCCTGAAAGCTGCTTAAGGTTAGGTATGACTTAAAATATCAATGACCCATCCCCCTCACCAACCTGCTTCCTGCATAACCCTACACTCCTTTCTCATCTAGAAAAATCTTTCTTCAAAATTCAAAAGGCCAAGGGGTCTTCTGAGGGAAGCTAGATCCCTTTAAATTCTGCCAGAGAACTTTCCCACAAAGAGGAAATTCTACAAATACCCGGATGACATCACCAAGAAAAGGCCCTTGTTTCCCCAGGGCCCAGCCTCTCTGGAAGATGACAAGGGTTAGGGAGAGAGAAAGCCCGGGCCACTTGTCGGATTTGGCAAGCAGCAGCCAACAGCTGGTCAGGCGGGTTAATGAGCCCTGCACTCTGCTCTCCTCCAGCCTTTACTGGCAAAGGCAGAGGCAGGCGACTCCGGCCTGCTTTTCTCTTTCTATTAACAAAGCGCGATGTCATCGGATTACCTTGGCCAGGGGCCAGGCCTGCTCGCCATTTGCCTGCCTCTGTGTTGCCATGGCAATGGCGATGCGCCTTTTGCCAAGGCAGCAGCTGGTGGATGGGTAGCGATGACCTGCCAAGCAGATTTACTAGCTCCGAAGTGCAGACCCTTCTCTGATAAGTAAGAGAAGAGGAAAGTTCGAGACTCAGACGAGAGGGCGGGGCTTTCTGCACCTTTTGACCCATCCGCTCGATTTTAATTGTCCAAGAATAGATGATAATTCTCCTACGTTTATCCAGATGCCCATCCGCTCAGCTCATCGGCCAGTCTCGTCTCATCTTTTTCTTGCATCATCTTATTCTGAGGACAGGCAATAAACAATGTAGTCTTTGTCTTTGCTGCAAGAAACATGCTACCCACCCCCAGCATTCTGTAGCAGCATTCTGCAGGGCTTTGAGGGCGGGAAGGGGTTCCGGCCTGGAAAGAATTTCCAGAAAGGAAGAAAGGCAGTGCCCACTTTGGTAGAATCATGAGAATTTAGTAGAAAAACCTACGATGATTTTGGTCTTCACCTAGGAGGAGATTCCTAGGGAATATCTGGATCCCTGAATTTTAGGATGGATTTTTTTTCCTTTTTAAATTTTATTTCAAAAGCATTTATTAAACACCAACTGTATGTAAACTTAGTTCTAACTGAATTTCAAGCATCCATCTCCTACTATATTGGTTACTATAAGTAACCAATACTGGAACTACCCAGAAGGGGTAAGATGTCAAAAGGCAGACAAGGGGAGGTGATCAGGCTGCTTCAGGCAGAGGTGAATGTACTCCAGGACAGAGGTAGGATCTTTAAGTAGGGAGTACTTTTTACAGTTTGAGTTGGAGTAATCTCCAGGAGAAAGGAGAGGAAAAGCAGCACATCAGGGGAAGCAAGCTGCAGTTTCCTATGCATCTGAGAAATAGGCGCTGAAGAATTTGCAAGCTGTTCTAGGTGATGGAGAGCTATTAAAGGATGGTTCAGTGGTTAAGAATCTGCCTGCCAATGCAGAAGACACGGGTTCAATCCCTGGGTAGGGAAGACCCACTGGAGAAGGGCATGACAACCCACTCTAGTAATTCTTGCCTGGAGAATCTCATGGACAGAGGAACCTGGTGGGTTACAGGCCATGAGGTTGCAAAGAGTTGGACATGACTGAAGCAACTTAACACACACACAAGCCAGAGTTAAATAACTAGTTACCCTTTAGGAATGAAACTCCCTGCCCTGAGGATTGGGTTGGGGTGGAGCAAGAGATCGATGGGGTAAAAGGCTGAAAAGTGTCTGAAAAAGGGCACTGGAGGTCAATAGGGAAGAGGAAGTGGATTCAAGACCTGTTTCAACAATGGTTCAGTATTATTGGATTGGCTAAAAACTCCGTTCTGGTTTTTCGGTAACATCTTATGAAAAATTCTGAATGAACATTTTGGCCAATATCATCATAACACCTAATGCAGAGGGGAGGCCTTTCAGGCACTAGGCTCCATGTATATTTTTCTCTAGTGCACATAACTATCTCAGCCACCATCATTTCCATTAACTTCACACATATTGCATCATCAAGTCCCACTTTTCAGATGAAAAAAACTCAACTGTGGGATGTTTCTGCATCTGCACAGGGAGGGGGTAGAACTGGCAAAGCGTTGTTTTGTGGTTTTAATTCAAAGCAGCCCAATTCTAGTCTTTGGGTCCTAACCATTTTACCACACTGCCTCCTATATTCCATTCTAAGTGAGGCAAGATACATTTCTGGGCCACTGAGAGCTTATAATCTAAGACACGGTTGGGGAGCAAATTCTTTCCAAAAGGTGTGTGGTCAGTTGCTAGTCGTGTCTGGCTCTTTGTGACCCCATGGACTGTGACCGCAAGGCTCCTCTGTCCATGGAGTTTTCCAAGCACGAGTACTGGAGTGGGTTGCCATTTCCTCTTCCACAGGCCTCTTGTGTCTCCTGCATTGGCAGGCCAATTCTTGACCACTGAGCTGCCTGGGAAGCCCTGTTCTGTAAAGGGCCAGATGGTAACTATCTTAGGCTTGTGGATCATGTAGTCTTGTGGCACAGGCACTCTGTCATGGTGCTATTACAGCAGCCACAGACAATACGTAAGTGAGTGTGGCTGTGTTCCAATAAAACTTCAAGCAGGCAGCTTTGGCCTATGGGCTACAGTCTGCTAATCCCTGATGAAGGGATGAAGTATGTAGGAAAGTCTTCTTTGTGTATTAAAAAATGAAATAGCAATGGTGGGAAATCACTAAATTAGATTTGGAAGGTGATGCAGGGTAAGATTGAGGGCAGAAGGGGATGAGATGGTTGGTTGGTATCACTGGCTCAATGTACATGAGTTTGAGCAAGCTCTGGGAGACTGTGAAGGACAGGGAAGACTGATGTGCTGCAGTCCATGGGGTCACAAAGAGTGGGACATGACTCAGCAACTGAACGACAACTAGCGAGAGAGACAGAAATTTAGACCAAAGAGAACCTTAGAACTTGCAGAGTCCAAGGACTCGGATCCTGAAGAGATGACCTGAGTACCAGCAACATTCAGAAGGACTAAGGATAATGGGGCTGACTAAGGATAATGTCAGCATCTCTTAAGTGGGTGAACTTTGAAAAAGTCTACTTTCTCATCCAGGTCAACAGAGTAGAGCTTAATGAATGTTCCTGAGTAGAGTTACATAAAAGTTCAGATGAAAGCATACTGTGCTTCCTTTTATACTTATGTGAACAACCTTTGGAAGAGTATAAATCTCCTGGAATTATTTGTAGAATCATTTGGATAATCCATTTTTTCTCACTGAAGATAGTCTTTGCCTTATTTTTCCTGATGAGGGGTTTTGCAATGTTAAATATTCCTGCCTGAAAGCTGCTTAAGGTTAGGTATGACTTAAAATATCAATGACCCATCCCCCTCACCAACCTGCTTCCTGCATAACCCTACACTCCTTTCTCATCTAGAAAAATCTTTCTTCAAAATTCAAAAGGCCAAGGGGTCTTCTGAGGGAAGCTAGATCCCTTTAAATTCTGCCAGAGAACTTTCCCACAAAGAGGAAATTCTACAAATACCCGGATGACATCACCAAGAAAAGGCCCTTGTTTCCCCAGGGCCCAGCCTCCCTGGAAGATGACAAGGGTTAGGGAGAGAGAAAGCCCGGGCCACTTGTCGGATTTGGCAAGCAGCAGCCAACAGCTGGTCAGGCGGGTTAATGAGCCCTGCACTCTGCTCTCCTCCAGCCTTTACTGGCAAAGGCAGAGGCAGGCGACTCCGGCCTGCTTTTCTCTTTCTATTAACAAAGCGCGATGTCATCGGATTACCTTGGCCAGGGGCCAGGCCTGCTCGCCATTTGCCTGCCTCTGTGTTGCCATGGCAATGGCGATGCGCCTTTTGCCAAGGCAGCAGCTGGTGGATGGGTAGCGATGACCTGCCAAGCAGATTTACTAGCTCCGAAGTGCAGACCCTTCTCTGATAAGTAAGAGAAGAGGAAAGTTCGAGACTCAGACGAGAGGGCGGGGCTTTCTGCACCTTTTGACCCATCCGCTCGATTTTAATTGTCCAAAAATAGATGATAATTCTCCTACGTTTATCCAGATGCCCATCCGCTCAGCTCATCGGCCAGTCTCGTCTCATCTTTTTCTTGCATCATCTTATTCTGAGGACAGGCAATAAACAATGTAGTCTTTGTCTTTGCTGCAAGAAACATGCTACCCACCCCCAGCATTCTGTAGCAGCATTCTGCAGGGCTTTGAGGGCGGGAAGGGGTTCCGGCCTGGAAAGAATTTCCAGAAAGGAAGAAAGGCAGTGCCCACTTTGGTAGAATCATGAGAATTTAGTAGAAAAACCTACGATGATTTTGGTCTTCACCTAGGAGGAGATTCCTAGGGAATATCTGGATCCCTGAATTTTAGGATGGATTTTTTTTCCTTTTTAAATTTTATTTCAAAAGCATTTATTAAACACCAACTGTATGTAAACTTAGTTCTAACTGAATTTCAAGCATCCATCTCCTACTATATTGGTTACTATAAGTAACCAATACTGGAACTACCCAGAAGGGGTAAGATGTCAAAAGGCAGACAAGGGGAGGTGATCAGGCTGCTTCAGGCAGAGGTGAATGTACTCCAGGACAGAGGTAGGATCTTTAAGTAGGGAGTACTTTTTACAGTTTGAGTTGGAGTAATCTCCAGGAGAAAGGAGAGGAAAAGCAGCACATCAGGGGAAGCAAGCTGCAGTTTCCTATGCATCTGAGAAATAGGCGCTGAAGAATTTGCAAGCTGTTCTAGGTGATGGAGAGCTATTAAAGGATGGTTCAGTGGTTAAGAATCTGCCTGCCAATGCAGAAGACACGGGTTCAATCCCTGGGTAGGGAAGACCCACTGGAGAAGGGCATGACAACCCACTCTAGTAATTCTTGCCTGGAGAATCTCATGGACAGAGGAACCTGGTGGGTTACAGGCCATGAGGTTGCAAAGAGTTGGACATGACTGAAGCAACTTAACACACACACAAGCCAGAGTTAAATAACTAGTTACCCTTTAGGAATGAAACTCCCTGCCCTGAGGATTGGGTTGGGGTGGAGCAAGAGATCGATGGGGTAAAAGGCTGAAAAGTGTCTGAAAAAGGGCACTGGAGGTCAATAGGGAAGAGGAAGTGGATTCAAGACCTGTTTCAACAATGGTTCAGTATTATTGGATTGGCTAAAAACTCCGTTCTGGTTTTTCGGTAACATCTTATGAAAAATTCTGAATGAACATTTTGGCCAATATCATCATAACACCTAATGCAGAGGGGAGGCCTTTCAGGCACTAGGCTCCATGTATATTTTTCTCTAGTGCACATAACTATCTCAGCCACCATCATTTCCATTAACTTCACACATATTGCATCATCAAGTCCCACTTTTCAGATGAAAAAAACTCAACTGTGGGATGTTTCTGCATCTGCACAGGGAGGGGGTAGAACTGGCAAAGCGTTGTTTTGTGGTTTTAATTCAAAGCAGCCCAATTCTAGTCTTTGGGTCCTAACCATTTTACCACACTGCCTCCTATATTCCATTCTAAGTGAGGCAAGATACATTTCTGGGCCACTGAGAGCTTATAATCTAAGACACGGTTGGGGAGCAAATTCTTTCCAAAAGGTGTGTGGTCAGTTGCTAGTCGTGTCTGGCTCTTTGTGACCCCATGGACTGTGACCGCAAGGCTCCTCTGTCCATGGAGTTTTCCAAGCACGAGTACTGGAGTGGGTTGCCATTTCCTCTTCCACAGGCCTCTTGTGTCTCCTGCATTGGCAGGCCAATTCTTGACCACTGAGCTGCCTGGGAAGCCCTGTTCTGTAAAGGGCCAGATGGTAACTATCTTAGGCTTGTGGATCATGTAGTCTTGTGGCACAGGCACTCTGTCATGGTGCTATTACAGCAGCCACAGACAATACGTAAGTGAGTGTGGCTGTGTTCCAATAAAACTTCAAGCAGGCAGCTTTGGCCTATGGGCTACAGTCTGCTAATCCCTGATGAAGGGATGAAGTATGTAGGAAAGTCTTCTTTGTGTATTAAAAAATGAAAGAGCAATGGTGGGAAATCACTAAATTAGATTTGGAAGGTGATGCAGGGAAAGATTGAGGGCAGAAGGGGATGACAGAGGATGAGATGGTTGGTTGGTATCACTGGCTTAATGTACATGAGTTTGAGCAAGCTCTGGGAAACTGTGAAGGACAGGGAAGGCTGATGTGCTGCAGTTCATGGGGTCACAAAGAGTGGGACATGACTCAGCAACTGAACAACAACTAGCAAGAGAGACAGAAATTTAGACCAAGAAGAACTTAGAACTTGCAGAGTCCAAGGACTCGGATCCTGGAGAGATGACTTGAGTACCAGCAACATTCAGAAGGACTAAGGATAATGGGGCTGACTAAGGATAATGTAAGCATCTCTTAAGTGGGTGAACTTTGAAAAAGTCTGCTTTCTCATCCAGGTCAACAGAGTAAAGCTTAATGAATGTTCCTGAGTAGAGTTACATAAAAGTTCAGATGAAAGCATGCTGTGCTTCCTTTTATACTTATGTGAACAACCTTTGGAAGAGTATAAATCTCCTGGAATTATTTGTAGAATCATTTGGAGATGTGTGTGCATGTGATCATCCTCTCACCTCATTCCTATGTAGAGAGAAATAGCATAGCTAACTCAACGGGTAAAGACGCAAGTGCTGGGTTCAGATAGACCTGGGTCAAGTAGGGTTCTTCCAGTCATCAGCTCCGTTACACAGAGCACGATGTTTATCCTCTTTTTATTTTACTTAAAAAAAAAATTATTGGAGTAGAGTTGCTTTACAACATTGTCTTACTTTCTGCCATACAGCAAAGTGAATCAGCTATATGTAGACATCTCTCTCTCTCTCTTTTTTTGGGTTTCTTTCCCATTTAGGTCATTAGAGAGCACTGGGTAGACTTCCCTGTGATATTCAGTAGGTTCTTACTAGGCTACTTGCCCTCTCTTAGTTTGCATATCTATAAAGTGGGACAAAAATAATACTGTCAAATAGGAGGGTGTTATTCTGAGAACTGAATGAGATGATAAATATAAATCTTTGTACTCAGAGCCCCCCAAGTAGGATGAGAGTGAAAGCCAAGTGTAGTTCTCTCCTTCCGTCTAGTTGAGGGGTTGAGCGCATGGCCTCTGGAGACAAGCATTTGTATACCATTTTCTTTATTTGCAAACAAAATGAGAGAGTGAACCTCACTGAGCTATTGTGAGAATAAAATGAGATGATGTTTATGAAGAGTTTAAAGGATGTTTGACACATAGTAGATATCCTTTATGTTTTAAATTTATGCAGATGGGTGAACAGAGGCCCCCAAATTAAGTGACTTGTCCAAAGTCACAGTGTCTCTGGGAGATTTTCCAATCTTGGAAATGAAATGATGGTAGAACGCTCAATTCTAGAACATTGCACTTGGCTTCATGCCAGTTTTAAAAAGGAAATGTCTTATTAATGGTAAATACTCCTGTAGTGCTGACCACACTGCCAACAATATTCTGTTTTCCATTGACATCTCATTCATCCTTTCAATAAGCCTGTAAAGTGAAAGTCGCTCAGTCGTGTCTTTATGACGCAGAATTCTCCAGGCCAGTATACTGGAATGGGTAGC
The DNA here is from genome assembly GCA_006410635.1 of Cephalophus harveyi. Lineage (NCBI taxonomy): Eukaryota > Metazoa > Chordata > Mammalia > Artiodactyla > Bovidae > Cephalophus > Cephalophus harveyi. The sequence goes on along the minus strand of SJYT01044335.1, from coordinate 11,852 downwards.
CTTTCCCTTCTCCAGGGGATCTTTTCAACCCAGGAATCAAACTGGGGTCTCTTGCATTGCAGGTGGATTCTTTGCCAGCTGAGCTGTCAGGGAGGTGAGTGCTATTATGATCCCCATTTTCGTATGAGGAAATAAGACACAAAATGGTTAAAATGCTTTCTTATAGTGACACAAGAGTCAATGGCAGAGCTGGGATTTTAACACAAGCATTTTGCTGCACTGCCTTCGGATACTGTTTTTAAGGTCAGACGGAAGAATAGAGGATAAGGAGGAACGGCTAATGAGAAGGAGGACAAGACCACAAATTACTAATCAAAAGGCCTTGGAGGATGAGATGTGTCTGAGTCAATAAGGTTGTCAAACATTCAGCATTTGTTATAGTCACATAACGATAAGGAAATGGCTACCCACTCCAGTATTGTTGCCTGGGAAATCCCATGGAGAGGGGAACCTGGCAGACTACAGTCCATGGGGTCACAAGAGTCAGACACGATTTCGTGACTAAATCACCACCACCATATTTGTGTATAACTGAATCCCTCTGCTGTATACCTGAAAGTAATATAGTTTTGTAAATCAACTATACTTCAATTTTAAAAACACTCAAAAAAGAAATAAAGCAAGATAAGCATTAAAAAATCATTCATTTTTTTTCAATTAATTTATTTATTTTAATTGGAGGATAATTACTTTACAATATTGTGATGGGTTTTGCCATATATATCCACCTCGTCAATGAAGGCTTAGTTACCGCCATCTTCACCCCCAGTGGATTGCGCTTTCCCTGTTTTGGTTCCCGTGGCTCCGTTGTCCAGACATCTGCTACAACACTCCCAGCACATTGCTAAGTGTGTTTTCTTCCCTTCTATCTTCTTTCTAAGTCCTTGAGAGTGGGGCCTCTGTCTTATCTGTCCTTGTATTTTCCGGACCCAGCACAGTACCTGGCACAGAGTAAGCACCAATTTTACTGATTGAATAAACAAATTCCCAATGAAATGAATGAGAGCTCTTTAGGGAGAGGAAGGGGACGGGTTCACAGGCCACGATAAGACTCCAGGAAAATCCGGGATTCTGTTATAATGAACTCCTCAGCCGCCTAATGAAGCTACTGCGGAACTCTCGCCCCAGCTGGATGTGGAAATGAAAGCCAGCACGAGCCTGTGTTCTGCTAAGAATAACACCTACGAGATAGCAGTGTTTGAAATAAGCTTGTCTCTGGAAAGGTTCCTGAGCCTTGTAATTTTACTTTTATAGTCATGGCCCCAGCATGTTTGACTTTTCAAATCCCCTCAACTGAGATCCAAGGGTCTGTTTATAAAAGCCATATCTGAAGCGCGTTCCTCTGGGAGGTACAAGTGGGATTTCCACTCCTCTGTACAAATTGCTCCCCTGGAGTGGCATTACATTCTGCTTCTTGTAGGGCTTCTCTGTTTGGGGAAATGAGAAGAGAAAGGGAACAGCCTAATGCAAAGCTGGTCATAAATGTCTCCTGGGAACCAAAGCCCTCTAACGATAAAAATAACAGTAACAACAGTAATAATAACAGCCCAAAGCAGCTGTCATCCAGGAGGGGAGAGCAGATAGAGGCGTCATAGAAGAAATCAGATCAGTACAGAAGAGCAACTGGACATCTTAAATGCAATGTTCTGGGCAGTAGACAGGAGCCAGGGACACTGGAAACAGGGTCAGGGGGCAAAGAAACAGGTTGTAACACAAAGTAAAGGGCCTCAGGACCTCTTTTAGGGACCAAGAAGAGCTACCAGGAGGTCAAGTTTATTGGATTACAACGTGGTCTGGTTAAGACATTTAGGACCAGTTTGGAGCCCTGCGGAGACCAGACTGGGCTTCCCTTGCGGCTCGGCTGGTAAAGAATCCACCTGCACTGTGGGCCACCTGGGTTCGATCCCTGGGTTGGGAAGATCCCCTGCAGAAGGAACGGCTACCCACTCCAGTATTCTGGCCTGGAGAACTCCATGGACTACAGTCCATGGGGTCACAAAGAGTCAGACATGACTGAGCGACTTTTACTCACTCACTCACTCACCGGAGCCCTGTTACCACAAAAACACTATGGGGGCTTTATAATGTGTTAATCTGGTGAGGCTAAACTAAGTTTCCCAGAACTTTTTTTTCTTTTTCCAGAATGTCTCTGGTTAGTGTGGACTCATAGAGATTCTTATGCAAAATTTGAAGGGTGACAGTACCCTGCAGTATTATACAGGATGGCCATTATCTGCCAGCTCACTTTGTCAGCAGGAGGCAATAGTTGCATTAACTAACCCAGCTTCCTCCACTTCCTTCCCAAGCTTATCCATTTTCTGGGCCAGGTGTGTGTGTGTTTTGTCCTATTGATGCAAAGTGCCAGTCACTTTCTTCAAGACACCCACACCATCAAGGTCAGAGGCCGTGAGAACCGAGATGGATTTCAGCCCATCTTTTTTGAGTTCCAACTTGTGTTTGGGGTTATGGCTTGCTTTTCAATTTGACTTAGCTTTCCTTCTCTACTGCCTGCCTTGTGGGCTTCAGGGTCCAGTGTTAAATGCAAAGGCAACAGCCTTACAGACATTATTCCACCAGCTGCATGTTTGGGCAAGGTCAAGTCCCTGTGACATATTCCTAATTATATATAGATTTACAATACCTAGTGCTTCTGCAACTCTCTTCGAACACTTACTAATATACACATTGTCTTCATAATGGAAAGACCATGAGCTTTGAACCAGAGAGATAAACCTGAATTCAAATCCTGCTCTTTCTACTTGTTTTTAATCTTCCATGTAGATTCTTATCTGAATGAGCCTCAGTTTTCTCATCTGTAACTTGAGGATAATGCTGATCTCATTGGATTAGGGAAAGAATTAAGAGTGTTAAATATGCACAGCACTAGCTCATAGTAGGTGGTCAATTATGATGGGGAAGAAGGCGTTTTGTTGTTTATTGACTTGAGAGAATTTTCCTTCTCTCCCATTCATCCAAAACAGCTTTATTAGAACAATGGTACTTGGTACTTGCTCCATGGCTAATCAGTCATGTGTGATTACAACAAGCTACTTCCAGAAAGTGATGGAGTTGGGGCTGGTTTGACTCAGGCCCTGCTTGCTTCCTCCCATGTGAGTCACTGCAAATAATTTCCTCCTCACTGCAGGGGGAGAAATTCCTCACCCAGAATGAGCTGAGCCCATGTGGCACTGTTCCTAATCCTCAAACATTTCCATACGGTCCACTGGCTGCTGGCTCCGCAGCTCTGCCTCTTCTTGCCTCTCTTGGTTATGGCAATGCTGAGGGCCAGAGTTATGAAAAAGAGAATGAAGGCCATGCCAGCCCGTGATTCTCTAATGAACTCACGGCTGAGCTCATCAGTCGTCTCTCAGCATTCAGACCGCCCTGGGGATCAGCCCCCGACACCAGGATGTGTTTTGGGACAAGGACGACTTCCTTTAGCTTCATGATGGGTGTTGTCAGAGCTGGATTCCTGATGACAAGTTCATTGGTCAAACATCTCTCATGTATTTATTTAATAAGAGAATGAGTTTGCAGAATTGTGAGCATTCTCCAATAACAAGAAATTCAAGCCAGATTATCTATCTTCATTTGGTTTCAGTTTATGATATGCACAATGTGTCTACACAACACTGTTTCAAGTACTACTGCTGAACAGTTCTGCACCTTTAGTGGGTTATTCCATAGATGGCACAATTGAAAATAACAGAAAGAGCATAGTATTAATAATGGGAAGAAGTCCTCATCTGCTACCCACTGGGGTGGGAGTGCAGGCAGGCTTTCCCTTCTGCAACGTCTCCCAGTTTTTTCCTCTGTAACTCCATCTCCAAGGTCCATTGTGAACTCTGAGTATGTACATTTCAGAATGAAATAATAGAAAAATAACTTTCTAGCAATACATACTTTTGAATATTTACTGTGTGCCAGGCAACTAGCAGGATCCTATAGAATAAATGAAAAGAAAGACATAATTTCTATTTTCACAGGGTAGGTAAAAATTAAGACTTAAAGAGTTATTGTACAACATCAAGGGAATAATAGAAAAGGTGTCAAGAGTAGAACATGATTAGTTACCACGCAATTTGCACAGAAAATATGGGCTGCAGGAGATCAAATAAATTGAAAGAAAAAGAAGAGAAGTGGATCAGGCATATAGATTTTAAAAGTTTGTTTGTCGTGATGAAAATAAGATTCAGACAGCTAAAGAAAAATAAAGATCTGGGAAGGAAACTAGATCCTTTTCTTCAAACTGGACAACTGGTCATGGACAAGGCTCTAGACAACTCAAAGCCTCAGTTTTCCCGTCTTCCATATGGGGAGGGGAACTGGAGTTAAAATGATCTGATTCTATATTAGGTTCATAATTCAAGCAAGGGGGCTTCCATGGAGGCTCACTGGTAAAGAATCCACCTGCCAATGCAGAAGCCCCGTCGGGTTTCATCCTTGGTCCAGGAAAATCCCTGGAGAAGCAAATGGCATCCCACTCTAGTATTCTTGCCTGAAGAACCCCATGGACAGATGTTCTTGTCTGGAGAACCCCATGGACAGAGGAGCCCGGACGGCTATAGTCCATGGGGTCAAAAAAAATCAGACTCAACTTAGCGGCTAAATAACAATAACAACAAGAAATTCAAGCCAGATTGTCTATCTTCATTTGGCTTCAGTTTATGATATTCATAATGTGTCTACACAGCACTGTTTCAAGTACTACTGCTGAAATAGTTCCTTGACTATAAATCACAGCTTACCATCGTGATTGTTAATCTTCCTTAAGGGAGATCCTATGGTTGATGCTTATCTTGGTTCCTCTTATTGTGTTTGTCAAAGTGTCTGTGTGCCCATGGCCAGTGTTTAACAAAGGCAGTCGGCTGACAAGTTTGTACAATATTGTTCCAAGCCATCGGGGGCGTCACCGAAGTAGATACTTGGACTAATTCTCAGACCCCCTGAAAGAGTGCAACACGGAAAATTTATGCAAGAAGAGAAAGACGTGTGAAAATGTTCAGCAAACTCTCTTTTTCCACAAAGCCAAGCACTTGGTGTCTTTTTTCATTTTTTTTTTTTTTTTTTTTTGCAAATTTGCGAAATGACAAAAAGATTTCTCAGGCTGTGGGGAACAGATTGTCCCTTTGGCCCAAGTAGAAGGGGGGTGAGACACTGGTTGCTGAGTAAGAAACATACCCGAAGTACACAGACATGATATTTTCATTTCAACTTCAGTGGTTTGAATAGGATGACTGAGGCTTTTTATAGAATTATTGTTTTGGCCTTGTAAATTGGCAAATCTGTTTTCAATCAAGTGGGATCATTGTCTCTCGCAGTGCAATATTTCAAAAGGAAAAAATGGTATGGTAGACCTAGATGTGGGCATCGCAACATCCTTCTCTCCACGGAGACTTAGTAATTTGCTGTATTGGGCTAGGCATGTGATTCATCTAAAGATAACAGACATGTGTCTTGTAATCTGTCTGGGAAACTGACTTCTGATATTTTAGAATACAGAAAAGAGAATGGATTGTATTCATGTCCTGGCTACTTGACAAAAGCACCATTATGTAATAGAAAGCAAGATAAGTAACATAATCTCACATTAGTAATATTGTCATTTTTACCAAAGCTGTTCTTCACTTGGGCAAACAGTTGTGGTCTAAAAAGGAACTTCCAGATTTGGTATCCCAATGACTTGTTCATTTGCGTATTTGTTAGTTTCTGTTTCTTACTTCACCTAATGCTGCCTGATAGCATTTTCCAGGTCTGGCTTCCCAACTGGACAACTGGTGAGGGTTGGGGCAGGTCTTGTACATCATGCTATCTCACCCTGTAGCTGATGCTTAAGCTTCCCAGGTGGCTCAATGGTAAAGAATCCACCTGCCAATGCAGGAGATGCAGGAGACTCGGGTTTGATTCCTGTGTGTGGAAGATCCCCTGGAGGAGGAAATGGCAACCCACTCCAGTATTCTAGCCTGGGAAATCCCATTGTCGGAGGAGCCTGGTGAGCTACATGGGATCACAAAGAGGTAGAAGTGACTGAGCGACTGAACACGCTGCTTATTTTGCAAACAGTAACTACATTTAAAGATATTTTTTTCCCCAAAGTGATTTTGACGGCCCAAACGACCTTGTGTGTTATGTAAGGCAAGAAATAGTGTCTCTTATTTAGCTGAGACCTAAAGAGATAACAGACCTTGTCTGAGGGTCAGCCCTTCCACCACTGTCTCCTTTCCAGGTGAACAAGTCACAAATGCATTTATTCCACCTAAAATCTTCTTCTTCACCTGAGTATTCCCAGATAATTCTGACATTCCGTTCAGGGAGCTTCCTGTGCTAAAATAATATGGTATGAGACCTTGGCATATTCTATATCTTTTCCTAAAATCATTCTGATGATACATGCTGCTGCTAAGTCGCCTCAGTCGTGTCCGACTCTGTGCGACCCCATAGGCAGCAGCCCACCAGGCTCCCCCATCCCTGGGATTCTCCAGGCAAGAACACTGGAGTGGGTTGCCATTTCCTTCTCCAATGCATGAAAGTGAAAAGTGAAAGTGAAGTCGCTCAGTTGTGTCCGACTTGTAGCGACCCCATGGACTGCAGCCTACCAGGCTCCTCTGCCCATGGGGTTTTCCAGGCAAGAGTACTGAAGTGGGTTGTCATTGCCTTCTCCTCTGATGATACATAATGANAAGTGAAAGTGAAGTCGCTCAGTTGTGTTCGACTTGTAGCGACCCCATGGACTGCAGCCTACCAGGCTCCTCTGCCCATGGGGTTTTCCAGGCAAGAGTACTGAAGTGGGTTGTCATTGCCTTCTCCTCTGATGATACATAATGAGACAAAAACTCAAAAGCTCCCAACACTAAAAACCATGACACTCAAACTCTTGCAGGAATCTGAAAATAAATTTCATTTGCTATAGTACTTCAGCAACTAAGGATCCCAACTTGTGGCTGGTACAATAATTGCTGAATGAAGTGGAATATATCCACTAGTTAAAAGAAACTAGGAAGATCTTTGATGCCACTCTCTTATCATATCAGCTATTTCTTTGGCAAGAATCCAGGGTTCCGGTTGATCAGAAAATCATGACATTATTGAAAAGTCAAGATATTGTGTCTTACTTAAGAATTATTTCCCGACAGTAAAATATATATACACACAGACAAACACATGTTTTACGCACAGTTTTTTTTTCAAACTGAACTAGCATTTGCATCTTCAGTTTCCAAATTACCTGGAATGTATTTCTAATATGGCATGAGTTTGAGGGTTGTTTTTTTTTTTTTTGGGGGGGGAAATATGCTACTGAAAAATTGATTGGCGTATCATCAAATATGTGGAATAATTTAAGACAAACCCACACCTCATTACCTGGTCCTCAGCCCAATTAAGTATACTTTCCCTAATCTGACTTGTCTCACACTGCCCCCAATTCTCCAAATCTTTCCATAATATACTCAAGAACTTGTAGTCTGTCATTAGCAAATTCTCTATAACCTAAACCTGAGAATATTGATTCCTGTCAAGCTTAATAAGTCAGAGTCAGTCTTGTCTTCCACGTAATTTGTGGGTATGTTTATGGAGAAGTTATCTTCCTTTTTCTTCATGGGTATTTCTCAATTGTTTACCCTCTTTTCTGTTAAAAACATCCTTTGAAAAAGACACAGTTGGGCTACATCATCTGTTACTTGATACCTCTAATACAGAACTCTTGGGTACTTCTCTTATGGAATGTTTTAGCACCTGTCCCATGAATTTTTTCTCCATGCCTACAGTTGTCTTCCTTCCTCTGGTGATTTTCATACTCATGTGAGTAGATTTATCCAATAGCTCAACTTCTTTGCAAGATCTCATTTTCTTCACACCTTAACTTACCCAACTACATGGTCATACTCTCAACTCTGCTCAGACTCCTCCAAACCTCCCAGCACTTCTTCTCATGGCTTTTGAAAGATCTCTTCCTCTGGGTTTCTCAGAGTTCCACCCTGAGTTCCACCATCGCACTAATCATTAATGATATCAACACTGATGCTAAGAGCAATAATCTATGGACTATTTTCCTTGTTGAACTCATTTCTCTATGCTGTGGAGAGATTTATGCTTTTTTGAAGAACAAGTTAAAACAATTCCAAATTATAAAAACAGTGCAGGCTTCTTGCTGTTGCTGCTGCTGCTAAGTCACTTCAGTCGTGTCCAACTCTGTGCGACCCCACAGATGGCAGCCCATTGGGCTCCCCCATCCCTGGGATTCTCCAGGCAAGAATACTGGAGTGGGTTGCCATTTCCTTCTCCAATGCATGAAAGTGAAAAGTGAAAGTGAAGTCGCTCAGTCGTGTCTGACTCAGCGACCCCATGGACTGCAGCCTACCAAGCTCCTCTGTCCATGGGAGTTTCCAGGCAAGAGTACTGGAGTGGGGTGCCATTGCCTTCTCCGCAGGCTTCTTATATCACTGAAAGAAATGTATAGTCAGAAGGAGAAGGAAATTACATGAAGAGCATGGGGTTCACAGGGGACAAAGACCTGGGTGTCAGACAGCACTGGACTCGGGCGCATTAGAAAGCTAGTCTGTCTCAACTGACCCCAGGGCTTCCCTGGTGGATCAGATGGTAAAGAATCTGCCTGCAATGCAGGAGACCCGGGTTTGATCCCTGGGTCAGGAAGATCCCCTGGAGAAGGAAATGGCCCCCCACTCCAGTATTCTTGCCTGGAGAATCCCACAGACAAAGGAGCCTGGCAGGCTGCAGTCCATGGGGTCACAAAGAGCCAGACACAACTCAGCGTCTAAGCACAGCACAGAGCATTTTAGTTGTCACAGTTTAGGGAATCAGGTGTTACTGACAGAGGTGAGGGATGCTGTTAAATATCCTGTGGGCAGCCCCACAGCAAAGAATATTTTGAATCCACATGTTAATAGTATTGAGGCTGAGAACCTCTCTGATAAGGAAAATTCAGTAGAGATTCTGGCTCCAAGATGTAAGAACTATGCAGCAATTTGGACACTTTTTCTCACTGACTGGTGCCTCAGTTTCCTTAAGTATAAAATGAAGATAATACTACTACTTACCTCATGGAATATTCAGCAGCATTGATAAAATAATTTATGGAGAGCTTTTCCCATGTTGTCTCACAGTTAGTAAATACATAAAGAAATTGGAGTATGGCCACTAGAAAATTATATCTGGATTTAGAGATAATCTAATCCCATCTTCCACCCTATGAAGGAAGATTCTTCCCCTATAGCAAGGAGAAGGTGGGACAAATTGAGAGAGTAACATTGACATATACACAGAGTGTGCGTGCATGCTAAGTCACTTTAGTCATATCCAACTCTTTGCAACTCTATAGACTGTAGCCCGCCAGGCTCCTCTGTCCATAGCATTCTCCAGGCAAGAATACTGGAGTGGGTTACCATGGCATTGAACCTGCATCTTTTATGCCTCCTGCATTGGCAGACAACTTCATTACTAGTGCCACCTGGGAAGCCCCTTTAGTGGAGTATAGTTGCTTTATAAATGTGCTAGTTTCTATTATACAACAAAACGATTCCGCTATATGTATACATGTATCCCCTCCTTCTCGAGTCTCCCTGCCCACCCCCAGCCCACCCCTCTCAGTGTTCTGTGATGTCCTCACTGTATCTTGAGTCCAACTTTTCATTTTTATCCATAATGACACTCCTCCAGGCAGGCTGCCATCAACTACCTCCTGGTTTCTCACAAAATTGGTCTCCTTCAGTTCAGTTCAGTTCAGTCACTCAGTCGTGTCCAACTCTTTGCTACCCATTAATTGCAACATGCCAGGCCTCCCTGTCCATCACCAACTCCCGGAGTTTACCCAAACCCATGTCCTTTGAGTCGGTAATGCCATCCAGCCATCTCATCCTCTGTCGTCCCCTTTTCCTCCTGCCCCCAATCCCTCCCAGCATCAGAGTCTTTTCCAATGAGTCAACTCTTCGCATGAGGTGGCCAAAGTACTGGAGTTTCAGCTTTAGCATGATTCCTTCCAAAGAACACCCAGGACTGATCTCCTTTAGAATGGACTGGTTGGATCTCCTTGCAGTCCAAGGGACTCTCAAGAATCTTCTCCAACACCACAGTTCAAAATCAATTCTTTGGCTCTCAGCTTTCTTCACAGTTCAACTCTCACATCCATACATGACTACTGGAAAAACCATAGCCTTGACGAGATGGACCTTTGTTGGCAAAGTAATGTCTCTTCTTTTGTAATATGCTGTCTAGGTTGGTCATAACTTTCCTTCCAAGGAGTAAGCATCTTTTAATTTCATGGCTGCAATCACCATCTGATTGCAATCACCAGTGATTTTGGAGCCCCCCCAAATTTAAGTCTGCCACTATTTCCACTGTTTCCCCATCTATTTCCCATGAAGTGATGGGGCCAGATGCCATGATCTTAGTTTTCTGAATGTTGAGCTTTAAGCCAACTTTTCCACTCTCCTCTTTCACTTTCATCCTTACTTGGTCTCCTTACTTGTGTGCTTTTGGATTGCTTACTTAGTCGCTCAGTTGTGTCTGACTCTTTGCAACCCTTTGGACTGCAGCCCACCTGGCTCCTCTGTCCATGGGCTATTTTAGTCAAGAATACTGGAGCAAGTTGCCATTTCCTTCTCCAGGGGATCTTCCCAGCCCAGGGATCAAATGCGCATCTTCTGCATTACAAGTGGCTTCTTTACCCACTGAGCCATCAGGGAAGACCTGTGTATTTTTTAATCCTTTTTCAATAAAGACTTGTATTCATTTCTTAGCTATGTCTACATGCAATGCAAAAGGCTTTACAACACTTCTTTATTACTAAGAAAAAGTCTATCTTGCAGCACTGGCAGTGAATTTGAAGCAGTCAAGGACCCTCTGCCCCTTAGATTCATTTAAAAGTTGCTAAATATTCACACCCACAAATATAAATTTTATTTTAAATTTCCAGGCTCTCAGAATTATTTCTTTTACTGTTCCTGTCCGAATTTGCTTCCTGATCCAATTTAGTTTCGGGGACCCATCTTGTCAGGGATATCATCTGTGGGTGTGAATGTGTTTCTATGATGTGCTTATGTTTCCTATGTAGCGAGTGATATTCATCTTTTTCGATCTTACTTCCATAAATGCTTGCATTCAGACCCACACTTTCTGCCCACGCCATCCATGATAAAATAAGGCCTTGGTGTTCTTGGCCAGAGCAGAGAAAAGGAGACTAGAAGTGCCATTAGTCATTTTATTGCATTTTGTTTTAACTCAACCACCAGATTTGATTTTCGTTTTGAACTCTGAACGGTTTTCCACCAAATCACAAGATCAAAGAATTTTAGACCCCCAAAACCATAAAACCTAAATGTGTTTAAATGGTGACATATCACCTTTTAGCCAGAGATATCATTTCTTAATAATTTTGAACAAATAAGCTAACCTATCTGCTGAGAATAAATAAAAACAAAATGTGCCATCTGCATCTGAACTGTAAATTAGACCATTCCAAGGCAGAGTTGGTCTGTTCTTTTCAGAAAAATCCCCTTTCCTTTGCATCATCACATTATTTGGCCCATATACAGTTTGCCTTCAATTTATCGAAGGTTTAGGTTTTAATAGGCATAGACCTAATTTCTCTAGTATGGTTTGTTCATATTCAGCAGATTTCTTCATATCTTGACTTGCTTTCCCTAATGTAAGAATGAAGGCACCAAAAGTACGTCTCTAAAATCACAAAGTAAGCAGTATGTATTTCAGAGTACACATTTGAGAAAGCTTTCACTTTAGACTTCTATTGATCATGGCATATCTATAGCAATAGTCTTGACAAAACTGAATGGAAGACATAGCTGCTAATTTTGTTTTTCTGACAGGCTTCCATTAGA
>SJYT01044329.1:0-21242 GCA_006410635.1 Cephalophus harveyi | reverse complement strand
AAATTTAGGTCGCAAATATTAATTTTTGTCATAAATACCCTTTTAATATAATACATGGGCCCTTCTATAGATAATTACAGCTTATGAATGCATATATATCCCTTTGGGTTTTATAACATTTTGAAAATAATGCAAGTGCTTTTGTTTTTAACAGACATAAGTATAATGAAAATTTACTCTTCTTCCTCCTCTACAGAGTTACCTTGTAAACACATATGTATATGAGTTGGTATAATCCCATTCTTATCAATACAAAGAGATTAACGTATGCTCTGTGATGAATATTACTGTTTTTAACTAAATACTTTCTCTTGATAATTTTACATTTCAGGTTTTACATGTACAAAATGGTTGATATTTCCTAATATATGTATACTATTCCCAAACTACACTTTATTAACTACTCACCTGTTTTTTCCTTCCCATCCTCTACCATGTCCATTATTTCTTTGATTCATTCTCTTACTTTGGCCAATGTTTCATAAAATTATAATTTAAATTTCTACTTTAAAGGGGTATAACTTTTCTGCAGTATTCCACTACTAATCAGTGATTACTCACAAATCTCCACCGCCAACTCAATCCACTTTTTACATTCAGCCTTATATAACTGACTAGAAATTGTTTAATACCAAGGGCATATGAAAATCAACATTTCTAAACAAGAATAAATTGTTTTCTCTAAATCTGAGTCGAGTGTTTATTTATTAATCAATTCTGTTCTTCAGTATCATATTCATGCTTTGGTAAAAGTTACTCTTATTGATCTAGTTATTTAAGCCAAAAAGGGAAATCATATAGAATCTTCTCTATTATAGTCAATAATGAACAAACTACAGCAGGTTTTACTTCCTCAGCGCCATGCAGATAAATATCCCCTCTGATATCTCCTTGCTCTTACTGTTTTATTTTCCTGTTCACTTATTTCTAAACTTAAAATGTGAAGTGACCATTTTAATTGGTCTCTCCAAAGCCATTCAGTATCTTCCACTCTAATATTTCAACTGTATAAAATGATTTTCTTAAATGTGAAGTTGATTCTGTTACTTATATGCACAGTCATTTCTCAGAATTATTTTCTTCAATATAAAGCAGACATTTTCAATTTTACATGGAAAAAAAAATTCTGTGGTAGTAAGAATTATAAATGTATGCCTCCAAGATTATCCTCTGGCTACATGCTCTAGGTATTATTGCTAAGGGAGTAGGTTACTTATCATGCTCAGTCACTTCAGTTGGGTCTGACTCTTTTGTAGCCCCCCAGGCTCCTCCATCCATGGGATTCTCCAGGCAAGAATACTGAAATGGGTTGCCATGTCCTCCTCCAGGGGATCTTCCTGACCCAGGGATCGAACCTGCATCTCTTACATCTCCTGCATTGGCAGGCGGGTTCTTTACCACTAGTGACACCTGAGAAGCCCTTTCATCTAACTTTAGAATAGATTATTCTGAATTATTTTATGATGGGCTCAGTCTACTCACATGAGATTTTAAAAGAACAGGAACAGAGGAGAGAGATACAGATGAAGAATGAGTCATGGAGAGAAGGTAGAAATGGAAGTCAGGGATCCTCAAAGCCCGAGAGGAACTGAACCCTACATTGCTGGAGGGGACGACATGGAAAACACGAAAAGCAATGCAGGTACTATATAGGAAAAAAACCTGACCAACAGCAAAAAAGGGGACCCCAGGCTTACAGCCATGAAAAACCGGGTTCTGCCTATTTATAACGAACTTAGAAGATGCTGGAGAGGGTGTGGAGAAAAGGGAACCCTCCTACACTGTTGGTGGGAATGCAAACTAGTACAGCCACTATGGAGAACAGTGTGGAGATTCCTTAAAAACTGGAAATAGAACTGCCATATGACCCAGTAATCACACTGCTGGGCATACACACCAAGGAAACCAGAATAGAAAGAGACACGTGTACCCCAATGTTCATCACAGCACTGTTTATAATAGCCAGGATATGGAAGCAACCTAGATGTCCATCAGCAGACGAATGGATAAGAAAGCTGTGGCACATATACACAATGGAGTATTACTCAGCCATTAAAAAGAATACATTTGAATCAGTTCCAATGAGGTGGATGAAACTGGAGCCTATTATACAGAGTGAAGTAAACCAGAAAGAAAAACACCAATACAGTATACTAACACATATATGTGGAATTTAGAAAGAAGGTAATGATAGCCCTGTATCAGTTCAGTTCAGTCGCTCAGTTGTGTCCGACTCTTTGTGACCCCATGAATCGCAGCACGCCAGGCCTCCCTGTCCATCACCAACTCCCAGAGTTCACTCAGACTCTCGTCCATTGAGTCAGTGATGCTATCCAGCCATCTCATCCTCGGTCGTCCCCTTCTCCTCCTGTCCCCAATCCCTCCCAGCATCAGAGTCTTTTGCAATGAGTCAACTCTTCACATGAGGTGGCCAAAGTACTGGAGTTTCAGCTTTAGCATCATTCCTTCCAAAGAAATCCCAGGGCTGATCTCCTTCAGAATGGACTGGTTGGAACTCCTTGCAGTCCAAGGGACTCTCAAGAGTCTTCTCCAACACCACAGTTCAAAAGCATCAATTCTTCGGCACTCACCTTTCTTCACAGTCCAACTCTCTCTCACATCCATACATGACCACAGGAAAAACCATAGCCTTGACTAGACGGACTTTGTTGGCAAAGTAGTATCTCTGCTTTTCAATATGCTATCTAGCTTGGTCATAACTTTTCTTCCAAGGAGTAAGCATCTTTTAATTTCATGGCTGCAGTCACAATCTGCAGTGATTTTGGAGCCCAAAAAGATAAAGTCTGACACTGTTTCTACTGTTTCCCCATCTATTTCCCATGAAGTGATGGGACCAGATGCCATGATATGAGATAGCAAAAGAGACACAGATGTATTGAACAGTCTTTTGGAGTGTGGGAGAGGGTGAGGGTGGGATGTTTTGGGAGAATGGCATTGAAACATGTAAATTATTGTATGTGAAACGAATCGCCAGTCCAGGTTCGATGGATGATGCAGGGTGCTTGGGGCTGGTGCTCTGGGATGACCCAGAGGGATGGGATGGGAAAGGAGGTGGGAGGGGGGTTCAGGATGGGGAACACATGTACACCCATGGTGGATTCAAGTCAATGTATGGAAAAACCAATACAATATTGTAAAGTAAAATAAATAATTAATTAAAAGAAGAAGATGATCTTTTATAGATCTTCTTATCTTTCCTGAGAGGAGCCCAGAAGGCTAACAGCTTGGTATGGGCTTTATAAAACCTAGAGCAGTGACACCAATCAAGCAGATCCTAACTTCTGACCTACAGAACTGTGAAATATTAAGTTGTGCTTCTAAATTTGTGATAATTTTTTACAACAGAAATAGAAAATTAGTATACATTCATAATCTTGACTTCACCTGCTCAAACTTTATCCCTGATCACTGTCCTTTCTCCATTTTACCTTGAAGTAGTCTCAAATACTTTATGTTCCCATATTACCAGGCTCTTTAATATTTCAATATCCTTGATTTTCCCACCTTTCTTATTGTATCTGGCTAATTTCTACGAACTCATCACAATTCATCATAGCTAACATCTCTTCTAAAAACCTAGCTGAACTACCAAGTCTGTTGAGTTCTCCACTTATATTTTCCCATACACTGATTTATTTCCATCAAAACACTTAAGGCATCCTCTGGATGCCTGTCTCCCCATCTTTGACTATAAGCTCCTTGAAGACAAAGACTATAAATCTGTTAACTGCTTAGGCCCAGCACAAAACACAAGACAGAATTTATGCAAAATAAATATTTATAGAATGCATGCCAGAATGATGCATTTGTAGTGATGGAGTGAATTCTTGGGAATGATTTAATAACTACCAAGTATATCAGTGAAAAGTCACTATCCTTTCTGAAAATTATTATGCCAAAGAGATTAATCTAAAGGAGTTTTTAGTATATCCTGGCAATTAACCATTTTTTGTTTCCAGATAGCTCATTCTAAGAAAATTGTTTATAGTTGGCAATGATAATTTTTCCTACTTAAAAAACATTATTTCCTTAAAACTGAGCTTTCTAAAAGAGAAATATTTTCACTTCCATATTTTCATATGCTTGTTCCTAATAGATGGATACTTGTGTGTATTTTTTTCATAGATGGATGATTAATTACAATCCCCCTTAGGAAACAATATTGAAAGATCATTACCTGCCTTAATATTTCCTCACATCCATAACTTGCTCCACCCCAGATGGGAGAAATGCTGATAACTGTAGTGGACCTGAATTCGATTGAACTCTTGGGTTCAGACTTCTCTTCCACTTCATTCACTAGGACCTGCCTTCTTAAAACAGTATTTGTTGTTATTTATTATTGCTGTCAATGGTACTGGCTTCTCTAAACTACTAGAAAATCTTGCATTTTCCCAACTCTGCTCTATTTGTGATAGTTGTAGCAATAGAAGTTCATTTACCAAGGCATAGGGCTTCCCTTTCACTTTTCACTTTCATGCATTGGAGAAGGAAATGGCAACCCACTCCAGTGTTCTTGCCTGGAGAATCCCAGGGACGGGGGAGCCTGGTGGGCTGCCGTCTCAGGGGTCGCACAGAGTTGGACACGACTGAAGCGACAGCAGCAGCAGCAGCAGGGCTTCCCAGGTGGTGCTAGTGATAAAGAACTGGCCTACCAATACAGGAGACATAAGAGGCATGAGTTCAACCCCTGGGTTGGGGAGATCCCTTGGAGGAGCACATGATAATCCACTCCAGTATTCTTGCACGGAGAATCCCATGGACAGAGGAGCCTGGTGGGCTACAGTCCATGAGGTTGCATGACTGAAGTGACTTAGCACACACACCCATGCAGGGCAAAGGCCAAGGGGTGCCTTATGTTCATTCACAGGAAGACACATCATGAGTATTCCAATCCTGTATCAGATCTACCATTCTGCATTTGTTGGTCTATTTTCATTTGGTTCAGAACCAATGGTTAAAAAAATCTCATTAATTAGTTAATTTTAAATCACACACCAGACAATAAAGCTGAGGGAAACTTATTTTTCAGTACCATATCATTACCTAAGAGATAATTTATTTTTATCTAAAATAATTTTGTCACAGTCTGTAAATATCATTTCTCATGTGTAATCTTAGATATGAAAATCTGATTATACTACTTAAAGATGAAAAACTTTATAAGATCTTTATGCTTGTCATATGCATATGTTAAACACATCTATATTTACATATACAATCGCATGTATTCTATTTTTAATGTTATACCGTCCTAGGAGGAAGACTGGTCCACTGTTTCACAAATAACTTTAACCTCTTCTTAGAAGCGTAATAGTATTGGCTTAATGATGTATTGCTCTATTTGAAATATATTTATATGTTTGCATCAGAAAGTGCAAAATCCTACAAATTAATCTGATTAAAAATTATAATAACCTAAAACTTAGAGTGCAATTTTATTATCATGAAATGCTCATGGTTTTGGATGCTACTTATCCTCGTCAATCTTCTAAAGTACTCAGTTCCCTCTACAGAATGTTGTTTGGATAAGGGAAAATAGTGAAGTGAGGTTGAATGCCAGATGTTTAATTAGCACCACTCATCTAGTCCACTTTAAATAGCATAATACTTTCATAGAAGAAGGAATTTTCTGTCAGTATTTCATTTAAAATAGACAGTAAATACTTCTCAGTGATTTAATGACTCTAAATTGCAAATCACTTAATACATAAAATGAACAGAAGAAGGATATGCTTATTTCTTGGTTGTAATACAAAACAGTGACAGGTAAAAGAAACAAGCTTGAGATATCATAGGATAAATACCATGTAACTAGGACAACAATCCCATCTGGGCAAAAATACTGCAGTGGGTTGCCACGCCCTCCTCCAGGGGATCTTCCTATTGGAGGACTTGCACCCATATGCATCATGTCTGCTGCATTTGCACTAGTGCTACCTGGGAAGCCCATGCTGCGCTATGCTTAGTCATGTAGTCGTGTCCGACTCTACGTGACCCTATGGACTGTAGTGCACCAGGCTCCTCAGTCCATAGGGATTCTCCAGGCAAGAATACTGGAGTGGGTTGTCTCAGTCTCCTCCAAGGGATCTTTCCAACCCAGGAATCAAACCCAGGTGTTAGCATTGCAGGCGGATTCTTTACCGTCTGAGTCACAAGGGAATCCCTGTAAGAGTATCAATCAGTCCTTTCAGTCGCTCAGTCATGTAGTATGTTTTGCGACCCCATGGACTGCAACATGCCAGGCTTCACTGTCCATCACCAACTCCTGGAGCTTACTTAAACCCATGTCCATCTCGTCGTTGATGCCATCCAACCATGTCATCCTCTGTCATCCCTTGAACCTCCTGCCTTCAATCTTTTTCAGCATCAGGGTCTTTTTCAATGAGTCAGTTCTTCTCATCAGGTGGACAAAGTATTGGAGTTTCAGCTTCAGCATCAGTCCTTCTAATGTATACTCAGGACTGATTTCCTTTAGGATAGACTGGGTTGATCTCCTTGCAGTCCAGGGAGTCTTCTTCAACACCACAGTTCAAAAGCCTCAATTCTGGTGGCTCAGACGGTAAAGCGTCTGTCTACAATGCGGGATACCCAGGTTTGATCCCTGGGTTGGGAAGATCTCCTGGAGAAGGAAATGGCAACCCACTCCAGGACTATTGCCTGGAAAATCCCATGGACAGAGGACCCTGGTAGGCTACAGTCCATGGGGTTGCAAAGAGTCGGACACAACTGAGTGACTTCACTTTCACTTTCAGCTTTCTTTACAATCTATCTCTCACATCCATACAAAACTACTGGAAAAACCATAACTTTAACTAGACAGACTTTTGTTGGCAAAGTAATCTCTCTGATTTTTAATATGTTGTCTAGGTTTGTCATAACTTTCCTTCCAAGGAGCAAGCATCTTTAATTTCATGGCTGCAGTCAACATCTGCAATGATTTTGGAGCCCCAAATATAAAGTCTCTCACTGTTTCCATGGTTTCCCCATCTCTCTGCTATGAAGTGATGGGATCAGATGCCATGATGTTAGTTTTCTGAATGTTTAGTTTTAAGCCAAATTATTCACTCTCTTTCACTTGCATCAAGAGGCTCTTTTTAGTTGTTGTTTGCTTTCTGCCATAATGGTGGTGTCATTTGCATATCTGAGGTTATTGATATTTCTCCCAGCAGTCTTGATTCCAGCTTGTGCTTCATTCAGCCTGGCATTTTGCTTGATGTACCATGTATAATTTAAATAAGCAGGGTGACAATATACAGCCTTGACATACTCCTTTCCTGATTTGGAACCAGTCTGTTTTTCCATGTCCAGTTCTAACTTTTGCTTCTTGACTTACATAAAGATTTCTCAGAAGGCAGATAAGGTGCCCTGGGGTTCCCATCTCTTGAAAAATTTTCCACAGTTTGTTGTGATCCACACAGTCAAAGGATTTGGCATAGTCAATAAAGCAGAAGTAGATGTTTTTCTGGAACTTCTTGCTTTTTTGATGACACAACAAATGGAAATTTGATCTTTGTTTTCTCTGCCTTTTCTAAATCCAACTTGAACCTCTGGAAGTTTTGGTTCATGTATTGTTAAGCCTTGCTTGGAGAATTTTGACCATTCTTTTTCTAGTATGTGAGATGAGTGCATTGTGAGGTAGTTTGAATGTTCTTTGGCATTGCCTTACTTTGGGATTGGAGTGAAAAATGACCTTTTCCAGTCCTATGCCACTGCTGACTTTTCCAAATTTGCTGGCATATAGAGTGCCGAACTTTCACAGCATCATCTTTTAGGATTTGAATTAGCTCAACTGGAATTCCATTGCCTCCACTAGCTTTGTTCAATATGGTGCTTCCTATGGCCCACTTGACTTCACATTCCATGATGTCTTGCTCTAGGTAAGTGATCTCACCATCGTGGTTATCTGGGTTCTGAAGATCTTTTTTTTGTATAATTTTTCTGTGTATTCTTGCCACCTCTTCTTAATATCTTCTGTTTATGTTAGGTCCATACAATTTCTGTACTTTATTAAGCCCATCTTTGCATGAAATGTTCCTTTGGTATCTCCAATTTTCTTGAAGAGATCTCTAGTCTTTCCCATTCTATTGTTTACCTCTATTTCTTTGCATTGATCACTGAAGAAGGCTTATTTATCTCTCCTTGCTATTCTTTGAAACTCTGCATTCAAATTGGTATATCTTTCCTTTTCTCCTTTCCCTTTCACTTCTCTTCTCAGATATTTGTAAGGCCTCCTCAGACAACCATTTTGCCTTTTTTGCATTTCTTTTTCTTGGGTATGGTCATGATCACTGCCTCCTGTACAATGTCATGGACCTCTGTCCATAATTCTTCAGGCACTCTATCAGATCTAATCCCTTGAATCTATGTGTCACTTCCACTGTATAATCATGAGGGATTTGATTTAGGTCATCCCTGAATGGTCTAGCGGTTTTCCCTACTTTCTTCAATTTGAGTCTGAATTTGGCAATAAGGAGTTCATGATCTGAGTCACAGTTAGCTCCTGGTCTTATTTTTGCTGACTGTCTAGAGTTTCTTCATCTTTGGCTGCAAAGAATATAATCAATCTGATTTCAGTGTTGACCATCTGGTGATGTCCATGTGTAGAGTCTTCTCTTGTGCTGTNAGCCACAGTCAGCTCCTGGTCTTGTTTTTGTTGACTGTATAGAGCTTCTCCATCTTTGGCTGCATAGAATATAATCAATCTGATTTCGGTGTTGACCATCTGGTGCTGTCCACGTGTAAAGTCTTCTCTTGTGTTGTTGGAAG
Source organism: Cephalophus harveyi (assembly GCA_006410635.1). Lineage (NCBI taxonomy): Eukaryota > Metazoa > Chordata > Mammalia > Artiodactyla > Bovidae > Cephalophus > Cephalophus harveyi. The sequence continues at coordinate 12,452 of SJYT01044329.1, read as the reverse complement.
AGGGTGTTTGCTAGGACCAGTGCAGTCTCTTGGCAAAACTGTGTTAGCCATTGCCCTGTTTCATTTTGTACTCCAAGGCCAAATTTGCCTGTTACTCCAGGTATCTCTTGACTTCCTCCTATTGCTTTCCAGTCCCCTATCATGAAAAGGACATCTTTTTTGGATGTTAGTTCTATAAGGTCTTATAGGTCTTCATAGAACTGTTCAACTTCAGCTTCTTCAGCATTACTGATTGTGGCACAGACTTAGATTACTCTGATATTGAATGGTTTGCCTTGGAAAGGAACGGAGATGATTCTGTCATTTTTGAGATTGAGTAGACATACTGCATTTCTAACTCTTTTGTTGATTATGATGGCTACTCCATTTCTTCTAAGGGATTCTTGCCCAGAGTAGTAGATATAATGGTCATTTGAGTTAAAATGCCACATTCCAGTCCATTTTAGTTCACTGATTCCTAAAATGCTGATGTTCACTCTTGCCATCTCCTGTTTGTCCACTTCCAATTTGCCATGATTCATGGACCTAACATTCCAGGTTCCTATGTAATACTGCTCTTTACAACATTGAACTTTACTTCCATCACCAGTCACATCCAAAACTGGGTGTTGTTTTTGCTTTGGCTCCATCTCTTCATTCTTTCTGGAGTTGTTTCTCCACTGATCCTCACTAGCATTTTGGGCACCTACTGACCTGGGGAGTTCATCTTTCAGTGTCCTATCTTTTTGACTTTTCATACTGTTCATGCGGTTCTCAAGGCAAGAATACTGAAGTGGTTTGCCATTCCCTTCTCCAGTGGACTACGTTTTGTCAGAACTCTCCACCATGACCTGTCCCTCTTGGGTGGCCCTACACAGCTTGACTCATAGTTTCATTGAGCGAGACAATGCTGTGGTCCAAGTGATCAGTTTGGTTAGTTTCCTGTGATTGTGGGTTTTGTTCCTCTGCTCTCTGATGGAGAAAGATAAGAGGGTATGGCAGCTTCCTGATGAGAGAGACTGAGTGAGTGGAAACTGGGTCTTGTTCTGATGGGTGGCGCCATGCTCAGTAAATCTTTAATCCAATTTTCTGTTGATGGGCAGGGCTGTGTTCCCTAAGTGCATACTTGTTTTTAAAACTCAAATAAATTTTCTTTCTCTACTTGGACTGCTCTTTTCTTTAAGAGATGATCAAAGTGTCTTGATTATGTGTATTACAGTCATATTTAATTAAGCCTTATAAAAAGGCAGATTTTATTACTTTTCTTCTAGGCTTGCCATACCTTATTCCAGATGTTGATATTTAGTATGGGAATTTTTTGTGGCAAATTTTTCATTTCTACAGGTCACTTAGGCACAATAAGCTTCACAACCAAAACCAAGAAAAGGTGTTATGGTCCTTAAATATATTCAATGTGTTTAAATATCCAGTTTGATTTAAACAACTATAAACATAAACAGTACCAAAGACTGTAGGTAGACACTGGAGATATATTAGGTTGGTGCAAACATAATTTGGACTGTGAATTTTAAATCATTATAACTATAGGTAAACACAACTTTATTAATCAAAATAGGAACCAGTACGATCAACACATTTTTCCCCAATGAGAAATAAGTTTGTTTATCCCTGTAGCATAAAATTGCATGCTTCAGGATTCAACAGGCTCTTAGAAAGCATTTTCTGCCTCTTGCTGGTTGTGGAAGGATTTTCCCTGCAAAAAGTTGCTGAGTTGCTTGAAGAAATGGTAGTCAGTTGGAGAGAGTCAGGTGAACATGGAAGATGGAGCAAAGCTCTGTAACCCAATTCGTTCAACGTGTTGGTTGTGTGACGTGTGGTCTGACTTTGTCCTGAAGAAGGATTGGTGCCTTTCTGTTGACCAAAGCTGGCTGCAGTCATTGCAGTTTTCAGTGCATCTCATAAACTTGCTGAGCATAATTCTCAGTTGTAATAGTTTCGCTGGGATTCATAGTAGTGGATCAGCGGGCAGCAGTCAACCAAATACGGGTGCGAGTTTGGCTTCAGGAAGTGCTTTGGAGCTTCTTCTCAGCCCAGCCACTGAGCTGGTTGAGGCTGGTTGCTGTATACAATCCACTTTTCCTTGCACTTCACAATCTGATTGAGAAATGGTTCATTGTTGTTGCATAGAATAAGAGAAGACAGCGCTTTAAAACAATGATTTTGTTTTGTTTTGTTTTTTGGTCAACTCAAAGACAACCACTTAGAGCTTTTTCACCTTTCCAATTCGCTTCAAATGCTGAATGACTGTAGAAGAGCTGGCATTGAGTTCTTCCGTAACTTTTCATGTAGTTGTAAGAGATCAGCTTCCATGATCCTCTCAATGAATTGCTGTCAACTTCCTATGGCGAACCATTATACTTTTCATCTTCAAGTCTCTCATCTCCTTTTCAAAACTTCTTGAACCACCACTGAGTTTTACATTCGTTAGCAATTCCTGAGCCAAATCTCTCATTGATGTTGTTGTCTCTGCTGCTTTAGGATCTATTTTGAGCTCAAAAAAAAAAAAAAAAAAAAAACTGCTTGAATTTGCTTTTTGTCAAGCATCATTTCCATAGTCTAAAATAAATATAAACAGCAAGTAATAAGAGGAGAGTGAAAAAGTTGGCTTAAAGCTCAACATTCAGAAAACAAAGATCATGGCATCTGGTCCCATCACCTCATGGCAAATAGATGGGGAAACAGTGGAAACAGTGTCAGACTTTATTTTTCTGGGCTCCAAAATCACTGTAGATGGTGACTGCAGCCATGAAATTAAAAGATGCTTACTCCTTGGAATGAAAGTTATGTCCAACTTAGTATATTCAAAAGCAGAGACATTACTTTGCCAACAAAGGTCCGTCTAGTCAAGGCTATGTTTTTTCCAGTGGTCATGTATGGATGTGAGAGTTGGACTGTGAAAAAGGCTGAGCGCCGAAGTATTGATGCTTTTGAACTGTGGTATTGGAGAAGACTCTTGAGAGTCCCTTGGACTGCAAGGAGATCCAGCCAGTCCATCCTAAAGGAGATCAGCCCTGGGATTTCTTTGGAAGGAATGATGCTGAAGCTGAAACTCCAGTACTTTGGCCACCTCATGTGAAGAGTTGACTCATTGGAAAAGACTCTGATGCTGCGAGGGATTGGGGGCAGGAGGAAAAGGGGACAACAGAGGATAAGATGGCTGGATGGCATCACTGACTTGATGGATGTAAGTCTGAGTGAACTCTGGGAGTTTGTGATGGACAGGGAGGCCTGGTGTGCTGTGATTCATGGGGTTGCAGAGTCGGACATGACTGAGCGACTGAACTGAACTGAACTGAATAAGTCATTAGCAAAATACATAGAGTGAGAAATGCACATTAAAATGATGTATAACATAACCACATTTATTTAGAATGTATTCCAATATCAAACAATAAATCTCAACCACTTGTTGTTGCAAAAACCACAATTACTTTTGCACCAACCCAATACTTCCCAGTCCATCTTATGTCCAAGGTCCAAGCTAAAGTAGCTGCTAAGGGCAACAGTGATTACAATTATGGTTTTATACCAAAGAATGGTCTAGAGAAACCAAAATATCCAAATAAATAGTAAACCAGTTAAGTGCATTATTTTCCCACAAAACCAATGAACTCCATATTTTATTTAGTTAAAAACTATAATTGGTACGTTTAGTATTTTTTAATATATGTTGGCAGATAAAGGGAGACTGCCTAGAATGTGTCATGTATTATATTCAGCACTAGACACTATTTTAAACCATTAATTTATCATTCAGTGTTAAATAATATGCATATATCTTATATAGGCTTCCTTAGTGGATCAGTGGTAAAGAATCTGCTTGCCAATACAGGAGACATGGGTTTGATCGCTGGGTCAGGTGGATCCCCTAGAGAAGAAAATGGCAACCCACTCCAGTATCTTGCCTAGGAAAATCCCAGGGATAGCCTGGCTACAATCCATGGATCACAAGAGAGTTGGACGTGACTTAGTGACTAAACAACGTCAATATATCTTATATAATAATCTTGAAAAATCTGTGCATTGCTTGTTTAACTCCATAAAGCAAAATCAGAATCCTGCCATTTAAAAACATAACCAAAGTGGCAAAAGTAGAGGATAAAGCCTAGATGAAAAACCAACTCTCTGATATCACATTTTAATAAAACATTTTTCTCAGAAAAAGATCAATAATCTACTTTATTAGATATGGCCAAATATTTAAATGTTCTAAGACACATACTGAATGTATCTCCTTTATCTATTCTATAATACTATTGTGCACTCATACCATGAGGTTAATCAAAATGCATCAGGGTTCATGCAGTCTTGGGAAGTGACAAGGCTTAGTAATGAATGCAGACATGTGTGTAATGGGCAAAATGGGAACAGGAAGGTTAAAGGATGAATTCAGGAACAATTAGCCATAATCTGCCATCATTTCTCCTGATCATATCATGATAAATAGGAATATAATATTCTTGTACTCATTTAACCATCTGATTCTTATAATTTTCATGTGGAAAGTTGTGATTTTTGCATATATACCTAGTTCTACATACCATTACCCCTGCTTTAACAGTGCTTGTCTTCCTAGTTCCACTGAAATAATATTTGTGCCTCATTATGTCTTTATATCTAAAAAGAAGGGTACATTTTTTTGGTCTACAATTTAATCATGTTGTAATTATGCTTTAACGGAGTTATGTGTGAATCCTGATTATATTATACATTCGTCCAACCACTACTGTGATCAGATCAAGAGCAGAGAGTGCCTATCAGAGTGTTGGTCACATAGTAGACATTCTAAAAATGGATCTGATGGAAGGAAAAAAAAAACAACTAAGGGATGGAAAATAAGGAAAAATGAAGTGAATGCAAACATTTAGCAGGGTTTCCAATTGAAACTATAACTTTCCTAACCCTAACACTGTTAATAACTTTCAAAAATATTCGGTTTTTAACTTTTCTGAACTATAGAACATGTGTAATTATAACAAACAACTGAGGTAGTGAGTGATAAATGATTTTAGAAAGAATATAGAATACACACATTGTCAGTTTTGGCATCGCTAACACTGCACATTAAAGTATGAAAGGGAGAACTATGGATTATAATTTTTGAGGAATTCCTTTTCTTAGCTACCCTATGACATAGTTATACTGCTAAAGATTCTATCTATAAAGTAAGGTAAGTTTATAAGATCACTATTTGAAAATTTAAGAAATGAAGACATTTCTGCAGAATTGTCTTAAAGCCTCACACCTACCACCAAATGCAGTCTTAATTCAAGGTTGAAAGTATAATTAATGAAATGAAAATGAGGCTTACAAACTTGATGGCAATGTTAATTTCACACAAAAACACTGAATGTAAGAAACTGCTGTTGCTGAGCATTAAATATTTTTCATGTATCTTATAGGCAGCATATATATGTTTTTTTCTCATGTGTCAGATTTCAGAGAAGTAGTCTTCAGTGATTATCTTTCCACTAAGAAAAAAAATGGAAAAATAATTTAAGTTCATTCGTATAAAATTTTTCACTATGATATTTTATTCAAATATGGTACAGAATCATGTATATATAGAATTATTATATATTTATATCTAAGTAATTTTCATGAGAGGATATATTTTAAAAATTATATTGTAAATGAATATAGTTCACAGTAAAGTGTCATAGTCAATTTGTACACTATAAAATTATGATTTATCCACATTGGCATATTTCTCAAGGTGGCATATCCTAGAATATTACCAGTTTGGTTCCAGACCACTATGATAAAGCAACTACTGAAGTAATGTGAATTGTAAAATTTTGGTTTCCTAGTGCAACAGTTTTATGCTTATATTATTCTCTAGTGTATTAATAGCATTATATAATTCTCTAGTGTTCAATAGCATTATGTCTAAAAAATGTACATAAATTTAAAACTTTTGATGTTGCTCAGTCACTAAGTCATGTCTGACTCTTCATGACCCTATGGTCTGCCAGGGTCAGCCTGCCAGGTTCCTCTGTCTGTCACAATCTCCCAGAATTTGCTTAAATGCATGTTCACTGAGTTGGTGATACTATCTAACCATTTCATCTTCCACTGTCCCTTCTCTTTTTGCCTTCAATCTTTCCCAGCATCAGAGTCTTTTTCAATGACTGGCTCTTTGGATCAGGTGGTCAAAGTATTGGAATATCAGCATCAGTCCTTTCAGTGAATATTCAGGGTTGATTTCCTTTTGGATTAACTGGTTTGATCTCCTTGCTGCCCAAGGGACTCTCAAGAGTATTCTCCAGCACAGTTCAAAAGCATCAATTCTTTGGTGCTTAGCTTTCTTTACGGTCCAAATCTAATATCTGTACATGACTACTGGAAAATCCATAGCTTTGCCTGTATGAACCTTTGCTGGCAAAGTGATGTACCTGCTTTTTCTTATGCTGTGGAGGATTATCATAGCTTTCCTTCCAAGGAATAAGTGTCTTTTAATTTCATGGCTACAGTCACCATCTGCAGTGATTTTGGAGCCCAAGAAAATAAAATCTGTCACAGCTTCCAATTTTTCCCCTTCTATTTGCCATGAAGTGATGGGACCAGATGACACAATCTTAGTTTTTTAATGTTGACTTTTAAGCCAACTTTTTCACTCTCTTCTGTTACCCTCATCAAAAAGCTCTTTAGCTACTCTTTACTTTTTTGCCATTAGAGTGGTATCATCAACATATCTGAGGTTGTTGATATTTCTCCCAGCAATCTTGATCCCAGCTTGTGATTCATCCAGCCTGGCATTTCACATGATGTAGTCTGCATATAAGTTAAATAATCAGGGTGACAGTATACAACCTTGTTATACTCTTCTCTGAATTTTGAACCAGTCAATTTTTCCATATCCAGTTCTAACTGTTGTTTTTTGACCTGCAAACAGGTTTCTCAGAAGACAGGTAAGGTGGTCTGATATTCCCATATCTTTAAGAATTTTCCACAGTTTGTTGTGATCCATACAGTCAAAGGTTTTCATGTAGTCAAAGAGGCAGATGTTTTTCTGCAATTCCCTTGCTTTCTTTATGATCCAACAAAAGTTGGCAATTTGATCTCTCATCACTCTGCCTTTTCTAAAACTTGCTTTACATCTGGAAGTTCTCAGTTCATGTATTGCTGATGCATAAGTTAGAGGATTATGAGCATTGTCTTACTAGCATGTAAAATGAGGGATCTCATGTCATAATTTGAACATTCTTTAGCATTGGTATTCTTTGTTATTACAATCAAAACTGGCTTTTCCAGTTCTGTGGCCACTGCTGAGTTTTCCAAATTTGCTGGCATATTGAATGCAACACTTTCACAGCATCATCTTTTAGAATTTGAAATAGCTCAGCTGGAATTCCATCACTTCCACTNTTCTTTGTTATTACAATCAAAACTGGCTTTTCCAGTTCTGTGGCCACTGCTGAGTTTTCCAAATTTGCTGGCATATTGAATGCAACACTTTCACAGCATCATCTTTTAGAATTTGAAATAGCTCAGCTGGAATTCCATCACTTCCACTAGCTTTGTTTGTAGTGATGCTTCTTAAGGCCCACTTCACTTCACACTCCAAGATGTCTCACTCTAGGTGAACAACCATACCATCGTGGTTATCCAGGTCATGAAGACCATTTTGGAAAGTTTTTCCATGTATTCTTGCCACCTCTTCCTTATCTCTTTTGCTTCTGTTAGGCCCTCACCATTTCTGCCCTTCATTGTGCCTATTCTTGCATGAAATGTTCCTTTTATATCTCCAATTTTCTTGAAGAGATCTCTAGTCTTCCCTATTCTATTATTTTCCTCTAGTTCTTTGCATTGTTCATTTAAGAAGGCCTTCTTACTTCTCCTTGCTATTCTCTGGAACTCTGCATTCAGAAGGGTATATCTTTCCCTTTCTCTCTTGCTTTTCACTTCTCCTCTTTATTCAGCTGTTTATAAAGCCTCCTCAGACAACCACTTTGTCTTCTTGCATTTCTTCTTCTTTGGGATGGTCTTGGTCACTGCCTCTTGTTACAGTGTTACAAAATCTCCATCCTTTGTTGTGATCCACACAGTCAAAGGATTTGGCATAGTCAATAAAGCAGAAGTAGATGTTTTTCTGGAACTTCTTGCTTTCTTGATGACCCAACAAATGGAAATTTGATCTTTGTTTTCTCTGCCTTTTCTAAATCCAACTTGAACATCTGGAAATTTTGGTTCATGTACTATTGAAGCCCGGCTTGGAGAATTTTGAGCGTTCCTTTGCTAGTATGTGAGATGAGTGCATTGTGCGGTAGTTTGAATGTTCTTTGGCATTGCCTTACTTTGGGATTGGAATGAAAAATGACCTTTTCCAGTCCTGTGCCACTGCTGACTTTTCCAAATTTGCTGGCATACAGAGTGCCGAACTTTCACAGCATCATCTTTTAGGATTTGAATTAGCTCAACTGGAATTCCATTGCCTTCACTAGCTTTGTTCATTATGGTGCTTCCTATGGCCCACTTGACTTCACATTCCATGATGTCTTGCTCTAGGTAAGTGATCACACCATCGTGGTTATCTGGGTTCTGAAGATCTTTTTTGTATAATTTTTCTGTGTATTCTTGCCACCTCTTCTTAATATCTTCTGTTTATGTTAGGTGCATACAATTTCTGTACTTTATTGAGTCCATCTTTGCATGAAATGCNTCACATTCCATGATGTCTTGCTCTAGGTAAGTGATCACACCATCGTGGTTATCTGGGTTCTGAAGATCTTTTTTGTATAATTTTTCTGTGTATTCTTGCCACCTCTTCTTAATATCTTCTGTTTATGTTAGGTGCATACAATTTCTGTACTTTATTGAGTCCATCTTTGCATGAAATGCTCCTTTGGTATCTCCAATTTTCTTGAAGAGATCTCTAGTCTTTCCCATTCTATTGTTTTCCTCTATTTCTTTGCATTGATCACTGAGGAAGGCTTTCTTATCTCTCCTTGCTATTCTTTGAAACTCTGCATTCAAATTGGTATATCTTTCCTTTTCTCTTTTCCCTTTCACTTCTCTTCTCTTCTCAGATATTTGTAAGGCCTCCTCAGACAACCATTTTGCCTTTTTTGCATTTCTTTTTCTTGTGTATGGTCATGATCACTGCCTCCTGTACAATGTCATGGACCTCTGTCCATAATTCTTCAGGCACTGTCTATCAGATCTAATCCCTTGAATCTATGTGTCACTTCCACTGTATAATCATAAGGGATTTGATTTAGTTCATCCCTGAACAGTCTAGTGGCTTTTCCATACTTTCTTCAATTTGAGTCTAAATTTGGCAATAAGGAGTTCATGATCTGAGTCACAGTCAGCTCCTGGTCTTGTTTTTGCTGACTGTCTAGAGTTTCTTCATCTTTGGCTGCAAAGAATATAATCAATCTGATTTCAATATTGACCATCTGGTGATGTCCATGTGTAAAGTCTTCTCTTGTGCTGTTGGAAGAAGGTGTTTGCTATGACCAGCGCATTCTCTTGGCAAAACTGTGTTAGCCATTGCCCTGTTTCATTTTGTACTCCAAGGCCAAATTCGCCTGTTACTCCAGGTATCTCTTGACTTCCTCCTATTGCTTTCCAGTCCCCTATCATGAAAAGGACATCTTTTTTGGATGTTAGTTCTAGAAGGTCTTATAAGTCTTCATAGAACTGTTCAACTTCAGCTTCTTCAGCATTACTGGTTGTGGCACAAACTTAGATTACTCTGATATTGAATGGTTTGCCTTGGAAAGGAACAGAGATGATTCTGTTATTTTTGAGATTGAGTACACATACTGCATTTCTAACTCTTTTGTTGACTATGATGGCTACTCCATTTCTTCTAAGGGATTCTTGCCCACAGTAGTAGATATAATTGTCATTTGAGTTAAAATGCCACATTCCAGTCCATTTTAGTTCACTGATTCCTAAAGTGCCGATGTTCACCCTTGCCATCTCCTGTTTGTTCACTTCCAATTTGCCGTGATTAATGGACCTAACACTCCAGGTTCCTATGCAATATTGCTCTTTACAACATCAAACTTTACTTCCATCACCAGTCACATCCAAAATGGTGTTGTTTTTGCTTTGGCTCCATCTCTTCATTCTTTATGGAGTTGTGTCTCCACTGATCCCCACTAGCATTTGGGGCACCTACTGACCTGGGGAGTTCATCTTTCAGTGTCCTATCTTTTTGACTTTTCATACTGTTCATGGGGTTCTCAAGGCAAGAATACTGAAGTGGTTTGCCATTCCCTTTTCCAGTGGACTACATTTTGTCAGAACTCTCCACCATGACCTGTCCCTCTTTCGTGGCCCTACACAGCTTGACTCATAGTTTCATTGAGCGAGACAATGCTGTGGTCCAAGTGATCAGTTTGGTTAGTTTCCTGTGATTGTGGGTTTTGTTCCTCTGTTCTCTGTTGGAGAAGGATAAGAGGGTATGGCAGCTTCCCGATGAGAGAGACTGAGTGAGGGGAAACTGGGTCTTGTTCTGATGGGTGGCACCATGCTCAGTGAATCTTTAATCCAATTTTCTGTTGATGGGCAGGGCTGTGTTCCCTAAGTGCATACACTTACACAATTGTTTTTAAAACTCAAACAAATTTCCTTTCTCTACTTGGACTGCTCTTTTCTTTAAGAGATGATCAAAGTGTCTTGATTATGTGTACTACAGTCATATTTAATTAAGCCTTATAAAAAGGCAGATTTTATTACTTTTCTCTAGACTTGCCATACTTTATTCCAGATGTTGATATTTAGTATGGGAATATTTTTGTGGCAAATTTTTCATTTCTACAGGTCACTTAGGCACAGTAAGCTTTATGACTAAAACCAAGAAAAAGTGTTATGGTCCTTAAATATATTCAATGTGTTTAAATATCCAGTTTGATTTAAACAACTATAAACATAAACAGTACCAAAGACTGTAGGTAGACACTGGAGATATATTAGGTTGGTGCAAACATAATTTGGACTGTGAATTTTAAATCATTATAACTATAGGTAAACACAACTTTATTAATCAAAATAGGAACCAGTACGATCTAAACATTNGTGTTATGGTCCTTAAATATATTCAATGTGTTTAAATATCCAGTTTGATTTAAACAACTATAAACATAAACAGTACCAAAGACTGTAGGTAGACACTGGAGATATATTAGGTTGGTGCAAACATAATTTGGACTGTGAATTTTAAATCATTATAACTATAGGTAAACACAACTTTATTAATCAAAATAGGAACCAGTACGATCAACACATTTTTCCCCAATGAGAAATAAGTTTGTTTATCCCTGTAGCATAAAATTGCATGCTTCAGGATTCAACAGGCTCTTAGAAAGCATTTTCTGCCTCTTGCTGGTTGTGGAAGGATTTTCCCTGCAAAAAGTTGCTGAGTTGCTTGAAGAAATGGTAGTCAGTTGGAGAGAGTCAGGTGAACATGGAAGATGGAGCAAAGCTCTGTAACCCAATTCGTTCAACGTGTTGGTTGTGTGACGTGTGGTCTGACTTTGTCCTGAAGAAGGATTGGTGCCTTTCTGTTGACCAAAGCTGGCTGCAGTCATTGCAGTTTTCAGTGCATCTCATAAACTTGCTGAGCATAATTCTCAGTTGTAATAGTTTCGCTGGGATTCATAGTAGTGGATCAGCGGGCAGCAGTCAACCAAATACGGGTGCGAGTTTGGCTTCAGGAAGTGCTTTGGAGCTTCTTCTCAGCCCAGCCACTGAGCTGGTTGAGGCTGGTTGCTGTATACAATCCACTTTTCCTTGCACTTCACAATCTGATTGAGAAATGGTTCATTGTTGTTGCATAGAATAAGAGAAGACAGCGCTTTAAAACAATGATTTTGTTTTGTTTTGTTTTTTGGTCAACTCAAAGACAACCACTTAGAGCTTTTTCACCTTTCCAATTCGCTTCAAATGCTGAATGACTGTAGAAGAGCTGGCATTGAGTTCTTCCGTAACTTTTCATGTAGTTGTAAGAGATCAGCTTCCATGATCCTCTCAATGAATTGCTGTCAACTTCCTATGGCGAACCATTATACTTTTCATCTTCAAGTCTCTCATCTCCTTTTCAAAACTTCTTGAACCACCACTGAGTTTTTGAGCTTTTTCACCTTTCCAATTCACTTCAAATGCTGAATGACTATAGAAAAGCTGGCATTGAGTTCTTCCGTAACTTTAATGTAGTTGTAAGAGATCAGCTTCCATGATCCTCTCAATGAATTGCTGTCAACTTCCTATGACCAACCATTATACTTTTCATCTTCAAGTCTCTCATCTCCTTTTCAAAACTTCTTGAACCACCACTGAACTTTACATTCATTAGCAATTCCTGAGCCAAATCTGTCATTGATGTTGTGAGTTGTCTCTGCTGCTTTAGGATCTATTATTTTGAGCTCAAATAAAAAAATAAAAAAAAAAAAAACTGCTTGAATTTGCTTTTTGTCAAGCATCATTTCCATAATCTAAAA